>CM074436.1:265000-362500 GCA_037101425.1 Elopichthys bambusa | reverse complement strand
CACATTAGTCACATAGCAACACCTTAGCATCATGCTGGTGAGTTTTAGAAAGGCAAACATCTGGTGTAGATAACATGTAAGTTGATCAGGACATGAAGGCGGGACGCAGCTCCTGTAGCCCAGTGATGCTCTTCTGGGCCATTTGCTTCATATAGTCATCAATGCTAATCTAATACATCTAAAGCTTCGCCTGACATGTCAGCCAATCACGTTCAGCATTACTGACCACGTGTCCAATCGCGCTCATCGATCTGACAGCGGATGTGCCTTGTGTTCCCTGGTAAAAACACAATTTGATGGCCAATATCTCACGAGTAATATTATCTGAAATATATGATTTCACAGAGACAGAAACAAACAGCACCTGAAATACACCGGCTGTAATTGTATTGACAAGCCATTATGTCACTCAGAGAGCCGATACTCTGGTTACCCGCGTCTAAAATAGACCACAAAGCCGTTTTCTGATAGATTGGAGCTGGTTTTGAACTGGTACTCACCATCGGTCGGCGATTCTCCACCAGGTTCAGACCAACGACGCCCAAGAACGCTCCAAAACTCAGCTGCCATCAACAAGAGAACAAATCAACACTTGATTTAGCACGCAATAATAACTTGACTTCATCTTTCAGCCGAATAATGACAGACTTTAAGGCTCAAACACACCACACTCAAACTACTGCTGCTGTCCTGGTGTTTTATTGCACGAATGAATGGACTTAACAGAGCTCATTAATGTAATGTGAAGTTTTCTCCTCACTCACTATAATCCCGGGATAGTATCCAGACACGGCCACATTATCCGTCTGCGTGGCTGACAGCAGCCCGACCACCAGAATCAGAACCGAGAGTCCGAACAGAGACACTGAACACCAGAGAGCCGTCCGCCGCCGCTTCACAAACACATCTGTGCAAACACACAACACAAGTGTTTCTCAGACTGGGTTATATTGGCACAAACGCTCAGCCCTAAAACTCGCACTATGGTAAAGCACTAAAGCATTATAGACCGCTTTGAAATCATGTGTATTGTGAAACGCGCTATACAAATAAATTTGACTTGATTATCACACAGCTCCTTATATATGAAGTCAGTTTTGCCTGAATACATACAGTACAATAAGGTCACTGACAGATAAGGTTTTAAAAAGTGTAAAAAACATAATGGAGATATTAATTTTAAAGTTTTATTAAGTATTAATGAGATTATGTGGTTTTTATAAGCAATTAACACTGATTTTGTCTTTTTTTATACGATGGACAAAAAAAAGTCATTTGGTTTAACCAAAATTTTGCCGAATGACGATATTTTCAAACAATGCTAACAGGCTAATATCTAGCTAGCTAGCAAAAGAACAATCAAACATTTTATATTTAGTACAAGTTTTTAAAATATTACGTTTTCCATGTTTTACAGCGGTTGTACCGAATGTTTGGGGACATGCGTATGAATTTTACTTTGACCATGTGGTCCTTTGCAGGTGTCTGAATGATGTCACATGATACTGACCACATGACTTGATCCAAAATGGTTCCCTTTATATTGGTTACTCCAAATGACATCAGTGACATTCCTTCTCATGACAAAGCTTCTACACGTAATTTTAATACCATTTTGCACTATGTTGATATATGATGTTATAAAATCATGCCAGAATAAAAAAAAATACATACATTTATTACCTTTTAAGATGTTTTAATCACAAATGAACGGTTAAACCGAATGACACTTCAAAATCTTTAAAATACCTTTATGTGTAGGAAAATATAAGTAAAACCTTTTGGATTCAATAAAAGAGATCTAGTTGTATAGTACATACTTCGGACGTCATAGCCGTCACGTCACTGACCCAATCACATAAAGCGATATATAATGTTCCCATTGAGTTATTTCAAAATGTTTTAAAAAAACGCATATAATTATTACCAAATACTCTAATCCTAACCCTATATTAAATACATGCAGTTAATTCATTACTTAAATGTATAATTTAATGGGTTACACTTTATTTTATGTAGTTTCACATTTAAGTACTGAGTAATATGAATTAATTGCATGTATTTACTATAGGGTTTGGTTTAAGGTTAATTGCACGTAATTATGCATAATTTATAGATATTACATCTACAGTAGCTACATGTAACACTGAAACACGAACCTTTTACATTTGACTTAAGTTACTCCACAGAATATTAGTATTCATAAAAATGTTATATTGAGAAAATAAAAAAAATTAATGAAATGAAACTTTCACAAATTTATTAAACACAGTCCTCATCTTAATGACCAAATAAACATTGGTGTTGTTTATGAACTCATCATCTCTTCTGATGGACTGTTATTACAGATATTATGTTATCTTAATAAATTAACTGATGTTATTAGATTAATTACAGAAGAGCAGAACTCACCTGCTGGATCCGCGTTCGGCTGCTGCTGCATCGCGTCTGATGTTCACACAATTCTATCCACAAAATAAAGTTTATTTTACTCAGTATTTCTAACAAATCCTCGCGGTACGTGAACGCGCTCCGCTCAGGTAAAATGAAGCGCGCGGGACTGACAACAAAACTCACGCGACTGAGCTGATGGTGACGCATGAGCGGAGGAGCGCGCGCGCACACACACACAGTTCAGGAGAATCTGTTTTACTGGCAATAAACGAATCTAGAGCTTAAAAGACAACCTGCAAAATACAGTTCAAGACAAACTTTGAACGTTGAAATACATTTAGTTAAAATAAGATAAATGGAGTAAAAATTTGATTTTTCTCTTAACCAGTTTGAAACCCCCTGGTTCAGCAGATACATACATGAGCAAAGCCATAAACATTCAATAATCAGAAAGAGCTTTAACAAAAACACTCAAAGACAGAACGCAAATCAACACTAAAAGACATACTTTATTTACATAAAACACCACAACATTAAAAAGGCAAACATACATGAAAGAAAAATCTAGATTTGTAAAAGAACAATCTTAGTGCTCACTGAAGCTCCAGCTGTGAACATCAGTTTATGCATCATAAAATGCATGACTTCCCAACACGGCGACTTCCCAAAGCATGAGGGCCGATCACTGCGTTGGGCACGCGTTAGCATTGACACTAGCATCATGCTTTGTGGGCGAAGCGTCAGAAATCTTCCACCAGTCGTCAAGCGGTGCGGCACTCGATGGGACGGCTGCGCTGGAATCTGAAACAGACACAGAGTCAGTGGAGAGACGACAACATCCAACACAAGTCATTCATTTCTACTGCGCTTTGTACATCAGACCGTTTCAAAGCAGCTTCACAGTAACTAGAAAATACTGTGTTAATGTCGCAAAATTCAATTATGCCTAAATTCAGTCGTAAAGCAGCTCTACAGAAAACTAACTGATCTTTGCAACATTGACCCGAATAACACTAGTGTCTTTATAGATGAATTGAATTTTTCATAATTGATCAAATTTGCAGCATTGACAGTTACTGAATTGAATAAATTGAGATGAACAATGACTATTGTCTTCTGTAGAGCTGCTTTACAGCTGAAATTACTGTCATTATTTCAGCTCAATTTATTAAATTCAGTTCAGTAAGTATCAATGCTGCAGTTCAATTAGTCTTCAGTAGAGCTGCTTTGAATTTTTCATAATTACTGAATTTTTCAACATTGACACCGTTTATTTAATTCAGTTGAATAACATTATACTGAATTGACCCGAATAACACTATTGTCTTTAGAGATGAATTGAATTTTTCATAATTGATGAAATTTGCAGCATTGACAGTTATTGAACTGAATTGAATAAATTGAGATGAACAATGACTTGTCTTCTGTAGAGTCGCTTTACAGCTGAAACTGAAGCTCAATTCAGTTTGATATTATTATTATTATTATTTTGTGTTCTCAAGCAGGTAGTGTCAGTAGGGTCAGATCACTAATATTTTTTGGATATCAATCATCTTTTAAACCTCAAACGGTCCAGCCGGAGTGACAGTGGCAAGGAAATAAAACTCCATCAGGTGACAGTAATGAAGAAACCAGGCACCATTATAAAGTGAAAATTCTCCCTGACGCCACACCACCAGTCAACCAGAAGGTGAAATTGTTCTTTTATCCCAGTGCGGCTGGTTAGGAGTTAAACACCGTGTAAGAGCACTAAAGAGTGTTAGTGAGAAACACCCCACACGTGCAGTTACCCTCTTCATCACTGTCTGAAGAATCCTCGACCGGCTCGGCTGACCAACACGAAACCTCTGACATCAAAACACACTGTGAGCACTTAAACTCCTGTGAGACACAACTAGGGCCGCGCGATACATCCACATTAAATCACGATATGGCCATATACATGACACCGTTTTCAACTTAAAACTTTATGCATTTTGGCTGTTCATTTACACGACATTTTGGGAGGCTGAAAACAAACTTTTGAATATAGGATTCAGTCTAGTTATCGGTCTAAAATAACACAAATTTGTAAAAATCAGTGATTTCATGCATTTACGTGTTTAGTCTATAGGTGCGTAAGTGTTTCTTTACAAAGTGACATCGCCATCTACTGGCCTGACAGCAGAATACATCATTTCATGCAGATGAACTATCTATTGGTGAAAATCTCTTTTTTTAATATCGCAGTGTGCAGCCCTAGACATAACGGCGCTCGAGTACCTGGAACTGTCCCGAGGCTGGAGTTGTCGAAGAACTGCGTGGGATGGTTGAGTGAGATGGGAACGCTGGAGCGCACGTCAAAGAACTTGCTCTTGGGAGAGTCCAGGAAGGCCTTCTTGGGCGAGTTGATTTCGGTCTCCATCAGAGGCGGCTGGCGTTTGGTTGGAGTGGATAGAGCGTCTTTCCTGCTCTCCTTAATCCTGTACGCTCGCCGCTTCCATTTGTTGATCTCCTCTTGCTGTTTGCTCAGCAGACTACATGAAGTAGGAAACAGGTTTGATTAAGGTTAGACGCATACTGTATGTCACCATTCAGCCTAAAATACAGAGATTTGATTTTTGGTCCATATCACCCAGCACTATGGAAGCTTGGTCCCACCACTAAAGAAAAAAAGTAAGGAAAAAAGAAGAGGTAATTGCAATTTTGCAAAAAAAAAAAAAAAGACCTTTATTTTTTATTTCATGGCAGAAACAAGCTTCCATACTAACACCATTAACCATGAAACTCCAAAATCTTGCTATGCTGATCACATCACATCTGGAGTCACTCCTGTATTCTGTTTACACTGAATGTTTATTTAGAGGATTCATTGACTTAATCAGCTGATCTGAAGTGATGTTTAAGTGCGGTTACCTCTCAAACTGAGTGTTCTTCTTCTGCAGCTCCTCCATCTTCTTGTCTTGAAGACATGTGACTGGTCTGTTTGAGCCCAATTTTAGGTCAAACTCCTCACCGTCTGCAACTGCAGAAGACATTTACAACACTTATAAAAATCACATGAGATCAAAGACGCTGTTTCACTCTTAAAGAGAAATTTAAAAAAGTAAAATTTGTCTTCTGAAGCGTTCCTCCACATAATCAATCAGTGAATTCGAGTCTTACAGGACTGCTCATCGTCCTGCTGCATCTTCCTCAGGGTCTCTTTCAGCTTGCGAATGACGTCGGCTCTGTGCTCCAACATGGAGCTCATCTGTGCGATTCTAGAAGAAAAGAATCACAGAAAAATGTTACACGCTCTCTTCCCAGATTAAACCGCACGTCACAGGATTTTCACTACGCTGATAAACAGCAAACATACTCTTTCTCGTGACTTGTGGTGACTGCAATGTGATCCAGCTCCATTTTGACGAGTTTGTCCTTCAGGGCGGCGAGTTCAGCGGCAGCTGGTGTCATGTTCCTCTTAGACAGGACCTGCAGGATAAATTTAAGGAGAAAACCAAGCTGATGTGGATACTGCGAGAAACCGAAAGGTGTAAAATCATCTGATAGTATGACAGCGGTGAGGCCAGCTGTGTCAAACCTCTACTCTCTAACGACCATCACACAGTCAACTATTAACAAACCTCTGACTCTTTAAGTTTGGCTTCTAACTTCTGGATGAGAGCTTCCTTCTGCTTCAGCTGGGCACCAAGTTCCTGGAGTTGAAGATGTTTCTGGTTCAAGGAATCAGACTGAACCTTCAGTTCCTTCATCTGATCCTGAATCTCCTGCCAGACAATGTGTGGGGAACACTTTACGATCAGTTAATGCATTAACTAAAACTACCTGCCATTAAGCAATTCATTTGTTGCAGTATTTATTAACCTTTGTTAATGTTAATGAATAAAAATACAACTGTTTGGTTGATGTGTTTGGATGCCTTTAAAAGCAACATTCTGTAAATAATCACTGTTGATGGTGATTTGAGATCCATATGATCACTATCAGTCAGCATTATTCTGTAAATGAAACAACCAATTCGACCTTAATGAGTTTGACTGGTAACTACGACAGGGAGAGAGAGAAGTCTGTCATTTCACCAGATGATCCAGTCAAATTACGATGTTAAAAAAATAAATAACCTATGCACGGATGAATAATTGTTCACAATAACATGCAAATTAGACATCTTCGACCGCTCCGTACCTCCATCTGCTTCTGCGTTTGCTGCAGCTGCAGTGACAGATGTTGATTGTCCCGCAGAAGCTCCGCCTCAGTTTTGGGCAGGGTGCCGTTTCGCGCTTGCAGCAGGGTTACAGTCTCTCTTCTCAGATCCTTCAGCCGCCGCTCAGACTCAGAAGATGATGATCTGAGCGGGGAGCTCTCAGACTCACATTCGTTCAACAGAGCCTGTTGATGAGCACAGAATGGTCAGGAAAGTGGAGCAGGACAAATACAAATACAACTATTTCATAAATGCATCACTTACAACATAATGTGCTTTCAGATGCTCGGTCGCTTTAGTGCGACGAGTGATTTGTTGCTCGTGCAGATGTACAATAGCGGTGGTCCGAGGAGATCTTAGCAGAGCCTTGAGATCCTCGAGCTCACGAGTCCTGTGCTGACACTCCTCTGACATCACCACTGCGTGTTTGGCCAAACCGTCCTCCAGAACCCTTAGAACACACTCCAATTTCTGATGAGCACACACAAAAAAAAAAAGACTTCGGTAACATATGAAAACTACACCGTCAAGTCACATTTATTTATATATCAGTACGGAGTACCACAAGGCTCAGTACTAGGACTGTTTCTCTTCACCCTGATACCCTTGGGAGATATTATTAGCAAACATGGTGTTCAATCTGGCCTGACGAAAAGTACCAATCCACAAAACAGATTTAAAAAAATAAATATTGGATGACTAGTCATTTCCTACTACTTAAAACAAAAAAACAGGTTTTAATTACACAACCTAGAATACTGTAACACTTGATGGGATGCTCTGTCAAGTTTGACGTCAGACTGAATTAACTTTATAACTGAATCAGTATTTTTCATAATTGAATCAACATTGAACTGAATGACACTGTCTTTGCAGCTGAAACTGACACTACTTTTAACATTTTAAAATTCAATGTTGCAAATTTATCAATTATGACAGGAACAAGAAAATCGTTATTTCCTGGGGTAAATGCCAAACAATGAACATGATCTTACCTGCAGGTACTGTTGACGTCTTTCCAGAAGACGTGACAGTCTCTGATCCCAGACCTGCTGGAAGTCATCCTGAAGAGATCGGAGAGCCCGTGACGGATCCTGAGCCATGAGGACGAGCAGGTCCTGCAGTCGAGACTCCTCAAACGAAGCCACGTCACGCTGCACCTCCGTCTCGAAGTGCGTCTTGCAGCGCTGCGCCAGTCTCCTGTACGCCTCCTACAATGGTTTTTCCTTCCGTTAGCAATTCAGTTTGGCAAAACCATTGATCAGATATTATGTCTGTGCTGACTCTTACCGCAGTCTTGATCAGCACGTGATTCAGTCTGGTGGTTTTAGTGGTGTGAGTTGCGTGGACACTCCTCTGAGCCAAAGGAATGAACTGCAGCAGCTGATAGATCACAGTCCATTCCTCACGATTCACATCAGATAAAACGTCAGTGGGACGATCAATAATCAGCTGGAGCTTCGCAAAGGCCGCCTTCACGTGGAAGAAAAACCTCATGGTCAGTGTCTTAAGAAAGTTCACAAGCAAACCAAATGTTTCAGAGATCAGCATTTACCTGCAGCTTCTCATCAGACGCATCAATCTCAGAAATCAGATGTGCAGATCTGTGTTTGAGCTGATCAGAAGACACGCTACAGTTCACCTCAGTGAGAGACTGAAACACAACGACACTCGGCTTTATGGGTTTGGAACGACAGAATTTGTCTGTCATTGAAGCTTAGAACCGGTTATTCTGGGTTAGAACATGAATCAGACACACACCTGACTGAGAGAATGGACTTCAGATTCCAGCAGGATCTTCTGTTTCTCCAGCTTCTCTGCTTTTGATTCAACGTGTGTCAACTTTGGTGGAGAACGACGGCAGTGTTAACACAAATACACACTTCCTAACCAGTGAACAGCTTTCAGAACATCAGATCCAGTGTGTAGGAGTGAGGTTTACACACTCACCTTCTCCAGCTTTCCCTCCAGCTCTTGTCTGAGTCGATCCCTCTCTTTTGTGATGTCTCTTAAAGACTCGAGGACCTGCTCAGCGCGAGTCTTCTCATTCTCCAGCTGATCGGTCACACCACTGAGAGACTCGAGCTCCTCGGTCAGCCGGTTTCTCTAAAGAAACAGCAGACTACTGTAAGAAAGGAGCAGTTTTCACGCCAGTACGAACCAAAACCACCAGATTAAAACACCTACCGTCTGTTCGCTCTTCTGAAGATCCTGTCTCAGTAGGTCTCCCTCCTCTCTCGTTCTCCTCAGTGTCTCCAGGAGCTCATCCTTCTCTTTCGTAAGCGAGGTGAGGTTTGTCTGGAGGATCTGGATCTCTGTGTTGTGCTGGTCTCGTATGGCCGAGAGATCTTCACTCATTTGTCTCAACTGAGAGGAAACAGAATAAGAGATTTATTCAAAAGAAAAAGTACCGTTTAACTTGAAGTTTCATGATTTCAATAAACCAGACGTGCTTTAACTATTAAAATGGAATCCGGAAAAATTAAAATGGTAAAACACAGAATTTGATCAGGCTGTAACTCACTCGCTGCTGAAGCTGGGACTCTTTCTCTGCACTCTGCTCCATCAGGTCTGCCTTCTCTTTCTGCTGCTGCTTCAGTTCCTCCTTAGTCACATGCAGTAAGTCCTGATACATTTTAGACTGCAGGAAAGAATAAAAACAGTCAGTGGTGTTGTGAGGATCTCAGATGACATTACAGTGATGACATGAAGCCTCACAATCGCTGCTGCCTCCTGAAGGTCTTTCCGGAGCACCTCCCTCTGACTCCTCAGAGACTCCAGCTCCTCCCTGAGAGCTTGAACCTGGACGAGATCACAAAGAAGTCAAGCACACAACATGAGCGATGGGAACTGCAAGGAGTGCGTGACCAATGGTAGTTCAAAGTGAATTTTCCACTTTGGCGAGATGTTTCAAGTTCGTTCTTCAATTTCACTTGAAGTATATCTGGGTCTTTATGGGTTTAAGAGCTGTTCGGTTCTCTATTCCTGCCGTAATCAACATGATGTTAAATGTCTCTTGCACTTAAAGAACGCAGACCGTTACACACCTGCTCAAGCTGAACTTTCTGCTTCTCTGTGGGACTCAGCTGATCAGACACCTGATGCTTCTTCTGTTTGAGCTCTCCTTGGACCTGGATCAGCTGAAGAGAGAGATTTTAATGAGAAAACACACTTAAACTGCTTCAGTCATTCAGAAAGGCAAACGACCCATCAGGGTCAGAAAACAGTTACCATGAAATCAAAATACAAAAACAACATCGATCATCATCATCACAATATCAGGAGCAATAATGATTTGTAACAATATTGCAGTTCTGCCTGATATTTTTCTTTTTTTGTGTGTTTTATAATTGATATATTATATGTAGGCTACTAGCATTATGCAAAATAATGCAACTGTCATGCAAGTACACATATGCCACCTTTGTAAAGATGTTACACCATCTTAAGCTGTCCTTGTGGTTGTTTAACTATATATTTAAGTTCTGAGTAATATTAATTAACATGTACTTTAGTGGTTTAGATTAGTTGCATGTAATTATGCATAACTTACTGTTATTACTAGAGTACATGTAACGCGTGTAACACTAAAATAAAGTGTTACCTAAAGATGACTTCTGCTGCTAAATGTATGTTTAACAATTACTTCAAACAAACAGAATACAGTTATCGATAAAACTAAGAATTCGACATAAAACAGATACATTTAATCAGGTAAGTTATAAAAACAGTTCCAGGGGCCCTTTAATGGAAGAGTTAAGTTCTGCCCCTGCTGCCCATGTGCCGTACCTCTCTGACGCCCTGCAGGATCTCCTGAAGGTCTCCTCCCTCAGTCAGTGATGTCATACTGGTGGAAGCGCTGGATTGGTTACATGCAGCGTCTCTCGCTCTCTCTGCCAGCAGACGGTCTCTCTCAGCACAAGCAGAAAGCAGCTCCTGCCTCAACAGCACCATCTGTGGATCAGCCGAGAAAAAAAAAACTTGAATCACAGGAGCCGATCGTGTTTATGAAGCTTCAGTAACACTTTATTGATGCTCCGCTTTAGACATTCTCTAACAATGCACTTACATATCAACTAACTCGGAGTATTAACAGTCTGTACGAATGCACCATCTTTGAGCATCTAAAGTATTTGCTTATAATGAAGTGTAAGCAAAGCGTCTTACCATCTCGCTCTTCTCCAGCTGCTCTCTCTGGAGCTGCCCTCTCTCGTCTTTGATGGCCTGCAGCAACTCCAGCAGCCGGTCTCTCTCTTCAGTCAGAGCGCTGACGCTAGCTTCAGCGGTCTTCAACTCCGCCAGCTTCTCCTGCTGCTCTCTCATTCTCTCAGAAATCAGGAGCCGTTTCTCTGCAGAAGACGACTGAAGCTCTTCACGCAGCTGCAGCATCTGATGAGGAGGAAACAAGATTAGAAAAAAAGAACGTCGATTCTTCTGAAACTTTTCTGACCCCCAGGATGATTTAATAGCAAAAAAACAGAGTGTAACTTATTTTTAGGGTTCAAAATAATATTAGTATGTAGTTACATAAATTTAACTGCAATATTATTGATTAACTGCACTGATACTATCAGATGAGAACAAAATTTGAACTGAAAAATGTGAAAATGCTTTATAAGTAAGTGTGACTATGATGTAAAAGAAGATACAGATCAGAGTGTAAAATACACTTGAAGGTTGTTCAAGGCTGTGGTGTGCGTTTAAATGCAGATGAAGTTTTCAGGACTTAATGAGGAATGACTGAAATGTAAAAGGCTCACGGTCTCATCCTTCTCCTCCAGCTCTCTCCTCAGCTGGTTCTTCTCCTCTCGGTTGAGCTTCAGGATCTCCAGGAGCTGCTCTCTCTCCTCACTGACGGAGGTGAGGCTGGTCTGCACCTCCTCTAGAGTCGTCTTCTCTAGATCGCTGATGGTCTTCTCAGACAGCAGACAGTCTCTTTCGGCACAGGCGGACTGCAGCTGCTCTCTCACCTGGACCAGCTGGGAATGAATCATGGGAGAACGGTGATTTACATCTGAACAGACAGGAACAGATAAGACGTGAACTGAAGAGAGTCTCACAGTCTCATCCAGCAGCTGCCGCTCTTTCTCGAGCTGCTCGCTCTCATCTGTGAGCCGCTGTACAGTCTCCAGGAGCCGATCTCGCTCCTCGGTCACAGAGCTCACGCTGGAGCTCATCCGGTCCATCTGCTCCAGGTCTCCGCTTCTTTCAGAGGACACACGGTCTCTCTCAGCACACACAGACTGGAGCTCTGACTTCAGCTGGGCCATCTGAACAAAGGGAAACACTATATATATTTTACGCACACAAACAAAAGCAGCCTTCTCTAAAGCAGCCCAACATGGCCCCGCCCCCTTTGTTGCATAGTGTGTTGTGGTTTTGCTTTGTTTTTTTTGTTTTTAAATATTGTTTGGATTATTTCAGGTCTACACCACCCTTTTCACTGGGATCGAGCGCAGTCGGATTGATTGAGATGTTTACATTAAGGCTTTTCAATCAGTTTATTTGACGCACAGAAGCTTTATATATTAACCCAGAACACTCTTTTAAAACAGGGTTGTGATAAGTACCGTCTGGTCTCTCTCCTGCTGTTCTCTCTTCAGCTGCTCCAGCTCGTCTTGGAGGCTCTGCAGGGTCTGCTGGAGCTGGTCGCGCTCCTCCGTCAGCGAGGTGATGCTGGCCTTCATCTCCATCATCTCAGGGTCATCGAGTGTGTTCATGGAGCGCTCCAACACGCAACACACGCTCTCCGACTCCTCTCTCAGCTGCTTCACCTGTGGAAGGATAAACAGTGTCATTTCTGATCTCAAACCATGATTCAATAATGCTTGAATGCTACCACGCCAAAACCTTGAACTTGTGTCTCGCATTTTTAACTGCTAAAACATGTTCTGTGAGAATGGCCCCTACTGATTTGGTACATATCGCAGTAAATGAGAAGTATGTCAATCAGTCGCATGAAGCACCTGCTGCGATGCATTTTCAGAGAGTTTAGTCTCCATGAGTGTCCGCTGAGACTCCAGCTCCAGTACGGTGTTCTGAAGATCCTTCACCTTCTCAAGAGCTCCTCTCAACTCATCTTGATTTTCAATCATCTGAAAATAAGTAAACACAAAGGTCTTACGGGTATGGAACGACATGAGGTAATTAATGACAGAAGCTCTCATTTTTGGGTGAACTAACTCTTTAAAGAAACTCAAAACTTTTAAACGGTAGCGTGTTTATAATTTTAAAATGCTATTATTTCCTCATGGTCCTTTCAAAAACAACTGCACGACTCAATCTCACCATCTCCACATTCTCCTGTAAATCAGACTTTAACTGGTTCTTCTCCTCATTCACAGCATCCAGTTCCTCTTTAAGCAGCTGAATCTGAGAAACAATTCACTCATTACAAAAATCATAATCATCAGTATCTGAAGAGCTCTTGTGAAGGTCTCTGACTACCTGCTGGAGGAGTTCATCATGATGCGTGTCCGTCTGCGGGCCGCTGCGATCCTGCTGAACCTGCATAAGCTGAGAAAAACACTTCCTATAAAAACACACACCCCTCACTTTTATTATGCTTTACATTTATGCTTTTGAGCACAAATTATTCTTCTATATCAGTGTCACTGTTTCTGAACTCCCTAAAACGGCTCCATTGTAGTCTTGAGTTTACTTCCCAGGAAGGAACACGTCACAATATTCCTAATTTAAATCATTCATATGCAGAATAAAGGGGCGGGGCCTGGTTGAGTTAGTTAGTAGTGTGTTGAAACTGGAGGTTATGGTAAGGGGCGGGACATTTCCCAAACACCAATCACAACACACTGCTTCAGCCGACCAATCAGAGCACATTGTGCTTTTCAGAAGGAGGGGCTTCATAGAGACAGAGCGTTACTGGCAGACTGGGAAAAGAGGAGCTGCAACAATGGAGAATATGAGGAAAATAATCAACATTCAATCTAGTAGAGCACAAAAACAACAAGGCTTTGTAAGAGCATAATAGGTCCTCTTTAGTATTTATACATTAATATAAAAGCAATTCAGTATTTACCATCCCATTACTGTCCTCGAGGTCACTCTTGAGCTGGTCTCTCTCGTCTCTCAGGCCCTGTAGGATCTCCTGCAGCTGCTCTCGCTCTTCAGTGATCGAGCTGATCGTGCGTCGCAGGTTCTCCATCTCATCCGGGTCACTCTGAACTTGCTCCATCTTCTCAGACAGAAGCGCGTCTCTCTCGCCGCGAACAGACTCCAGCTCTGAGCTCAACTGCAGCGAATGACACGAGGTAAAACAGTGTTAAAACACTCTGGTGGTTGATAGGACTGTGTAAAGTGTGAACGCACCTTCTGCGTGGCCTCCTCTAATGTCGTGAGCAGTGTGCTCTTCTCCTGCAGATCCGTCTGGAGCCGCTCTGAAGTCTCGGTCAGCTGTTGGGTCAGTTCTGCTTCCTTCAGCTGAGCATCGACCAGATCGCTCTCCATCTTCAGCAGCTGATCCTGAGCGTTCGCCGTCTGCTCTTTCAGCCTCTGATGATCTTCATTCAAACTGGACTGAGCAGATATCAGAGCGTCTCGCTCCTCTCTAACAGAACGCAGCTCTTCTGACAGACCAGACACCTGAGAAACAGCAAATAGATTCACTTGTGTCACATGCAGCTAGTGACGTCTACATCAAAGCTGAGTTTCAGATCTCCACCTGTTCAGATGTCTCTTGAAGGTCTAATGTCAGCTGGTTTCTCTGCTCTAATAAAGCCTCAAGCTCGTCCTTTAGCGTCTGGATCTGTAGAACAAGTTACACCATCAGATTAACCCACACAAACGCTCACATCATGTAGAACAGAAGAACAATGTCACAGACCTGCTGACACGGAGCGCTGTTCCCCTCACTGGAATCATGTTGTTCTCGCTGTTCCTGTAACTCGGACTGAACCTGCAGCATCTAAATCAAAACACTTCCATTACAGATATTTCAACAGCATCACTTACACGTATTTATTATTCTCGTGGCTCTGTGTGAAACGTGACCTGCAGATTGTGTTGTAGTTACGAGTGACGCTAACTCTCTCACCATCTCATTCTTCTCTTCCAGATGCGTTTTCATCTGCTGTAGTTTCTCCTGAAGCTGATCTCTCTCCTCCGTTACAGATGCGAGATCTGCTTTGATCTTCTCCATCATGTCAGACATCTCACGAAGCTCCGATCTCTCCGACAGCAGTCGCTCCTTCTCACCCGCAGCAGCGCTGAGCTCTTCTGTCAGACGCTTGATCTGCAAACAGGATACAAATTAAATAAACAGCGCTTTCTGTCTTACAACAATTCACATTATCACAGAAGTACTGGGATAAAAGTTTATAGTTCAGATATAAACGCTGATGTCTACCGAAGTGATCAAAAGAGCAAATCACCCTTTGAAAGTAACTTGACGCTTCAAATAAAGATTGTATCAATTACATCATTACGCCAGTAGGTGGCAACAAGTGACTTAAATGTATGCGTCATTGAATCATTCAAGAGATTCATTCAAAAATAATGATTCATCCAGTAATGAAACAAGTGAAGTCATTAGGCTTGTTCGAGATGAATCAGTGCTGATCGGCGAGAGCGATTCAAAAGCATAAGGAGTTGTTTGCTCTCGCAGTACTTTGATGTCATACGCCGATCGGTCTGCGCAGCGCTGATTCGTCTCGTACAAGCCTTTTATGAGTGAGTCATTGAATCATTCATTCAAACCAATTTAAGAAGAAAAAAAATTAAGGAATTAAAATTAATTTTTTTTTTAATTGTTCAGTTCAAGGAATATTCAGTAAGTAACACAGAAAGTGAAGAAAATGAAAGTAAAATAAAATGGCATTTAGTCTTCACTGTATAATTAAACTTTTATTATTAAAGCTACAAAAGTCATTCAGTCAAGAGCAGCGAGTGATTTTGTTGTTTGATCATTGACACAGAGAGCTGCTGTCACTTTAAGACTGAATGCACTGATTTAACCTTTCATATACACTTAAGAAACCGACTGTGTTTACATAAATTTTGAAGCTCAAAGTATACTTTGCTCGTAAGCTTATCGCTCCGCTTCAGAGCACACGAACAGAACGCCGCCTGAAGAACAGCGCGAGTTCTCTTGAGCCGTATAATACCTTTTAATATCAAGCACGTCCTGCAGTAGATATTTAACTTCCAAATCAGTTAAACGCGTGTCGTAAAATGCTAAAGTCTGGGCTTTTAGGGAATAATGAAATCACATTGCTGTGAAGGAAACAAATCATTGCAGAACAGAATGCAGCACAATAAACGTTTCATCTCTTTTCATCACTGGAAGCCAAAATCAAAAAGAGCTCTGATTCACAAGTACCTGATCTTCTTTGTTCTTCTGGTCCTCATGTTGGTCAGCCGTCTGCACTCTCTGAGACTCCAGATTGTGTATTTTCCCCTGAAGGTCCTTCACCGTCTCCTGAGCATCTCTCAGTTCTGCTTGAGTCTCAATCATCTGCAGTGAATAGAGCAAAGGGTTTAGATGTTGATCGAGTGGGATCATCGTGTTTGACCTGGCAGCAGCCGTAAGCGCTCACCATCTCCACATTTTCCTCCATGTCCCTCTTGAGCTGGTCTCTCTCGTCTCTCAGGCCCTGTAGGATCTCCTGCAGCTGCTCTCGCTCTTCAGTGATCGAGCTGATCGTGCGTCGCAGGTTCTCAATCTCATCCGGGTCACTCTGAACTTGCTCCATCTTCTCAGACAGAAGCGCGTCTCTCTCGCCGCGAACAGACTCCAGCTCTGAGCTCAACTGCAGCGAATGACACGAGGTAAAACAGTGTTAAAACACTCTGGTGGTTGATAGGACTGTGTGTAGTGTAAAGTGTGAGCGCACCTTCTGCGTGGCCTCCTCTAATGTCGTGAGCAGTGTGCTCTTCTCCTGCAGATCCGTCTGGAGCCGCTCTGAAGTCTCGGTCAGCTGTTGGGTCAGTTCTGCTTCCTTCAGCTGAGCATCGACCAGATCGCTCTCCATCTTCAGCAGCTGATCCTGAGCGTTCGCCGTCTGCTCTTTCAGCCTCTGATGATCTTCATTCAAACTGGACTGAGCAGATATCAGAGCGTCTCGCTCCTCTCTAACAGAACGCAGCTCTTCTGACAGACCGGACACCTGAGAACGAACCATAATGGATGAGCCACGTAGAAGCAAAAACTAGCTAAGAAGATTGAGACGGTGATGCAGTTTCTCTAACCTGTCTCAGTAATTCATCCACTTTAACAGAAAGTGTCTCCAACTCCTCCGCCTTACTCTGCAGACATCGCTCCCGCTCGTGACTCTGATCAAGCTCCTTACGCAAGTCGCACACAGTTTTCTCCAACACAAGATTATCGGTCAGATCTGTGAAGGGAGACAAGACCAGGAACGTGAATTTAGACAGTAAATGCAGTCAGTTTTGATTCCATTTAGTCACAAAGTCGCTCTGCATGTTCTTTAACAGATCTGCACCTACTTTTTGGCACTTTTCCGTCCAGCAGAGCAGTGAGTTTGGTGTTCTCATCGAAGGCGCCCATCAACTCTTTCTGAAGATCTGTTTGCATCTTCTTGAAGCGTGACTTCTCGTGCTCGAGCTTGTCCTGAAGCGTCTTTACCTCAGCTTCCATCTTGCCATAGTCAGTTGTCAGGGTCGCCTGGGCGAAAGTCACATGACTCACATTAATCACTCCTCATAACACACACAATCACACAGATCTCTCTACTCACGTCTCTCTCTCTGAGGCAGATGTTCTCGCTGCGCAGGAAGGCCCATTCTTTCTTGGTATCCAAACTGAGAGTCTCCGCATCATCCAGAGAGCGCCGCAGACGAGTCACTTCATGCAAAAGATCCTTGTCGCTCTGCAGATTGAAATATAGCACACAGTCTTGTCAATGTATAGTGTGGAAGAATTGCACAAAATATTGTGTTAATAAATATTTTGTGTACACAATCTAACTAATAGTGCTGACACGTACAAAACTCTGCAGCTCAGCGTTCAGATCAGTCTTCTTCTGAAGCTCGGATGACATCATCGCCAGGTCAGCCTATGGAGAACAATGTATATCACATATGGACATTTTACAATGGTCTTTGAAAGCAAGTAAAGAAAGCGAATATGAACGGACCTTTAGCTGTTGGATCATTTCTTCAGATCGTTTTAAATCCTGCTGCAGTCTGGAGTTGTCAGCCTCTAGTTCTCTCTGTGTGAAGAGGAATTAAACAGCGGACATGGATTATCAGTGGAAGCAAGGGAACATGTAAACGAGAATACTGAGAATTAAAGCTCTGATCACCTCATACTCTCTCTTGCTCTCCTCCTCTAGTTTCTCAAACTCATCTGCGTCTCTCCTCTCGTCAATGTCCTTCTGCAGGGCGTCTTTGTCTTTCTGAAGCGAGTCCTTCTCAGCCTTCAGACTCTCCAGTTCTTCGTTCACCATCTGAAGCGTGTGTTTGACCAGGTCTCGCTCAGCAATAACAGCATCCTTTATTCACAGGGTTCACACATGTAATATGAAGCATTTCCAAATTAAAAAGAACATTCGACGAGCCAAATAACGCAGGATGTTGCTCACTCACTTTCTCAAATCCGACGGTCTCACAGAGCTGAATGGCCTCTTCCAGATCTCTCTTCATCTGAACACACATACGAAACACATTTTAACCAGTCAGGAGAAGGAGAAAACATCACTGTAAACATATAAAACAGACACTACAGCTGCAGTTGTACCTGTTCACACATGTTCTGAGAGCGCAGGAGGGCTTCTGAAGTCTTCTCCAGCTCCGCCACCTTCAGATCCAGCACGGCGCTTCTCTCCTCAGCCATCCGTCTCTCCTGAACCTCGGTCTCCAGTCGACGCTGTAGCTCCGTCATCTGTTCCTCCAGCTCAGAGACTGGCTTCTCCTCCTCTGACGGTGTGGCTTGAGCCTCCAGCTTGTTCTGCAGCTCAGAGACCTTCAGCTGGAGCTCAGCGCTCATCTCTTCTGCTCTCCGTTTGCTCTGAGTCTCTGCCTCCAACTGACGCTCCAGAGATGCCACCTTCTGCGACAGCTCGCTCGCCTGGGGAGAGTCGAGGAAAGGATTCCTGAACAGAGAGGGGAAACGACAGAAACATGCATTTATGCTGCATATCGGAGGTAATGAATAGATTAAGTGTTTGCAGAAACAAGGCAACCAGAAGTTGTGCATTTTTATAGAGTCACCGGCTAATTATGCAGTTTTTTTTGCAGTAAACAAAACTACACAAATACTTTCCCTTCCAGAAGGTAAATAAAACTAAGCAAAAAAAATTAAAACGGCCCATTAGAGAGTAAAAGCGGTTGTGATAGTGTAGTGAGGATGATGATGATGATGATGTGTCCTCACCCCTCCGAGGAGCTGCGGACAGTGATGCTGCTCATCTCCATGTCCATGTTGGGTTCATCCAGCGCAGTGAAGTCAAACCGGCTGTCAAACTCATCCATATCTGGACACAAAACAAAACAACTGAGCAAACACCTCATGAACCTTTAGGGACGGACACACAAAAATCTTCTTAAGAAAAAGTTCTTAAGATAAATTCTAAGAAGTTCATAGGACTATTCCTAAGTACAGTTCTTAAAGAAGATATTTGAGAACTTTTCTCTTTTCAAGACTGAAACGACAATGTTTGTCTCTATTGGCTTGACCAGAATTCAGCAAACAGCGTCGCGTTTTTAATGCGAGTTCAAAATAATTATTTAAAATGAGCTTGTCTTAAGATGGACGCTTTTATTTGCTCTGCCTTCCTATGCTTAATTATAACAATTAATCTGATATAAGCCCAAAAAAAAGATTTAACACCAGCTGAAGGATAGCCTTCAAAGAAGTTTTTTGTTCAAATTGTATATTTAAAATGTCACCAAATTTTGAGCCACTCAGATGGAGAGGAAAATCTGTCAAAAAAAGACTGAAAAGCTTAAGTTTTATACAAGCAACAGACTAAAAGAATAAAAACATATTAATGATGATTTTTAAGAACATAATTTAAAATATTCCTAAGTTTTGTCTTGAACAATGGTAATAAAAAAAAAAAAGAGAGATCATTTTTTAATAGTATTTTTGGGAAAACAATATTTCTTAACTTTTTTCTTAAGTAAGAAAACAAGAATTTTATTCTTAAGAGCGTTTTGTGGTCGGCACCGATAGCCTCGGGTCGCCCGAAGTGCAAAGGCTCGGCTCATGGACCTTTCTCGATCCCGCCTCCCTTCTCTCTCGCACTTTGCTTCCTGCCTATATACCGTCCTATTGTAATAAAGGCAAAAACCGCCAAAAATAAATCACGCGCATCACAGCTACTGCAGAATCATTTTCTCAAATGGTAAGGCAGAATTCGTACCTTCTCCCTCCTCGGGCAGAGAGCAGTCGGCTCTTCTCTTCTTGATGTACGGCTCTGCGAAACTCATGTCAGTGCAGCCGAGATCTTGCTTCAGTAGATGCGCAGATCTCAGGAGTTTCCCGCCCCACGTCACTCTCCGCTTGGGAACCTTATCGTGTAAAGGCAACAATCAGATCCACGAACTTCACTAACACTGAGGCGTTAAGACTCGTAATCTCATTACCTTCGGGATCAGGGCAACATTTGAAGCAGTGACTAATAACTTGGTCAAGTTCTTGATCCGGTCCTCCTGCTCTCTCTGGAGCTGGTCTTTCTCTTGCAGAAGCTGACAGAGTGACTCTCGCTCGGTTGCGGTTGTTTGTGTGACAGACGAAACCTGTGAGATGAGACGGGAAAGCGATCATGTGAGGAGATGATTGGTTGTGTTTGACAGTCGTCCAGTAATAAAATGTGATGCACACGCTCACCTCTTGCAGACGCCGTTTAAGATCAACGATCTCATTGCGGTATCTTCTTAGAAGAGCGCCTTCATCAGACACCTCCGTCACGTGAGGGTCGTTCTTCATGCGCTTCGCAGCACTCGCAAACTTTAAAAATCGCAGTAAAAAACACAGATGAACACATCTACCCATATCACAGCAGACAGCAGTGAAGAAGGGTGTCGTCTCGTACCTGTAAGGTGCTGACGGTCTCGTCCACAGTGGCCGGCGTGATGGTGCAGATTATCACAGTCTTCGCATTCCCACCCAACGAGTTCTGAAGGATTCGGGTCAGTTTGCTGTCTCTATAATTCAAGAAGCCCCTTTTGGATGGAACGGAAACAAGGGATTATGGTTTGCTGCGGTTTGCAACCAAAAACAGGGTGTCATGAAATAAAACTCACTTCTGACTCTCATCAGATAATTTCTTAATGACTTGACCCAGTGTGAACAAACTGCGGTTTATGTTGCAGCCTTCTTTAAACCGGGTTCCTGAAACAAAAGAGAGCTTTTAACAGATAAATTTTCATTTAAGCTTTTCGGAAAAGGCTCACACTTTGGATGTATACGATCCTTTTTGACCAGTAACGCTTCTATGCTTGGAAAATAAACATTTGGATAGGGGTGTGACGGGACAGTTAGCTCACGAGACGAGGCGCAAGATGGAGTTCACTCGCGATTTTGTGATCGCACATACTCTGTGAACAGGGAATGGTGGTGCTGAGCGTGAATTCTACAAGATCAGACATTTGTCAGACTCTGTTGTGCAACAAATCCTCTGCCATGGTCTCGTCAGTCATCTCATCACTTACTCTCGTGAATCAGTGAACTTCGTAGGACTCTGCAGCTCGCGCTGGATGAGCTGGATGGGATTGAAGCGACTGTTATCCAACTGAATTAAATAGTTTTTACTTCTATAAAAAGCAAAATGACAGTGGAGGTGTATTGTAAACGTAGCGGTGCCATATTCAATCCTAATTTCACCCTTACACTCCGTCACGGCAATATCACGAGACAGCTTTTCACGATTTGCGCTAAAATCGGGTTGATATCGTGTAGTTCAAACCCGGCATTAATTTTTCTGTTCAAAACAAGCAACAGACTAAAAAGAATAAATTAGCAAAAACACGAATCATTACCTTCAGCTCCCGTCTGACTCGCTCGTTCAGCACCGGCAAGATCCACCAAGTTCTACAGAAACAGGAAACAACACGCAATAAATGCTGCTTATCCACATGACAACACACAAAAGAATCATGGTCTGTTTTGAACTCACCAGGTGTGACACTATGATGGCTCCATCAGCGTTTTCACCAGACGCTGGATCACTTCTCTCACGGCTCTCCAAGATCTGACAGACAAAAATCAGATGCTTCAAAGATGAACCTTAAAACAAAGTCCAAACACACTCCAGTTCATATCGCCTCTTACCATGCGGAAAATGGTGTGAGAGCGGCTGCTGCGCTGGTTCATTTTCGTTTTTCCATAATGCCGGTTTTCTGTATGAATCAAGTGACGATCACATAAGTACTGCAGTACAGCGACATAAAGAATGAGCGAGTGAGTGATGCAATAACTTTACTTTCTCCTTTGGTGATCCAGGACAGGGCTTGTTCAGGTGACGTCACCATCTCTTCGGTCAGATCGGCCACGTACACGTTTTTCTGTGCACAGTCTGAAAGTTACGAAATGAAACTACACAATGAAAGTGCAACAAAAGACGAACGACTTACGTAGTTCCCTTCACGAATTTCCAGAGGTTTTCTTTTCCAGCTTTCACAGAGCAAATCTGTGACCGTTTCGTTGTAGATCTCCATGTAGCTCACGCGCAGGAGGAACTCCTTCTTTGGACACTGGAAAAGATGCAAAGAAATAAAGCTATTAAATGCAGCGATTACTGAACAATTTCCACTAAACTTCCACTACTCTTCAGGACCTTTAAATCAGGTCTTCAACTACAATAATTCAGCCCAAAATGATAACGGCATCATTTAATTATAACAGATTGAAATGTAAGCGGATATTCACTGTAAAACGGTTCCTCTGGAGGAGCGCTCAGATCTCACAATACTTACGTTTTTAATAGTTTTGAAGACGTCAGCCATGGCGAGAGGAATCACTCCAGGATTATGCTCACTTCCCATCATGGTGAAAGTCTTTCCGGAAGATGTCTGACCGTAGGCAAATATCGTGCCTGAAAATAGGAGATTGTGCGTTAAGATTTAACGGTGACAAAATAGGTGTAAAACATACATTGAGTGTACAATATACTATGCCTATGTGCACTGTGCTCATATAGCATGCATTTTTATTAGGGATGAACCGATATGAAAATTTTGTCCGATACTGATAACCGATATATTGGCCGATTAATCCAAATCAAAAATTGATAACATTAAAAATGAACATATATCGTGCATCCCTAATTTTTATTTTCTGTACGGTTGTGTTGTCTGATATTGCACCATGTCTTCAAAAAATTTTGCTGTGAGACTGACTACTGTAGTTAGATGTTCTGGACTCACCGTTATAGCCTTCGACCGCGGACACGACCAGCGGCTTCGCGATATCCTGGTAGAGCTGACCGGTGCTCTCTTCAGCACTGAACACACGGTCTGAAACACATGAAGGTCAGATTCACTGCTCTACTGGTCACTCGAGTGGTCAAGATCCACTGAAGCTCAACTCACCAAAACTGAAGCTCTTAGTTTGAGTTCCATCATCATCCAGCTGATGGATGGCCTGCTTGTCTGCTCTCCAGAACAGCTGGACTGGTTCTGAACTCTCAGACTCCTCCCTGAAATCATCAGCATCACCATTAGACTGTTGTGGAGTCTTAAAAAATACTGAAAATCTACTTTAAACACAACATTAACTGCCAAAGTTAATGTCATCTAAATTTTTTCTTTAAGACTAAATCATAACTATTTTTTTATGCCAGATACATAAAGTAGATACTATGGTATAAGACTATTATTAACTGCTAGTTGGTCATATTAGCTCTTAAGACACACAGTGGACGTGTTTATGCAACTGGCTACTGGTAAACCAGCGAAATATGAAGATATATTATGCTCAAATACCGTTTTTAGAAAACGTTTACTTCAGAAATATAACAAAAACAACCTTTCGTGTGATTTATGATGATGTCATTAGCAACTGTTCACTCCTCCTCAGTGAATCTGTCAGCAATACGTGTTTTATAAGTTAAATTGACCTCCATGCTCGAAATATAAATCTTTTCTTACCTTTTAATAAGGGGTCTGACCCTAACGCAAACTTTTACGGCGGATTCTTCCGTCATTTTCGGTCACTCCATTAACGCTAAACTGAGCTATTGAATCTAACTGACTGACTGACTGACTGAGCGCTCAGCGAGATTTAAAAATTTAACAGACTTTTCATTGGACGGCGATCTGTGCGCATGCGCAGATCAGCGGCCGTTCTCATTTGCCCCTGTTGAAATGCTTCTAGAGAGACTCCGCCCATGTGGTTTTAAACGATCTGATAGAATATGCATGAACGTAGATGACGCCTCATGAATATTAAAGTTGTCGGTTCGTAGAAAGTCGTCTTGGTTTATGTAGTAATTTTATACAATTCATTAGTTTAATACTTTTGAATGTTACCCTTTTCCATGTTTTTTGTTTAAATTTGAAGTGTTTTGCTTCGTAAATATATATTTAGGCTATACATTTTGAATATAGTATTTTATCACAGGTGTTTTTCTCAAATCAGTCGTGAGCTCGACGTGTTAAATGAACAGCCATATGTTTGGGTTTTTGGGAAGTGTGGAAATGTTCAATAGCCTGTTTTCATATATGACTAATAGCGAAATTGACTTTTAAAAAATAAACCCATATAGAGAAATATTCACTGTGTGACACCTAGCTTCCCCATGAACTAAACTCCAATATCCCACCAAACAAAAATAGTAATAGTAATATCTAATGAGTCATATCACAGTTACATTTTATTGATTTTAGATTGAGTGAAAATTCTGATTAATCATCTGTCCACTATAGTGGACATCATGCATCAATAGCTATATTTATACTATTACTGTGACTGTTGTTTTTGACATTTGTGTTATCAGAATGTAATTTGCATTACCATCAAAAAAGTGATCTGATTATGTAATGTACATGTGACTTGTAATGCGTTACTTTATGTTAGAAATAATCAGCTAATAAGGGTAAATCGACACATTTGGGTTTCCACAGTTTTACCTTGACAGGTTGTAGAGATCTCTGATATCAGAACATGAGGACGTGATTTCCATCAAAGATATGTGAAGTTCAACTTGTATAAGGTTCAATTGCGTTTGCAATACTTCGCATTTACAGGTGCTGGTCATATAATTAGAATATCATCAAAAAGTTGATTTATTTCACTAATTCCATTCAAAAAGTGAAACTTGTATATTATATTCATTCATTACACACAGACTGATATATTTCAAATGTTTATTTCTTTTAATTTTGATGATTATAACTGACAACTAAGGAAAATCCCAAATTCTGTATCTCAGAAAATTAGACCAATACAAAGAAAGGATTTTTAGAAATCTTGGCCAACTGAAAAGTATGAACATGAAAAGTATGAGCATGTACAGCACTCAATACTTAGTTGGGGCTCCTTTTGCCTGAATTACTGCAGCAATGCGGTGTGGCATGGAGTCGATCAGTCTGTGGCACTGCTCAGGTGTTATAAGAGCCCAGGTTGCTCTGATAGTGGCCTTCAGCTCTTCTGCATTGCTGGGTCTGGCATATCACATCTTCCTCTTCACAATACCCCATAGATTTTCTATTAAGGTCAGACGAGTTTGCTGGCCAATTAAGAACAGGGATACCATGGTCCTTAAACCAGGTAGCTTTGGCACTGTGTGCAGGTGCCAAGTCCTGTTGGAAACTGAAATCTGCATCTCCATAAAGTTGGTCAGCAGCAGGAAGCATGAAGTGCTCTAAAACTTCCTGGTATACGGCTGCGTTGACCTTGGACCTCAGAAAACACAGTGGACCAACACCAGCAGATGACATGGCACCCCAAACCATCACTGACTGTGGAAACTTTACACTGGACCTCAAGCAACGTGGATTGTGTGCCTCTCCTCTCTTCCTCCAGAATCTGGGACCCTGATTTCCAAAGGAAATGCAAAATTTACTTTCATCAGAGAACATAACTTTGGACCACTCAGCAGCAGTCCAGTCCTTTTTGTCTTTAGCCCAGGCGAGACGCTTCTGACGCTGTCTGTTGTTCAAGAGTTCAAGGAATGCGACAGCTGAAACCCATGTCTTGCATACATCTGTGCGTAGTGGTTCTTGAAGCTCTGACTCCAGCTGCAGTCCACTCTTTGTGAATCTCCCACACATTTTTGAATGGGTTTTGTTTCACAATCCTCTCCAGGGTGCGGTTATCCCTATTGCTTGTACACTTTTTTCTACCACATCTTTTCCTTCCCTTCACCTCTCTATTAATGTGCTTGGACACAGAGCTCTGTGAACAGCCAGCCTCTTTTGCAATGACCTTTTGTGTCTTGCCCTCCTTGTGCAAGGTGTCAATGGTCGTCTTTTGGACAACAGTCAAGTCAGCAGTCTTCCCCATGATTGTGTAGCCTACAGAACTAGACTGAGAGACCATTTAAAGGCCTTTGCAAGTGTTTTGAGTTAATTAGCTGATTAGAGTGTGGCACCAGGTGTCTTCAATATTGAACCTTTTCACAATATTCTAATTTTCTGAGATACTGAATTTGGGATTTTCCTTAGTTGTCAGTTATAATCATCAAAATTAAAAGAAATAAACATTTGAAATATATCAGTCTGTGTGTAATGAATGAATATAATATACAAGTTTCACTTTTTGAATGGAATTAGTGAAATAAATCAACTTTTTGGTGATATTCTAATTATATGACCAGCACCTGTATATTTTTCATAGTTTTCACATGATTTAATATAATTGTATTGATTGGTTTGTTAAATACACACTGTGTTATTACTGTATTATGTTTAATCCAGTATCTCTTCAGTTTAAACCATAAACCCACTCAAGTGGACATCTGGAAATCTCTTCGAAAAATATGAGCAAAAAAAATCTTGTTTTTCATGCCCTAAGAGCAATAAAAACACAGGGGGAAAAATCCTGACTGAGGTTATCATAATTCATGCATGAAAGGGTTAAATCAGTAGCGTGACTTTTTTCCCTCCACAGATAACGCACAGAGTCACCAGAGGTGTATTTATGGCAAAACATTTATTTGAATCATGACAACTATTGTATTATTCAAAGGTACTCCAATAATCAATGCAACCTATAGACACTTTACAGCTTTTTACATGAATAAAAATTGTGTTTCCAAAAAGTCGAGCTACTGATGTCTTTTCTAGGGCACTTAAAAAGCGATTCATGCACAGAAGCGTCTTTGGGTTCGTGGCAACAGTGGCAGGACTAGTTAACAGCATCTGTTTAACCTCTAATCTGTTAACCAATTGCACGACATTCTCACTCAGTCAATTCTCACATTTATGACCACATACATGGTCATAAAACACAATCACAATCAATCAAGGCATTGATTAAAGCAGTTAAAATAATTCACTGAGACCAGTCAAAAACATTGAGGTTTCAAAGCATGAAATCAGTTTAATAAAAATGAGAAATGCATTGAATTATTCACTCAACCATTTCACAGCAGAATGTGTATTATGTTCTGTTGCATGTAACTGATTATAAACACAAATATACACATTCTCATGATTCAGATCAGAGAACAATGTCAGTATTAATCATATATAATAGTATGTAATATTTATTTAATTTCACGTACAGTTGTTTTTATCACTCACTGACCTGTAAGAATGTCAAAAAGACGACTGCAAAGCATTTCCCTCTATTCTTTTCCCAATTTTAGATATACATTCGGTTCTGTTTAGAAGCCTAATGCGAGTCATGCTTGAACAGAACAGTGCATGTAAACTCACTGAGCGCTGGAACTCAGTTTATGGTTCAATAAACTCAATAAAATCAATAATCACTACTGTAAATACTGAGAGCGACGCACCCTTTAAAATAGCTGAAGCTGGAAGTAAATGTGGTTGTGATCAGTACAGTTCTGCGCCCGTGTGACTATGAGACGCTGCAGGTGGAGGATTTGGGCGGCGGCTGCTCCAGGATGGACTCTCGGCGCAGGTCGTTGGGCACCGTTCCGTTCGGACCCCACACGTTCAGCTCGCCAAAGATGCCCGTCTCGATCATCTCCTCCTGCCATGGGATGGAGATGTTTCCCGACGCAAACTCGTCGAAGAACACCTTGTCGTCGTCCTCCAGGCCGACCCCCTTCACCGTGGAGAACGCGCCCACGTCGTCCAGATCCTTGGCGTAGACGGTCTTGGAATCCGGGACGAAAGGAGGCAGCAGAATCCCTGTAGGGCATCAATGTGACGTTAGTGCACTCAAAGGACAACATCTGATGCATGTGCACTAGTTCCCAAGGTTTTTTTCTCCATTTTAACACCTGTTTGCCACCTGATGTCACCTGTTGGAGTTTGGGTTCCTTGCCGCTGTCGCTTTTGGCTTGCTTAGTTGGGGACACTTGATAATTGATATTCAACAGTGCTTTGATCTGCCTGCATTGACACCATTGTATGTGAATTGAACTGAGCTGGATGATGACATCACGGTTTACCCCAGTGCTGATATAGATAAATTAACTAAATTATTAACTATTGATTCTTACATCGGAATGAATCAATACTGAATTTACTTAAGATAGATAATGACATCATTTTCTTTAAGAGCTGCTGTGCAGCCAAAATTATATACCAGTTATCACTGTGAAGCTGCTTTGACACAATCTGCATTGTTAAAAGCGCTATATAAATAAAAGTGGCTTGACTTGACTTCTTGTACAGACTTCTTTTTGACTTCTTTTACACTCACTCACACACACACACACACACTCTCACACACACTCTCACACACACTCTCACACACACACACACACTCTCTCTCACACACACTTTAAACAATTTTATTATTTAATTTAATTTTTAATTTAATTTAATTTTTTATTATATTCTGTTTTATTTTTTAATTTTATTCTTAATTTTTATAATTCTATATTTTATTCTATTTTATTTTTATTTTATTCCATTTTGGTTTATTTTATTTTTAATTTAATTTGATCATTTTATATTTAATTTAATTTAATTTTTTAATTTAATTTTGTAATTTTATTTAATTTTATATATTATTTAATTTTATTTTTCAATTTATCATTTTATATTTTATTTTATTTTTTATTTTATTCTATTTTGTTTTATTTTTAATTTATTAATTTTATATATATTTTATATTTTTTTTTACATTTTTAAATTTTATTATTTTATATTTTGTTTTTATTTTACTATTTTTTATTCTATTTCATTTTTTTTATTTAATTTAATTACTTTATTCTATTTTTGTTTTATTTTTATTTTTATTTAATTTGTTCATTTTATATTTATCTTAATTTTTATTCTATTTTATTTTTAATTTAATTTAATCATGGATATATGTAAACATCATAAAGATTTCTTTATGATATGACTTAATGTGTCCTTGATGAATAAAAGTATTAATTTTTCAAAAACACAAAAAAATCTTACTGACCCCAAATCAAAGTTTCCACAAAAATATGAACTGTTTTCAATATTGATAATAATCATAAATGTTTCTTGAGCAGTAAATCATCATATCAGAATGATTTCTGAAGGATCATGTGACACTGAAGACTGGAGTAATGATGCTGAAAATTCAGGAATAAATTGTATATTCACATAGAAAACAGCTGATTTATATTGGAATAATATATATATATATATATATATATATATTTTTTTTTTTTTTTTTTTTTTTTTTTTTTTTTTTTTAAATTGACTGTATTTTTGATCAAATAAATGCAGTCTTGATGAGCAGAAGAAACTCTTTCAGAAACATTAATGATGCCGGTGGTGTAAATGAAATGCTCATATAGAGAAAGCGCTGCGTCTGCACCTGCGTCGAGTTTCCTCCAGTTGAGCTCGCTGAAGAACGGATGAGCGCGGAGCTCGTCACACGTGCCGTTCTTGAAGCCCAGTCTCTTGTCCACCTCTTTGGCCAGCAGAGCTTCACAGATGGACTTGGCGTTCTCACTGAACTTCTCTGAGTAGGTCACGGGGTCGTTCAGGATCCGCTTCTTCACCTCTTTATTCTCCACCTGAGCAGCACAAACAGTCAAGAACATCAGCGGCTCATGTACGAGTGTGTTTATAGACTGATGTAAACTTGACCTTATATACGGTCATGCATTCAGGTTTATCAGATATTTTAACCCTGTCTCCAAATGACTGCAGCATCCTCACGACAAGGTAAAAAGCATCTATCAAATGTGAAGCTGAAGAGCACCTTCTCTCCTCGAGTCCTGAAGGGTCCTTTAGCGGCGATGAACTCGTACAGCGTGACCCCGAGAGTGAAGTAATCCACGGAGTAATCGTACTCCTCGCCCTTCAGCAGCTCCGGAGCCATGAACCCTGAAAACACACACGTCATGGACTGAAATAACTCTGGATAGAGCTGTTACTGCTTCACAGCAGGAAGTGCATTCAGTTATCAGTCAGAGATGAGAGTCACAGTAACAGTAATAATACAGGTTATGTGGTTAGTTATTCAGGTAAACAGACAGCGATTACAATATGACAATATTGGGATAATATTTGAACGTTTTAAATTGCTGCCGTCATCTATAATTGTATCTCACTGACAGTAAATAACACTGACCTGGCGTTCCAGCGTAGCCTTTGATTTTCTCCTGACCGTCTGCGAGTTCCACAGCCAGACCGAGATCTGAGATCCGGACGTTCCCTGAAAACACACGCGGTCACAGATGATGTCATGTGACTGAAACGCCTCTGAACCATCAGATCATGAGTGTGAGTTTATCATCATGTTCACCTTCGTTATCCAGCAGGACGTTCTCTGGTTTCAGGTCTCTGTAGATGATTCTCTTCTGGTGGAGATGCTCCATGCCCTGGATGATCTGAGCAGCGTAATAACAGGCTCTGGCCTCAGAGAACCCGGGGTTATTCTCGTCCACGTTATAGATGTGATACCTGCCACAGACACACATGAAACCAGAAAAATGACTCGATTCAATTCAACATAAAATGAAATACAAAATAGAATTAAAACAAAATAAAATATGAAATAGAATTCAAGTCAATTACACAATAAAATTAAATAAAAATATCAATTAAATATAAAAGAATAAAATTAAATAAAATAATAATAGAATAAAATTAATATAAAATAGAATTAAATAAAATAATGGGGTGGGGGAACTAATATAAAATAGAATTAAATTAAATTTTAAAAAAATTATAAAATTAAATTAAATTAAAAACTAAATAAAATGCAAAAATAGAATTAAATTAAGTTAAGTAAAATAATTAAATTAAATAAAATAGAATAAAATAACACAAAATAGATTTAAATTAAATTAAATATAAAATGATAAAATGAAATTAAATTAGAAATAAAAATAAAATATAGAATAGAATAAAATAGAAAATAGAAAAATTAAAATATAATAGAAAAAGATAGAATTAAATAAAATTAAAAATAAAATATAATTAAATTTAAAAAATAAAATAGAATAAAATAAAAACAAATTTAACATAAAATAGAATTAAATTAAATTAAAAACATTATAAAATTAAATTAAATTAAAAACTAAATAAAATGCAAAAATAGAATTAAATTAAAAAAAATAAAATAGAATAAAATATAAAACGATCAAATTGAATACAATTAAAAATAGAATAGAATTAAATAAAATAAAAAATAAAATAGAATAAAATTAAAAATTAAATAAAATTAAAAAATTAAATCAGATATAAAATTAACACTTTCCCCACCAGGAATTTTTTTTTTTTTTTTATTTTTTAAAGTGAGTGTGTGTGAGTGTGTGTCTGTGCGTGTGTGAGTCTGACCTCAGGTCTCCTCCGTTCATGATGGTCATGACGAGACACAGCTCTGTTCTGGTCTGGAAGGCGTACGCCAGCGACACGATGAATCTACTGTGAACTCGAGCCAGGATCCGTTTCTCCACCATGGCTCCCTGAGAAACCAGAACAACACACTGTCAAAGTCATGAATGAACGGGACCAAACACACATCAACACACAAATAATCGATCATGTGACTCTCTCTTCAGACTGTAAATACTGAGACATTCTCACATTCGTGTTCACTTTGATTTTTCACTCAGCTCACCACATCACTGTATAAAACACACCTTTATAGATGTGAACATACATGCAGACAGAGATAAAATATAGGCTATATAATACGTTTAACAGATTTCCTGCAAATATATGACATCATTTGCACATGAACCAAACAGACCACTTTCACTACTCTTATTTCATGCATTATCGTGTCATATGCAGGAGGTTTCTAATTCACAGCCGATGAGAAACATGTTCCTGATGACGCTTGAGCGAATGTTTCCAAACAGCAGAACACTGAGTTTTTTATTTAATGTTTTCATGTTTATAACTGTGACTGAATAAACCAGTTAACAAAAATATGTTCTAAGAACGTTTTTCTAACGTTCCCATTAAAAGTTATTTCTGAATGTTCTCTGAAACATCTGTTTTTTAATGTTTTAAAAATGTTATGTATCTGAACGTTAAGGGATCGTTCTTCACACATTATGGGAACGTTACTTTTGAATGTTCTCTGAACGTTCTGAAACAAGTAATAACATTTAAACAACGTTAGATGAACTGTTCTGAGAACGTTCCCAGCTGGACACTTATTTAGGGTCAGTATCATCCTGTGCCGACCGCATCCCCAGAGTTCCTGCTGTCCAAGATTTCCACGACAAATCTGTTCCATATTTAAATGTGTTGGAGTGGCATTTCATAATGAGCTGACGGCTAAAGCTTCATCGGCTCTAATACTGCGGCCTGTTAGCCGTGCTGCTAATGCTAACGGATGTTTACAGACACTGAAACACATTCACACCTGATCAATACTGATGAGAAACATGATGCCGCTTCATTATATGATGCTTTTCGTCCTTTAATCCATCAGTAAAACACTGGTAAAAGCACAGACTCATCTGGAATGATGAGATATTTCATAAGCTCTAAAACAGGATCGTTTTGAGGAGGGAAGTAAAGCATATTAGCCGCAGTAAAGCCTTCACCTTCATCATGAATGTCACGTCTGAGCTGCTTAATCACACAAAATCCATGTCCTGTTATCTAAGCGTTACCATTACCAGTCTATCAACACATGGCCATCACCTGGACACCTCCTTAAACATCACTATGAATAAAACCAAGACTTGAGTCACAAGAAAGTGTAATTTGCGTGTTTATGTTTTTATTTTTGGATTATTTCATTGGAGCAGTTTTGTAAGTTACTGCTGAACTTTCGAGAAATCATATTTAACCATTTCAGGCCCAAAGTACCAATAGTCATTTACTAGGCCTATTTCAACCCCATCAACTTTACAATTACTAAATTGCTCATTAATAAATGTTCACTGTTTTATTTTTATTGTTTCCTCTACTAATTATGTGTCTGATGTTCAATTTCCGAGCTGTTTTGGGTTCATTTTAAGCCAGACATATAGTCATTTTAAATCAAAACATTTAACCCAACCACTGGATCAGAACAACCCAATCGCTGGATTTGTCCATATTTAACCCATCTTGGGTTGTTACCCAGCAGTTTTTAGTGTTAATTACCAATTTCAGGCCCAAAGTACCATTACAGCTTTAGAATTACAATACTTTGAACAGATATCCGAGTAAACTGTGGTAGTATCCTGTTATATTCTGGCAAGGGTCTCTCAAAGTTCTTCTAGTAACGTTAATAGAACGTTCATTCAATGTTATCTGGTCTTTAATAATGTTCTCCAAAAGTTAGCATAAAAACATTATTTATACATCGTTCATGGAACGTTTTTCTGGATGTTCATCTAACGTTTTTTAAATGTTGCTACTTGTTTCAGAACGTTCAGAGAACATTCAAAACTAACGTTCCCATAATGTTTGAACAGATGAAAAAAAGAATGATCAACAACCAAGAAACATTTAACAAAAACTGGAATGTTCAGATAACATTAAACATTTTCATAACTCAACGGCGACGTTCTTGGAACATATATTTGTGACCAAGTCGTTTGGACGCCACCAATAGCACAGTTTCCTGAAAGAAAAAAAAAGACCTGCATGTTTCCTCATAATCCCCCTCAACCCAACACAGCGAGCTGCTTCCATACCTCATAGCCTTTCCTCTTCTTCAGCCTCTTCTTGTTGAGTTTCTTGCAGGCGTACAGCTTCCCCGTGGCCTTCATCTGACAGGCGGACACCTCTCCGAATCCACCTTTTCCCAGAACACGGAAGTCCAGGAACCAGTCCTCACCTATGGGCTGCATCTCCAGCCACTTCCACTGCAAGAAGCGCTTAAAGTACATGGTCTCTAGATAGAAGGTGAAGGGAACCTCTTTGAGGAAGTTGAAGACGCTGGCCAGGATCTCCACGAACAGGTCGTCCGCTGCCTCTTGGTGTCGTTCCTTCACCTTGGTGATGTCATTCTCGGGTAAAAACGGGCAGAAGAGCTTGGCCGAGGGCTCCATGTAGCGCTGGAGGATTTTCGTGGCTTTCTGAACTCGATCTTTATCCTCAGCCGTGTCGTATGCCTCCACATCCTTCCAGAGACGACTCGGGCCCTTGTACTCGCTGGTGGTTTCCAGGTACTCTTGAAACAGCCGTTTTCCGATGGGCTGCTCCACGCAGATGCTCTTGAACTGCAGATCCAGGGTTTCTCGCAGATCTTCGCACAACGTGATGTGGGGCAGCTTAAGCTTGTCGTGGTACTTCTTGTCTCGGTTGGCCGCCGGGTTGGCCGTGCCGTCGAAACTGCCGCGGGCCGAGATGTACGCCGAGTTGGCCACCACCGTAGTCAGGCCGCCGATGTCCATGTCGAGGTGAAGGAGGTGAACGTGGACCTTCGGAGTGAGAACGAGACGAGACTGGCGGCTGAAGGGTCACAGCGAGAGCATTGAAGCCGAGCGCCGTGAGACTGGACAAGACGAGAGAGTGCGATTAGATCATGAGATCCAGATGTCCCTGAGGAACGGACCGTGACCGAAGGATCCAGCACGATGTCTTGTGTCTGATGGCAAAGTGAACAATAAGCCCTGAGACACACACACACGGATCTACCTGACTCAACATCTTTCATAAGGCTTTATCCTCTAACTCCATAATACCTTCCTCAGGATAAAACCCTTCACTGATGGAGGAGTGAGAACCATCACTTGCTCAATGGTAAATAAAACCCTGAAACAAGAAAAATATTGCTGAATTATTACTTATAACACTTGGCCAGAAACATAGCGCCAAGAAGAAACAAGAAAGGCTGGATGAAGATGGTCAGCAGTTTTCTGACACAATGACAAATCCCTGCTGCTCACTACTGACATTAAAGCCCAAAGTGTACTTCACTTTTTACGCGTACGCGAGGGTCAGCGTACAGTGCTCGTGACGCAAATTTCATCATCAGAAGAGTACGTGCGTACTGTACACGTACCACCGGATTTAGCCCCAGGTTTTTACACACACAGTCGAACGCACAGCCTTGCAAAGTATACTTTATTCGTCTTGCATGGAGTTCGACATACGCGTACAAGTCAAATGAAGTATACTTAGTAAGGATGTGCGCTTGACTGTGCGACAAAAACTAAGTATACCCAGGGGTTTAGTAGGCCTGGTTTTAACCTGGTAGAGTTAAGTTGGTCACCTGGTAGACCATCTTAATTAACAACAACCCAGATCGATCATTTGACCATGATGCGCTTCAGGAACCCTGTAATCTGCACAAATGTGGCGTTCCGTCACAGCGGATCAGAGAGAGTAAAGGTTCTGGAAATCATCTTTGTGCCTCAAGGTGCGGTCACATTTACTGTTGTTCAATGACTTTTCCAGCCGTTTCAATAGGATTGTGTGCAATCGGGAATTTTGTGTGAGGGCTGTTTTTGAGTTGGTCACGCAAATTCACGGCATTGACCAACAGAAAGCTGCTTGATTTGAAGCGACTTCAGTGTGAGCTGTGCTTCATTAATGCCAAAGAATATTCAACAAGAAACATTAAAAAGTGGACGGGATTTGGTTTTATCCAGGATGAACTGACTGGATGCTGATAAGTGTCTCTATATTATTATATTCAGTTCAAAGATTATGAAGACAAATATTTCTCTTACTTCCTTTAAGGATTAAATGGACATTAAATGGAAACTAATTTTATTTTAATTTTTATCATATCAAGTTGAGAAGTAGTGATGCATAAAACATCATGAGAACATCAACTGTTGCTAATATGAGGGTAAAGGCAAAAACTACAGAATAACACAAGACGCATCACTCGTATTGCTTTAAGTCCCGCCTTCTAAATAAGAGCCAATCGGCGATTGGTAAAGTCATCTCGTCACTGCAACGGCCTTAGAACTCCGGTTCCTATAGAAACAGTCAGATGCGCGCTTCCGCGCACTTACCTTGATCCAGCCTTAAAAAGTTTTTTGTCATGATTTGACAATTTAGACACAAAATTTGAGACAGTTGTTGTCAGATTACATGGGTGATTTTAAATATGAAATTTTCTAAGATGGCCGCCGAGTGAAATGACTCGTCTTAAAGGGACTTTAATAAACTCAACTTCCTGAACATGATTACTGATAAAAGATCAAATTTAGTGTAATTTCACATGAAAACACTATTATTATTATTATACTATATGAATCATATATTATTTTCCCTTTCCCACGATGCGTCAAAAGACAATAGAACCCCGTTTTAATCAGCGATATTTACACTGGATGTGGCGCAACGTAATTTCCCAACAGTAAATGGATTCCCCATTCTGTTTCTGAAGTAGTTCAAGTGGTTTGCCGCATTCAGCATAGACAGCTTCTGGCTGTTGCAGAGCGATGCGACAATGGTCGCGTCTGGTGTAGACAGCGTCGGAAATTTGTCATCGCGTCGCATCCAGTGTAGCCAATATCACTGATTATAACGGGTTCTATTGTCTTTTGACGCGCTGCATCGCACCGCTCGCATCGGTGTTGTTTTCTCAATCATTTAAATGAAAACATCTTCATCTTTCACTGAAACATCTGATAGTTATTTCACTGAGAGCACAAAGAACCACACAAGCACATAAATCATTCATTCTGTTTAATTTCTATACATGAATAAGAAAAGTATATTTTCTTTAGTATTTGTTACATTGTACAAAAAGGGCCGGACGTTTGAGTTGTTGATCTCATGTTCTCAGAGCTGCGTTCATCAGAGCTCCACGTCCAAAATAAAAAAGCTCCAATATCAAAAATAGCTGCCTATGAGAGCAAATCACAACAAAACAGGGTACAAAATTCAGCAAACAGTGATAAAAGTCCCCGTGTCACACCTCACACCGCAGGATTCTTCAACAGTAGCCCTGAAGATACAGCAGCAGCAGCACAAAGACGATCAATCGAGCTTATCTGCTCATAAGCTACTGAAGATAATAGACTGAGCTGAAGAATTATGGGAAGCATTTGAGGGAATCCTTACAGCAGGATCACAATATTGAGTTTCAAACAAGAACTGGGAAACAAAAGGAATCTGCATATGATTGCAGCGACGGCTGCTGCGGCGTTAACGTCACCGGTTCTTCAGAGCTCCAGAACCTAATCTTCATCATCATCATCAAAGTCCTCCTCATCATCATCTTCCTCTTCATCCTCCATGTAGGATGTGGGCGTCTCCTCCCTAGACCCGTTGGAGCTGGACGCGCTGAACAGAGATCAGCGCTAGTTAACACAGCTCTGGCTGAACACACACATGTCAGAGAAATAATCCAATTATCAACTTAAAAACATCATGTTCAAGATCATGTGACACTCACGTGGCCACATGGGACAGCTCTCCGATCAGCTGGTTGATGGCACCCTGAGCCATTTCTACAACAAGAGACAAACACTCATGAAGGTCAGCGCACACACACACTCACACACACACACAGCGTCTCTGACCTGTGACGTAGGGCTGCAGGGCTTTGGGAACGAGGGTCTTGGCGATCTTCAGCTGCTCCGGGCTGCAGCGGCCCGACTCCAGGCCGAACGCCAGGCCCATGCGCTTCAGCACCTCCACGTCATCGTGGATCTCAAACATGTTGTCGAAGTTGAACAGATACTCAAACCTGCAGAGACACGAGCGCTGGTCAGAGACGGACGAGCACACAGAGCCGCACACACGTCACATGCTCACTTGTCGTTGGAGATGCTGCAGTCGATGACGGTTCTCTTGCTGGTGTTGACGATGATGAAGGGCAGGTGAATGACCGTGTTTGGAGGCGGAGCTCTCTTACTCTGCTGCTCCGCCTGACGATTGCGCTGCACCAGGTTCTTGAAGGCGATTTGCTGGAAATCATGAGAGACGAGAATTACAGGAATCGTCGTTTATCATCATGAGAACGACACAAACCAGTTTCCAGTTACCCGATCATTTATACGAGGGAAATCCATCATTTGGCTTAAATTAAAAAAAGAAATAAATCAGAAAAAGCTTAAACATATGGTGCAATTAATAAAAAAATAAAATAAAACTATTTTTATTTCATTTTACTTAAATTGTTTTATCAAATGAAATGCTGTTAAATAAGACATCTGCAAAAACAATTGTGGCGTAAATGTGTGTGATTGTGATGAAAATAAAAAAATCTTTACACAAAAAAAAAATTATATTTTTTTAATTAGATTTTACTTTTTGTTTTATCAAATTAAATGCTGTTATAAAAGACATCTGTAATAAAAAAATTGTGGCTTTAATGTGTGTAATTGGGATGAAAATATTGTGCAATTAATAAAAAAATTATCTTTACCCAACATTTTTGTTATTTTTAATTAATTTTATTTATATTGTTTTATCAAATTAAATGCTGTTAAATAAGACATCTGTAAGAAAAATTGGGGCTTAAATGTGCTTAATTGTCATGAACATTGTGTAATTAATAAAAAACGTGTCTTTTATTAGAAATATTAGATGTCTTTTCACATTTATTTATTTATTTATTAATTGTTTTATCAAATACAGACATCTGTATAAAAAAATTGGGGCTTGAATATAAAAATTATGTCCTTAAAGTATTTTTATATATTTTATTAAATTAGAATTTTTTTGCTTTAACTAAAGTGCAAAAACAACAAGATCAAAACTGAATGCCACACATCATTTTACCCATCATGCTCATATAAACGAGAAGGTACGAGGTGTTGTTGTACACAGAGCTCTGACAGACAGGAAGTGATGCGATGTACCTGCAGTATGAGCTCCTGCAGCTGAGACTGTTTGTGTTTAATCCTCTCGAGTCGTCTCTGGCGCTCGGCCTTCAGGAGACACAGGATCACACTCATTCATGAACAACCAACACGAGACATCCCAGAAAACCTTCATCCGACTGACCTCCAGATCCTGACATTCCTGCGCAGAGTTGGTGGGGAACCCGATCCATTTGATCTCCTTCTTGTCTTTGGAGATGATGTTCATGGCCATCAGGACGTTCAGAGCGTCGTAAACCCGTCTGCGGATGTTCTTCTGATCGTACACATGCTGGAGGACCAAAAACATGAGCCGAGTGAGCAACGAGCGTCTCTGTGATTGACAGCGAGTGACAGGAACAGGAACTGACCGCCTCGTTCGGAGAGATGTTGTTGTCTCCGGAGCTGAACTCCGCCACCAGCTCGTCCGCCACCTCGTTGTAGGACGTCACCACCTTCTTCTGCACCTTCTCACACACTTTCATGGAGAAATGCCGCAAACCCTTCCCGCTCTTATCGCCCTTCCTGCTGCGCCTGCCGGAGGAGCTACTGATTCATATCACGTGATCACAATGGCAAAAACAACAACACGTGTATCCTGTAAATGATGACGTTCCTCCATCTCAGCACTGAAACTACTGGGGGTTGCAAACACATACATTTTTTCAAAGGGCCTAAATGACATCACTTCCTGTGTGTCACTATTTTATAGCATGTTCCATTTGCTTTAACCCTCTGGTGCTGTTGGAAATTATGTTTTTTTTTTTACTTCATCTGAATGGTACGAAACTTGGTAAAGGTTTTGGCACTTGCTACGTGAAAAAAAATAAAAATAACGTACATGATTCAAAAAGGTTAAATGACCCTGAAAAAGTCACACTTGTGTCGTTTGCGGTCAAAAATGAGACGAATTTCATCTCGTGGACAAACAAAATCTTAACCTCAAATCTGGAACCCAACTTAGATTTATGGCTTTGATTTTCCCATAGTTTTAGAGTAAAACTTGTTTTGGAAAATGTGCATATAAAAATTGATAAAGGTGCTTTTGTTCCTTTTTTATAACAAGAAAGGTCAAATTTGCATAACTTTTTTCAAGTTAACCGTTTTTTAAACTGTTTTCACTTCAGCAATAACAAGCGTCTTCTTTAAAAAGAGACCAAACTTCAGCCTGTGATCCAAAGAATTCAAGATTTACCACAGTCTATGATTAAAAAGTGAATACATGGATAATAACTACTGCATGAATATAATTAAGCACCATAAAATCCTCCAAAAATACAATATAGCTAATAAAAAAAACATTATCGAACTAAAATATAGTGCAATCACTTGTGAACACGTGAACAGCACCAGAGGGTTGAAGGAATAGTTATTATAGAAATTAGAAATGAATTCATCATTTAATAATCACCCTGCTGTTGCCGAACACACTTCTTTCTGTTTTGGATGACAAAAGGAGAATTTTAAGAAAACGCTCGTCCAGATAATGGCAGTGAACAGTGACCAGCATCAAGCTTTACAAAAGTATGACAGAACGATCCCATGTGACACGTGTTGTATATTACACGTAAACAAACTGAAATTTAATGTATTATTTAATGTAAATCTTGCTCTTGGCCGTTGGTCTTCTGTGCTCGACTGCGTTCACGAGCCAAAAAAATATTAATAAAGAGACATAAAATACAATCCTTCATCTCTGAGGTGAATATATCTGTTATCATGTTCACATCTGGCAGATGTCATTCTTTCATGTCGTGTTTTTGCATCTTTTTTTAAAGCTTGATGCTGCTCGATATTCACTGCCATTATATGGACATTTTTTAAAGATTCTCCTTTTGCGGTCTGAAAAAGAAAGAAGTGCGTACGGCATTAGAACAAGTTAATGATGACTTAATTTAGGGTGAACTGTCCCTTTAATAAGGGGAAAACCAAGTTAAGCCCAAATAATGGAACAATGGAAATTGTTACATGTTTAGTCACTAAAATGAATAGTAATATTCATCTCCTACAGGGAAGACAAGCTCATTTCCATGTGACTGACAACAGTGCAATGTTTGTATGATATTCATGTGAAGCAGCAGCTGTGACAAACACAAGTCTCTCTACCGTGAGTGATAAACGTCCTCATGAGGAGCTTTATAGGGCTGCACGATTCACTGAAGTAAACCAACATCGAGATATGGCTAAACGCAAAGGATGTGATTTAACTGAATAAATATATGCACTGTATATTAAATACAAGCATATATAAATATATGCATTTCCATGTGAGCAGCTCATGATTCACAGTAAACGCTGCGCCACATGACCTCCATCTGTTTGAGTCGCTTTAATGTACATTTGAGAACTAAACATCAGACAAACATCGTCACGTGACTGTAATGAGAAGCACTTATCGACAGAAGAGACGTTATGAGAGTTTCAAAGTAAAAGTCTGATGGTGAATTACTAATGGATTATTATATCTTTTTTTTTTTAAATATTCAAATTAGTGAAATATTTATAGTATTAGTGATAGTATTTTTTTTTATTTGGCAATAATATTTAATTATTTTATGGTCATATTGATATATATTTTTTTAAAAATTGCCAAATTTTGCTTTAAAAAAAAATGAAGAAATTAAGACTTTATTTTTATTTTATTTTATATTTGTTTAAAAACTTATTTTTTTTTGTTTTAGAATGAAATATTACAATAGTATTTTTTCTTATTTAGTATTTTTTTATATATTAATAATAATAGCTATTATGTTATAGTCATATTGATATAAAAATCACAATTGTAAGAAAGCCATAAATATATTAGTATTGTATTTTATATTTAAATACTTAATTCTTCTTATTTTACAGTGAAATATTACAATAGTAATATTTCTTTATTTTTTATCTAGCAGTAGTAGCAATAATAATAATTGTAATAGTTTATAAATATTATATAAATACTAAATTAATAATCAATATATTTTAATAGTATCGTTTAGTAGTAGGTGTAGTAGTAATTTTTATTTAGCAGTAATATATAAATTACTACTTCAGTGATATTGATTTATAATCGATTTTTTTTGCCAAATTGTGCAGCCCTGCAATCAACCGCAGCAAACCGGTTTTATTTTTTATTTTTGAAAATGAAGAAATTAATTATACATATTTTTTAAATACTTTAAATACAATAGTAATATTTCTTAATTTATTTTTATTTAGTATTTTTTTTCTATTTAATAGTAGTAGTAAAAAAAAAATAATAGTAGTAATTATTATTATTTTAATAGTCATATTGATACAAAAATCACAAAAGTTTGGCCAAACTGTGCAGCCCTACAAACCTCAGCAAACCTGGATTTTTTTATTTTTTAAATATGCCATCATGCCACAGTGCCAGTCACATGAACATTACGTGATGCATGAACTGATGTTCTCATCTCTGGCTGCAGAAGCTCGAGCTCAGATGATGCTGGGACAGAAACAGACGGGTCAACTAACCCGGTGGACCAGGGCGAGGACTCTTGTGTCTGGGTCTGAGGCGTGTGGAAGTGTGCGGTGGGCGTGCGCGGGCTGGTTAACAGGACGCCCGTCCTCTGAGGGGTGCCAATCACCTGCAGGGAGACGCACCAACCGCTCATCAGCACAAACAGAACATTACAAGTGCGGCAGAGTGAATTCAGCGGTCAGTTCTACAGCTCTTCTGGCCGAGCACCTGTGTGCCGCTGTCAGTAATAGGATGATGATGATGATGGTGATGATGATGATGAAGAGGCTAATCCCGCTGACTCCAGCGTTCTGTGATCCGCTTACACAGACTCTCCCGGGTCACCTCACACAATGTTAATGGAGGGCTTTATCGCCACGGAGACCAGTGGGAGGGGTCAGCGGGTGTGGTCATGTGACTGATGTGAGCAGGATTCTTACCACATGTGGCAGCACATTAGCGCCCGCAGCTGCACCGGCGGTGAATGTTTTGGGCAGGATCTGCTTGACCGCAGTGACGGACGCTGGATGAACGGTCAGGAGCGACAGCACACCTGCAGCTGCAATCACACACACGCTCATTAATATTCATGTTATGAGTCCTGATGCATATGTGCAGTGTGTTTCATTACAGCGACCCCTGCTGGTCAGGAAGTTACCCATCACACACTGAGCAGATGACCGATAGTTAGTGTGTACTCACGTTTTCCTGGACTCAGAGTCTGGTTGACAAACAACTTTATCTCTCCATTAGTGTCTTTGAGTCCAGCCTGAGGATCAGAGAGAGCGATCATGACATTATTACATCATCACGACGAGTTTGTTTGCTGCTGCTTGTGTTTAGTAATCATAGAAACAGCCCGAAGAACAACACAAACAGCCTCAGTTTCAGTTCCACAACAACCATCTATCAATATAAACACATACAGTGTGTGCGTTACAGTGTCTAGGGCTGCCAATCTGATGCATATTAACAACTGGCCTTAATTTCCAGCAGAAAATACTCTATCGAGGTCAATTCAGACTAAACCACAATGCAAACGAGATGTAAAACATAACCGTAAACTCGGCTAGACAGGAAAATATAAACACACGTGTGGTTCTTACATCTTTAGCCATGATGGTGACCTGAGCGTGCGGTCAGTCTTTGGTCTGTGACTGCAGATCAGCTGAAAACACAAAACACAAATATTAAAGTCTTTTCTTCTCTATTGTGATGTATATCTGAGTGAAACATTCTGCAGGATTGACAGGTTTTCACATCAAAACCCGCCTGACTGCTACTCAAAACTAGCCCAATCACGTTTCAGGGGCGTCCCCCGGTGAAAATCGGGGTAAAATACATTTTTTGGCGTGGTTCCCCTGGTAAAATTAGCATTCCCGGGACTAAATATGACGTTACTGGGGTCGCTTTAACCCGCAGACAAGAAAAACAACCCGCAGCAACAGTTAAAGGGCTCGTTCACACAGAACACATCTTTGCGTCTAAAAACGTGAGGCGCAACGCTCAGGAATGGTTTAAAAAAAAAACACAAAAAAAAAAACGTGAGGGTCTCGAGATGCACTTTTGAAACGTGATGCAATAACAGAAATAAACACACAGCAGAATAGATGGATACTATTTTTGACATGGAAAAAACAAAATAATCGCACTGGCTATGGCCTCCTCCGCCATCTTGCCGTCAAATAAAACAGTTGCCACGGTAAACAGAAGCTCGCAGCGCTTGCCCCGCCTCCGAGTTCTTCTGATTGGTCCAGTGTTTTGGAACTGCTGAAATTCTTTTTCAAGCGTCTTAAAAACGTGGCGCTGTAAAAGACGCGAGAGTAACGGGCAAACACGTCCGTCTAGCGCATGTTTACGTAGAAAAAAACAACAGAAAAGTAGCGCACTGGAATAGAAAAACGCCCTAATTCCGCGGAAAATCCATGGACTCGGCAACACTGGGCTTCTCAAACAAGAACAAATGTGGGGCGGGCTTGATTTTGTCCGTTGGGAATTGATCGGATGGTTTGCTATTGGAGGATCTCATGTGAGTGACAGGTAGCCCCGCCCTCGCGCCACTAAACACGTCATCGGAGAAAAGATATCCCTGCAAGAAAGGGAAGTTATTTTGATTCGAGATTATAGTGAGCAGTCAGATATGAACTTACATATTGCATGTTTAATAAGCTCAACTCCATGTTTATTAGAGTAATATGAACATTTTTAAGATCTTGGCGGATAATAACACAAATACAAACATCAACAAGTTGAACTTTTCTGACGTCTAGCAGCAGCTCAATTGTATGGAAGCGCATTTCCACCACATAAGAAAAAACATGCATAATTATGACATAAAAATCTAAAAGATGTCATAATTTTTACGTTATTATGTTGTTGTTTTTTTTTAATGAGCGTCCATACGTTTGTGCTCAGATGAGCAGCTTCCGTTTATGCGCGCGCGGAGAGCGACGCGATTTATCATCGCATCGCGATCCTCCTCGCGCTGTTGTTTCTCACTAGATGACAATATCGCGTTAGCTCGACGCATTAGCTACAGCTAAGCTAACATAACCTAGCGAGCTAACGCTTCCACTTACGTTACACACACACAAACTACGTAACACGCGCTGATTTCTCTTACCTTAACTACCCCGCTCACAGCCGCGTCATATCTCGCGCTGATATTTACAGTTAGTCGGATAAAATCTGTATTTATCGCGCCGGAATCAGACCGCCAGCGCGAGCTACTTCAGCTGCTACACAGCAGTCAAACTAAGCTTGGCGGTGTCCTGTGAGGGCGCGTCCTGATTGGATACGCGCGGTGTGACGCAAGCGCGCATCCACAACTTCATACGTAACGCAGAGAAATCCTCTGAACTGCCACTGGGAAATCAGAGTCATCTCAGCGAATCGGTTCACAAACGAATCACTCGAGTCACCAGGGCATCATAGTTTTCGCCAATAGTTACTAGTTATTTTAACAATTAAAACGTTATTAACGTGGTGTTTTCCACCACTGTCATAAATAAATAAATCAAAACCCAGTTATCGTAACTTTAGTACGTTGTAAGATATGGTTAATATAGCAAGTTTTATAAGGCTAAACTTTAGGGAATCGGTTCGAAAGAATCATTAAAAGAATGATTCGCACACCACTCAGTCTCAACTTTGTCGAGTTAATTCTGCTATTAATTTAAGAAGCATGCACGTTAATTCATTAAGTTATGGACGTTTTGTGTATCTGTATGATAATGACACGCAGATGTTACTGACCTGGTTAAATGTCTCTGGTGTTTCTGTGGTCTGTTATTATTAGGCATGTTGGAACATGTCTGTAATTCTCCACACGAGAGCTGCAGTATTTATTATGGCGTTTTTTAAAACGCTAATTTTGCACATGCGCATGCACAGGATTGACGAGCACTGAATGACCTACAGTAGCATGTTTACATTTACACTACTGCATGAAAGGCGTTTTAAGTGTACTATACTACAGACATTACTGTTTGACCATAATGTGTCCGGCTGGTTTTGTATGGAAGCCCATTTCTGCCACATAAGAAAAAATATCATGCTTTGGTAAATCTTTTTAGGACATAAAAAATCTAAATGATGACATAAAATTTTAATTATGACAAACTAAGTCACAATTATGAGACAAAAAGTCATGATTATGAACATACCAAGTCATTATTATGAGATAAGAAGTCAAAAATGACAACAAAAAAAATTAAATTATGAGACAAAAAGTGAATTATGAACATAACTAAACATTTACGTAAAAAGTAGAAATTATGACAAAATACCCAGTATGACATACTAAGTCATTATGAGATGAGAAGTCGAAATTACTGAAAGACAAAAAGTCAATTATGAACCTACTGAATCATTAATATGAGATAAGAAGTCATAATTATGAGACAAAGTCAATTATGAACATGCCAAGTCATTATTATGAGATGTGATTATGACAAAAATTGATTGACATTCATAATTACGAGACAAAAAGTCATAGTTATGAACATATAAAGTCATTATTATTAAGTCAAAATTATGACATAAGTCCATTATGAGATAGGAAGTCATTATTATGAGATTAAAAAGTCAGAATTGACATTAAAAGTCAAAATTCGAACATAAAAAGACATACCAAGTCATAATTATGAGATGCAAAGATCAAAATTATGAGACAAAAAGTCAATTATGAACCTACTAAATCATTAAGAAGTCATAATTATGAGATTAAAGAAGATGAAATTATGACTTGGTATGTCAATTTCAACTTTTTATCTCATAATTATGATTCACAAAAGCATGATGTTTTCAGGTGGAAATGGCCGTGTATATAATACATGATAAATTCACAAACATGTTTTCATCTCATATCGTTGAATGTAGTCATTCCACATCTGACACAAAAAGAAATCTCTCAGTGACCGAAGTCAAGTTTTTAATTGTGATTTTTGCTCCTAAATGAGAATCAACAGTCCAGTTACATCTGTAAGAACCGCCACCTTGTGCTCAGGATCCCAGCGAATCACAGGCTTCAGTGTTTCCTGCGACATCTGCAGTGCAAAAGAGCTTCTCATCACAGACAGAACCGCCTCACATCACAACAGCTGCACGTCTGCTGACTTCAGATCATCTCAAGGCACGGATTACACAAATAAATAACGTTTGGTCATTTATAACACATTATAACAGACACATTATAAAAGTCGGGGTCTTCATTTCATTACTGTATTCACATTTGATATATTAATGCTTTGTACTTGATTATCTGCCCTTCTGTTTCTCACAAACCGTTTATCATCAATATGATGCATTAACGTGAGTTTAATGCGAGCGTCTCCTCAGGAGAGACTCAGGTGAGCGGCTTCCTCTCGGCCCGCGGGATGCATTTGAGCGTGGCGGCTCTCCACAACACCGGAGCGAGGAGCAGGCTTAGAGTCGTGACGCTGAGAACCAGCAGATACACCTGTGAGGAAGAAGTACAATTAATATAGTGTTAAATTCAGAATCTTGAATCAGAAACTCTTCTCCTCCCTCCTGCAGCATCTCTTCTCTGATGACGAGGGCGGGGCAACCTGTCACTCACATGAGATCCACCAATAGCAAACCACAACCATCCAATCAATTCCCCACAGGCAAAATCAAGCCCCGCCCCACATTTGTTCTTGTTTGAGAAGCGTTTCACTCTGATATACGTCAGTTCAGAGACATTACTGACCTCTCTGGAGATGATGCCGGCCCGACGCGCACGACTGCCCAGGACGAAGGAGAACTCGCTGACCTGCGCCAGTCCGGCCGACACTAGCCAGCGGATGTGACGCGAGCCCGGAGGAAGGATGGCGGACAGAACCAGCACCGCCATGATGAACTGAGAGCAGAGCGTCAGACCGCAGTGAGATTCATATTCATGTTCTAGAAATGAGGGTCATACGATATGAACACAAATACCTTCATAATGACCAGAGAGAAGGTCAGGACCAGCAGGATGGTCAGCTCGTACAGGACGAAGGTCGGGAACACGTGCAGCCCTGCGGACAACAACGGCCGTCAAACACTTACAATATTCCATCAGAATTTGGTCTTGTTAGGGTCCAAGCACCGAAGGTAAGTAGGCACCTCTTGTCACCGTTGGCGTTCTTAGAGGACAGATCTCACAGATAGAGGACAATCTGAACTGTCAACATAGCAAATTTGGAGTCTCTAACTCTAATCCCTCTAGCGCCACCAACTGTCCAAATTTGCACTTAGGTTTTACATACAGGCTAGAAACAAATTTTTTCTTGGCTCAAAACGGTTCGATTGCACCCTATGACATCATAAAAACGTTTCCGGCATTTTGAATTTCCCGAAAATTCAATTTTCTGAATTCGTCAAGCCGTTCGCAAAAAACACGCAAACGAATTCGACCAAGAGCCTGAAAAAAAAGGTGAGGCTGTATCTCCGCAATGCTTTAGCGTATTCTGACCAAACTTGGTGTGTGTTATGACAACCATGACCTGAGGGTACCTGCAGAGTTTAGGCATAGTGCCACCTAGTGGTCAGGAGAAATGAAAAATGGCTATTTTTGCTTACAATTTCTGAACGGTTTGGCCAATAATCGAGAGAATCTCTTTAGGGTTGGTGTGGCATGTCGAACGATACCCAATTTTCCCATATCAGCCATTTTGAATTTTGTCGTAAAATGCGGTCAAAGTGGTCAAAGTTTCGAATGAAATTTCCAAAAATGCTAATAACTTTTGATTAAATTAACCTATTACTGGTTGTAATAGATTCCTTGGGTCATGCTGAAAACATAGATACACCAATTTTGCCATAGTCGGCCAAACTTCCTGTCCGCCATTTTGATTTTCTTTCAAAACCTACTTTTTCTAACTCCTCCAGACCGTTTGTCTGATTTTCACCAAAAAAGTTATGGATTTCGTGTCGATAGATGAAACATTTTCGTATACTGCATCAACAAAATTGATGGCATAATGCCAAAACGGCTGTATCTCTGCACTGCTTAGTCATATTGACACCAAACTTTCCGTGTGTCATTGTCACTTTACACATCAGTTTGGTCACAGTGTCACCTATTGGTTGAAAGTGATAAGCCATTAAATCAAATTACTAGTGATTGTATTTATGATTTTTCAGCCATTTTGCTTAAAATTATCTTAATATGTCTTAATCATTGTTGCAGTTGGTCTGACGCTGCTGCTTGCAGCTATATTTCGATTATGTATTTATAAACGTGCCGTTGATAGCAATATTCTGCAATTTTGTCCTAATATCCAATAACCCATAGCTACAAAGTCACCCACTCACCAATAGATGCAAAGAAGATGATGGCCAGGAAGTCTCTGATTGGTTCAGTGCAGCTCATGACCTCAGCTGTGACCATGTGACCTTGCGATGAGAGTAGCGCTCCTGCCAGGAAGCATCCCAACTCCATAGACACATCCATAAATTCTGTCACCTGGAGTATGGCAGCAGTGTGTTATATTAGAGACGACACTGAACACTGTGACACCGAGAGAGAAGGAGACGCTTACCGTCAGCATCAGGAACACAAAGGCACTGGTGCCCAGCACTAGTATTTCCTTGTTCCCTTTGCTCTCCGCATGCAGCTTCCTGTAGAACGGACCAATCAGATGAGAGCGCAGGAGCCAACACATCAGAAGCACGGCCACCAGCGACACCAGGACACGAGTCAGCAGAACCAGAACATGCAGCGCTCCCATCAGCACACTGACACGGGACAAAGACCAGTTAGATTCATATTTCACACCATAATCACTTTTGTAATCGATTCGCTTGTTGATTCACCTGTCTGTGTCTCCATTTCCTCCTTGAATCAATGTGGGCATGACAGCGATGAACAGACCGAGCTGCACGTCCTGCATGACCAGCATGCCCAGCAAAACACTGCTGTAGTCCAGCTCACCTGTGTCAACACACACACACACACACAAAAGAGGTTGAAGAGGTGGTGTTTTACAGTAAATACACACATCACAGCTGAGAGCGGATCGACAAACACAACTCACCCTCCTTTGACTCTCCTCTGGATCCTCCGGCCAGGAAGCGAGACACCAGAGGAGTGCTGGAGAGAGACAGACAGCTGGAGATGAAGACGGTCTGTGTGGGGTGAAGGCCGAGCATCTGACCCCACAGCAGGCCAGCGGCCACCATCAGGAGACTCAGATATCCAGAGCCCTGCAGCGAGATCTTCCACACCTGAACAACAACAACAACCATCAGATTCTGTGTTTCTGCAGCACCAGAGGACGGGTTTACTGGCTGACTGGAGATCAGCGGCTCATTTCTTACTTCTATGTGACTCATTACACTCCTCCACCCCTTTTAATGATCTGACATATTTCCCTTCGGCTTCAGTACATTCTTTTCTCAAGCCCGTCTTGTTTTTACCTTGTGGAGGCGTTCGGGTGAAAACTCCAGACCGACCACAAAAAGAGTGAAGAACACGCCCAGCTCTCCTAACGTCTCCACCTGAACCATCGACTGCAGGCAGAACAGGAAACACGACATTATAAACATGTGGAAATGTGCACACATGTATCTGGAGATGTTCGTCACTCACTTTGATGCTGTTGAGTCCTGATGGGCCGAGCAGAACCCCGCAGATGATGTAACCGAACATGGGCGGCAGTCCCATCAGCGTACACAGCCACCCGCACGGCAGAGACAGCATGACCACGAACACCAGATCCTGAGGTTTTAGAGAAGAATGTTAATTACACATATAAATAAATGGCATATTATTGACTAATATGTAAATTAATTAATTAGACTATGCATGTAATTCACGTGAAAAACACGTGGTTAGAATCATGTTAATAAAATGCCGCTGATATTTCTGAAACAAAAATATGATGATCATTGGAAGAGCTGTGACAACTCAACCGTATAGCACCACAAAGAGAGGTCAGAGGTCACACACTGACCTTGATGAAGTGGTGGTCGGCGCGGGGCATGGTGGAGTCTCGTGGTTTGGTCAGCACATACTGGTTATTCTGCGAGTCGATCAGCATGCTGAGCCCCAGATTGCCTTTGTCCTCCTGCCTCGACGCGTTCTTCCTCTTCCCGTCCTCCTCATCCTCCTCCACTCTCAGGACGGCCTCCACGTTCACTCCCTTCATCTGGACAGAAATCAGTTAATACTCATTCTTATCACTATACATGTGTGAGTTTACTGCACCATGTGACTCTGTTGCGAACTCCACACCTGTTTGTTGTTGTCGAAGGCGTGCTCCTCAATGTCCTCCTCCAGCCGGTCTGCAGCCTTCCTCACGTCCTCCAGGATCTCGTCCAGCATGGACAGGGTTTTGTTTCGGTCTTGTGCCACCTTCAGCGCCTCCTGCTGGTGTTTCTCCGCTGCCACCAGCTCCATGTACTCCTGCTCCTCCTGTAAACACACGCGTGTGCATGTCAAACAAGGGCGCTAAGAGAGAGCTACTGTAGGCTACTAGACTATGAGGCCATATTCTGCTCTTGATGTTGTTGTTGCAGCTCCTCTCTTCCCAGTCTGCCAGTAACGCTCTGTCTCTATGAAGCCCCTCCTTCTGAAAAGCACAATGTGCTCTGATTGGTCGGCTGGAGCAGTGTGTTGTGATTGGTGTTTGGGAAATGTCCCGCCCCTTACCATAACCGCCAGTTTCAACACACTACTAACTAACTCAACCAGGCCCCGCCCTTTTATTCTGCGCATTAATTATTTAAATGAGGAATATTGTGACTGACCTTGATGGCGGCTTCCCTGAGCGCCTGGAGTCTCTGCCGGCTGCTGTCCTTCATGTTGACCACGTCTCTGAAGTTTCCCTTCAGCACCCTCTGCAGCCCCTCCACGGCCTGGAAGAGGGAGCGTTCGCTCTCGTTCAGCTCGCGCTGAAACACCTCCAGCGTGTGAACGCGGAACAGCTTCTCCGGCTGCGCCAGCGTCTCGTCCCGCTCCAGCGCCACCGCGGCCGCGCCCAGCTTACGGACGGCCGAGTTCTTCTGCCTCAGCAGGATGGAGAGCCGCCTGCAGTTCTCCGTCACCCACTGCTGTCCGTAGACGCTGGGCTGCGCTTTGTGGACCTGCTTCGGCTGCAGCGCCGCCACCAGGCCGAGGCACAGCACTGCACACAGGGCTCGCATCCGACCCACTGCAAATCAGTCCATGCAAGGGTTATTAAAGTCACCATGAAATCAAAATGTTGAATTCTTATTTTTTTTAAATGGAATATAGCTGTGTTTATTCTAAATGATTTATCAGTGCACATCATTATTGTGTTAAAATCATAATGAATCAGAATATCTTCTCCTCCCTCTTGCAGCATCTCTTCTCTTCTCTGATGACGAGGGCGGGGCAACCTGTCACTCACATGAGATCCACCAATAGCAAACCACAACCATCCAATCAATTCCCCACGGACAGAATCAAGCCCCGCCCTACATTTGTTCTTGTTTGAGAAGCGTTTCACGAGCGCAGCTTCTCTTTCATGCCAACATTAAAACTAAAACTACAAAAAACGTTTTCATTATTTGAAATAAAATGAACGTAACTGAAATAAAATAAAATATACAAAACCTTAAACTTCTTTTATTTCAGCTAGTTGCTAACTAAGGCACGATTTCTTTTTTTTTTTTTTATTTAGTTTAATTTGATGTACTGAAAGAACTAAAACTGAAATAAAGATGAATAAAAACTATATAGGCTAGACTTATTTAAAAACAAAAAATTAATAAAAATGTAAACAACAACAAAAACTAAAACTTTAACTAAAATTACATTTGAACCGGAAAATAAAAAAATCTAAATAAAAACTAATTCAAAATATTAATAAAAACTATAATAGTATCTCACTAGCTATGTTTCCATCCATCTATTTTTATGCAAATTTTGGGATATCGTATAAAAATAAAATAAAAAAAAAAAACGCCAAGATGCACATCAATTTATCCGATAAGAAGACATGCGCATAAACTAATCCCTCAACGAAGCAATACACTCAGCAAAGGATGTGATTGGATAACTGGACTAACCAGCGGACCAATCACATCGCAGCATCTCTGGTTCTGAAACGTCTGAGTCAAAGTCCGTCATCAGAATGATTCGGTTTAATTCCCTCCTGAAGCGTCTCACACGATTGCGTTCCCGAACACCAGCATCCGAACGCAAGATCACATGACAGCGTTTATTGTGTTTCGTCTGACGCTCTGAGATGAAACTCACTTATGATGGAGGAGAAAAGAGCCACTTCCATTTTTGCACCAGGAAGTGATGATTTTGTCTCTTGAACACTGATCCACACAGAACAGTGTAAATGAATCAGGGAATATTACTCAAAACAAGATCCATTAGATATGAAAGTTTGAGTACTCACCCAACATATGAACCTGAAAGTGTGTCACTCGTGTAGGTGTGTGACTAACTAGACAAACAACCCTGAAGTGTGTTTACCGGCCCGCCACACCTACATCCTGCAGAAACACACCAGATCCGCTGATATTCATGAGCATTTCATCACTGAATCAGTGTGGAGTTAATAAAAACACAACACTGTTGAAGCACAAGCAGCAAACTTCACTTCATCAACCAATAATGACACGATGATGATGGAAGGGTGGACGACGTCACATTAATGTTTCAGAAAAATTGTTGTGTGTTGGGAAATAAATGAGGCTTATTTACTCTTTCAAGTCTATAAAAATACCACATTGACTAAAGGCGTGTTCACACCAAGAACGACAATGATAACTATATTAGCATCCACAGTAACACAAAATGTCGTTCTGTTTATTATAAGCGTTTATTATATTTGTGCCTTTAAATGCTCGAGCTCTTTAAAGTAGGATGGATTCTGATTGGCTGTCAACAGTGGAATATGCATGATGGGAGGAGCTTCAGCCAAAAACATGAATAAAAACATCAGTCAAAAGGAGTGTGACGTCATGGCTGGGTTAATTTTCTAAAACTGTTTTAGTATATTTTACTTCATTTCAGTTAACCTTGTTTTTTATGGTTTTAGTTAACTATAATAATAATCCTGGGGACAGACAGAAAAACATACTGAAAAAAAAATATTAAGGATTTTCCCCCTTGATATTTGAGATAATATTTCACTTACATTTTAATTTAAATATTTAATCCACGTTCTAACAGAGACACACAGCGATGACGTGTTGTTGGTGTTTAAGAATCATTTAACTAAAAACTGATCAATGTCAAGTGAAGAATTAGCATGACTGTAAATCAGTGCTGTTGAACGTATTAATATTCAGAACTGTGCGCGTGATCTCTCCATCAAACGCGTTATTATTATCATTATTACGCTTCCGGTTGTCATCCACTTCAAGTACATTTTCTACATGACGTTCTGCGAGATAATATCAACGCTAATAAACAGAAAGAGAGAACTAACTCATACCTGGTAAGATGCAGTTAACTGGAAGAACTCGTCAGTGAATGAAGGAAACAATCGCGCTCTTGTGACGCCACATACTGCGCGCGCACTCCGACCACCAGCGGCTCTTAAACCGGCATGAACCTCCCGGACGGACACGGACAGCCGGCGGTAACGGTGAGATCCGCGCTCGGTTACCGGAGCAGGTAACGGCTTTGCGGGAGAAGCGCAGATTCGGCTCCGGACGGACAGGAGAGCGCCTCGTACTAGACTAAACTTCACCGAAAGTTCGCGGAAGATTGACGAACATTAAGCGTTTTTGTGTGTAACGCAAATCTCTGGCTGTCAGAATTAGTTTTTAAGCTGTTTTGTGTTTTTAGCTCTGAAAACAGAACTGAGTTCACTCCTGACTGAATCACAACAGTAGCGCGGGTAATTGTGGGAAATGTAGTTGTCGTTCCGCACTGCGCCTGGTAGAAATAAGAAAGCCCATTCCCGCCACAAAAGAAAAAAGTCTGCTAAAAAGTCGAAATTATTATTAATTTTTAAAATAATATATTAATAACATTGATTGAAATTAACATTATTGTTATTATGATCTGCTAAAGTTGAAATTATTACATTCTAAACCAGCATTATGACATGCTGTGTCATAATTATGAGATATTATTATTCAAAATCGAAATGATCACACATAGATCAAAATTAAATTTATTTTATGTCATAATTTCGACATTTTAAGTCATAAATATCAAATGATTTACAAAAGCATGATTTTTTTTCCCCTTATATGGCGGAAATGGGCTTCCATAGAGTCAGTCTAAACTTACAGGTTGAGCTGTATGATTTTTCCATATAGGCCTACTATAATTACAAACTTTTACTTATACTATATCAAACTTTTGTGATTACAAATAATCCATAATTAATAACTTCTACATGCTTGCTAATATCAATGCCGTGTTTGTGCGTAAAATGAAAGGTTTGAGGTTCTGTAAACCATTTAAGCAGTTTAGTAGCGCAGGTGTAAAAACTACATTTCCCAGAGTTCCCCCGAGCGCCAGCGTCCGCTGGTTTCCGCGCATGCGCACAGGGAGCTGCGCTGGCGATGAAGATGGTAGGTGAGCGCGCAGGGGGCAGTGTTTATCTCTAATGTTTGATGACTGCGAACACAAGACGCTCGTTCTGCGCTCGAGTCGCGTTGTCATGCTGTTTCCGTGCGTCCGTTTATGAGGAAAACGGAGGGTGTTTTGAGAGCTCTGCTTGTCACCGGAACCGATCGCCCTTCTGCATACTGAGCTCTTCATAAACTAAAATCTACACGTGCCATGGTAATGCACTGTAAATATCATAATGCTATATGAATGTGGTAATAAATACTATGGTATTATACCAGCTGATACCGTCACGGTACCATGGTAACACCACAGTACTTTAGATAAACGTTTAGTCCAGGCGATCCTTACATAATATGTTTAATGATCAATTTTTGGTATATCAAATATATGTATTTTGGTGCATCAAAGTATATGTGATGTCAGTTTAGACTTTATGGAAGCTTATTTCCTCCACGAAATAAAAAATAAAATAATAACGATAATTCTCACAATTCGTACTTTTTTCTAGGATTTCTAAGAAAAAGTCTCTCTCTCTTCATCCGAAATCGCGTACTGGCCGAGTAGGTAACGTTACTACATTAGAAGTTGAACTTACTTCACGACCGTTTAAAAAGTACGTTCAATATAGTACGAATATGGGTAGTATAGTATGTGCTACGTCCGCCATGTTGTTACTGTCACGTGACCTACCGGCGTGAGTTGCATCGCTTCACTGCCATTCAAAAATACATCGAATGCACACTTCAGAATCTCTCTGGAAGCAGTAGATAAGTAGACTTTTCGCCTACTGTTTTCCGAATACCATGAATTCGGACATATATCGGCGCACTGTTTTCCGCAAACTATGCAGTAGGGAAGTATTTGATTTCGGACAAAATCACAATTCATAGTTTTTATTCTATGGCAAAAAAACATAACATTGCGACGCTGAACTCACAATTGCAAGAAAAAAATTCGCAATTACTTTTTACCATTTTTTTATTGCATGGTGGAAACAAGCTTCTATAACCCTTACAAAAATTCACCAAAGTTCGAAATGTTTTCCACTGAAGAAGTTGACGACTTTAACCTAGTAACTGGTATTCTGGCATCAATACATGGTAAACGTTTGTATGGATAATGAAGATGTCCACTTATTGGTCAAAGGTGACCGTCGTGTCATATTGAAATTCCACACACTGGTGAAGGACTGGATTCACTACCTCTGTTTACTGTAACTAGCGGTTAACAGTAGGCTTGTGTGTTGTTGTTCCTCCAGCATAAACTGAAGTCGACCCAGAAGGAGAAGATCCGTCAGGTCCTGTCCTTCAGTCGGGCCGCAGAGAGAACCGCTCTGTACTGCCTGACCCACAATGACTGGAGACTAGACACGGCCCCGGATAACTACTTCCAGAGCTCCGATCTCTTCCACAGAGACTCCATGAAAGCAGCAGTGGACCGCAAGAAGCTGGATCAGCTGTACAAGCGCTATAAAGGTGAGCGGCCGTGTGCGTTTGTGTTCCTGTACCTTCATTTGTGCTGCTGCTGCTGCTTCTGTCTGCAGATCCACACGACGAGAATAAGATCGGCATCGATGGAATCCAGCAGTTCTGCGATGACCTCATGCTGGATCCCGCCAGCGTCGGCGTCCTGATCGTGGCGTGGAAGTTCAGAGCGGCGACGCAGTGCGAGTTCAGCCGCAAAGAGTTCCTGGACGGCATGTCTGATCTGGGGTGAGACACCTGACATCATAAAAACTATATACACTGTAGCTTTCAATCATATATTCAAAAAAGAGCGATATCTTTGTCCTTTCAATGATTAGGGGATTTCCTATGACTGACAGCACTGGTCAATGGATTGATCCCTATGAAGCGTGCAGATATTTACTCTTAGACGGTGTTTGTTTGTCTAGATGCGACAGCCCAGAGAAGCTGAAGAGTCTTTTACCCAGACTAGAGCAGGAGCTGAAGGATTCTGGGAAGTTCAAAGACTTCTATCAGTTCACGTTTACCTTCGCCAAGAACCCTGGTCAGAAGGCTTTAGGTGAGCGATCGGTGTAGTAAACATTTGTGCTGTCGTTGCTGGAGTTGACCCTGACTGTCTCCGTCTCAGATCTGGAGATGGCCGTGGCCTACTGGAATCTCATTCTGACCGGCCGCTTTAAGTTTCTCGACCTCTGGAACACTTTCCTCCTGGTACGTCACTGCATTACATAACTATATTCCATCAGAATGACTGAAGAAACACTGCGGGAGCACACATAACCGTTTCCTTTGTGACATAATGGATCTCAACTACATACTATACAAAGCCAGTACTATTTTTCAGTGATTCTGTGATTTCACACTGACACAATGCTGAGAATGCAGTGTGTGTGCTTGCGTTGTGTTCACGTACCTGATGTATCAATGATGGTTTTGCTTCTTGTTTCTGTAAAGGAGCATCATAAAAAATCCATCTCTAAAGACACGTGGAACCTGCTGCTGGACTTCGGAAACGTGATTGCTGACGACATGTCGAACTACGACGAGGAAGGTGAGACTGATAACCTGATAAAGTCTTAGAAACGCAGTTTACTTGCGTTCCCGGGTTATTGGTTTGCATGTAAACGGTTTATTTCAAGAAGCGAATCTTCGTGAGTCGTATGGGTGTGCATGTAAACATGCTCAGTGTTTGAACTGATTCTGTTCGGATCGGGTAATTAACGGTGAATGGTTTGATTGCAGGTGCGTGGCCGGTGCTCATCGATGACTTTGTGGAGTTCGCCCGGCCGATCGTGACGGCAGAAAACCACAAGTCTCTATAATGAGCGCTGACAGGGAGGATGAGCCTCTCCAGACTGACTTTTTAAATAAAAAAAACAACAATAAAAGAATTTAAAAATATATATTCATCTTTAAGTGCAGAGAGAGTTTTGACACGGCACTGATGAACACCTGAGATCTGTCTGGACACGAGTGTTTTCCCATCAGCCAACAGTCTCATGATGGCCATCATATACATGCATGTCTGCTTGTTTGGTCATTTATACGGAGTATTAAGTAAGGACGCTTGTTTCCACCACAGAATACAAAAATAGATAAATGTGGTAATTGTGAATTTTTTTTCTCGCAACTGCAAGTTTATTTTTCGGAATTCTTACTTTTTTTTTTCTGACAACTTTTTTTCTCAGAATTGCAAGTTTATTTCTCGTAATTCTCACTTTCCTTACAATTCTGACTTTTTTCTCATAATTCTGACTTTTGTCGCATTTGCGACAAATTTACAATTGCTAGATATAAATTCCAAACTGCAAAAAAGAAAAAAAATCAGAATTTTTAGTCGCAATTACGTTTTTTTTAAAAAATGTTTTATTCCGTGGCAGAAACAAGCTTCCATAATTTAGCTGTGCAGAACTTCACTTAGAGGAAAAGGAAATAAGCTTCATTTAGTCACGTGACGTCGACAGTCAAATGTGTTTGCTTTTGAGTTTTATGTCACTGTTCCGCTCACATCACCAGAAGTCAGAATATCTGTAGAAATATCTCAACGTACAAGACGAGAAATGAAGCATCCGAACTGAGGAGCGTCATTATCATTCTCATGTGAATATGGCCATCGAGAATAAGAGCCGTCATTCGATCACTAACAAACGCTGACAAGATCCTGTTTGTTCACATTGTTTGATTTGTTTACAGGCGTCTGTGATATTAAATCAGCAAACGAAAACATCTCAGCGTTTGCACTCTTCGTCTGGACGAGTTTCTGTGCTGTCAAAGTTTTAACACTGATTTTATTGTTTAGTTTTGCTTTGGTTCGCTCTGTACGTGTGTGACATTCATCACATGTGCTTCAGTTCAGCTCATCACATCAGTGTTACTCTGCATGTAAATAAAGATTATTTAACAAAACTGTCATATCATCTTTAACCAATATTTTTTTTTTTTTTCTCCAAATACACATTATCATCAACATACAGTAAACTTCGGGAATCATTAAGATTTTTTGATGTTCAGAAATCATTCTAATAAGCTGTTTCAGCATTGATAATAATCATAAATGTTTCTTGAGCATCAAATCATCATATTAGAATGATTTCTGAAGGATCATGTGACACTGAAAATTCAGCTCTGATCACTGGATATAAATTATAGTTTACTATATATTCACATAGAAAACTGCTGTTTTACACTGGAATAATATTTCACTGTTTTACTGTATTTTTGATCAAATAAACGCTGCCTTGATGAGCAGAAGAAAACAAAAACATTAAAAAAATTGTAATTATTCCAAACTCTTGACCATTACTGTAGGGTTACAAAAAGTGTGCATTACTCACCGGAGTTCAGCTGAAAAGGCAGAGCAAATTATTACATTCTGATTATAATAACGCACACTAATGAATCGCTGACAATAAGAGCAGGACGACTGCACCATAAGCCGTCTCTGGCATGTTTAGTGTGTGTGGGACTAATGCCGCTGACAGAGCTCTTATCCCGCTGCCACGGCCATTGCCTTTTTAGGAGACACCTGATCGCAGCCCAGTGCCGCCACACAAAGAGCCGCTGATAACGTCTGGAGCGAGTTCAGATGATGAATCTCCGTCACACACAGAGCAGCTCAACACAGCTGGACCAAGGTCACCTCCAGCCTTTCAGGAGCTTGATTTGATGCTGTAGGATCTCCAGCACCTTCATGGAAAAGTTCCAGGCTGCCATGGTTCTCGGAGGAGTGGGAGACGCCCTGGGATACCGCAAAGGCCGGTGGGAAATGTGCACCTCGGGGACTCAGATCCAGAAGGAGCTCGCCGCTCTCGGGGGCCTCGAGGCCTTGAAGCTGGACGCTGATCACTGGCCGCTCAGCGACGGAGTCTTGATGCACATGACCACCGCAGAGGGCCTGATCACCGGTGAGACTGTTCAAAGAGAAAAATAATACTTTGACATGCATTAAACTGATCAAAAGTGACATTTATAATGCTACAAAAGATTCTGTTTTAAATAAATGCTGAACTTCCTATTCATCAAAGAATCCTGAAAAATAAAATGTGACACTGAAGACTGATGCTGAAAATTCAGCTTTGATCACTGGATATAAATTACACTTTACTATATATTCACATAGAGAACAGCTGTTTTGCATTGTAAAAACATTTCATAATTTTTACTGTATTTTTGGGTGAGCAGAAGAGACTAACAATAGTTGTACTTCTGACACTTTTTTTCCATTGTCATTTCAGAACACAGCATGCGATATCTATAAATATAAAACATTTGTAAGCTCTCTGTGAGTGTTTGCTCTCAGAATAGGGATGAATGCATGTGAAATCCCTCTCTTAACTCCCTCTGAAATGTGGATTGATCATAATACAGCGATCTTTCCTCCGCATGACTCACGCTGATAACCCACCCAGAATAGAGCTGCGGGTCACGGCCACCGGTTTGGGTTCTAATGCGCCGTGACACACGCTAATCTCCGTGACTGTCGTAAATAACGGGCTTCAGGGCGCCGTAATCCAGCAGGACCACCGAAACCCCTTCGGTCCTGGTCCAGCAGACCCGAAATAGAGCCTGAGTAAACAAACGCTCTATTAACGTTAGAGGAACGTTTGTTCTTAACTTTGCCAGAACGTTCCCTGACACATAATGCATCAGACAAACAGCCAGTCATACACCAGTGTCATGTATCGATTATGTTGAGTCTGCAGAAGCTAATCAGCTCCTAATTGAGCTTCCTGACACAGGAGAGTCCGTGTGGCCTTCATCTGTTCCAGCTAATGCGCTGGAAATGCCTTCCATCCTCCTCACACAAACACTGTAATCAGCCGCGGTTAATCACTGCTAAACTAGTCCTGACACATGATGGCCGCTGCTGCGGATGCCACTCGTGCTCCAGCAGCCGGAGGATTTGATCCTGTCTGTAACATCATCAGATTACTGGTGTCTGGAGGATCTGTACCGGGAGCTGGTGCGGCTCTATGTGGAGGCCATGGTGAGTCTGCAGGGTCGAGCTCCGGAGCCCAGCACTGTGGAGGGATGCGCCAACCTCAAGCCCAACAACTTCCTGTTAGCCTGGCACACGCCGTTCAACGAGAAAGGTACAGATGAACTGCTGAAGGACTGACAATCTGTCTGATTCATAATTATGACTCTTTCATCTCACATTGTCTTTTTTCTCATAATTACACATTTTGTCACATGACTTTCATCTCATATTTTGACTTTTTAAGCTCATAATTTTCACTGTCATCATTTTGACATTTATCTTTTACTTTTTTATCTGATATTAACACTGACATTCAGTAAAAAGTCTTAACTTGACTTTCATCTCACATTTTGACTTTTTATAATTTTATATTTTCAGTAAAAAGTCAAAAAGCTTTTTTGTCATAATTATAAGTTTTTTTGTCAGTTTTTATCCTTTTACAGCACAATTACAACTTTGTCATAATGACGTTTTCATCTCATAATGTGACTTATTGTCATAATTATGAGTTTTTTATCTCATAATGTGAGTTTTCAACTGTATGAAATGCCTTTCCTCATCCTGTTTGCTCCAGTTTGATGATGTTGTTCCTGCAGGATCTGGTCACGGAGCTGCGACTAAAGCCATGTGTGTGGGCATGCGCTACTGGCAGCCCGAGCGGCTGGACAATCTGGTTGAAGTGAGCATCGAGACGGGCCGAATGACCCACAATCACCCTATAGGTGCGGCATCATGACACGAGGAACACGCATCACTCCTTCACTCTTTCACTGACGGGTCTGTTCTGTGCGCAGGGTTCCTGGGCTCTCTGTGCACCGCTCTCTTCGCCTCATACGCGATACAGGGCAAACCGCTGCAGAGCTGGGGTCGCGACCTCTTGACGGTCATTCCCAAAGCCGAGGAATACTGCAGGAAAACCATCCGACACATGGCAGGTGAGCGGCTCTGGACTTCTGACAGCGTAAGAACAACACAACAAAGTCTTGACGTGTTTCCTTCTGCTGTCCAGAATACCAGGAGAAGTGGTTTTACTTCGAGGCCAAATGGCAGTTTTATCTGGAGGAGAGAGGGATAGAAGACGGCGAGAGTAAAGCCATGTTTCCTGAGCCATACGACGCTGAAGAGACAGACAAGGTCAAACACACACATTCATCCCACCGCAGTCCTCCGGATTAATCACGTCAACACTGACATTTTAAAAAAAAATCATAATTATCACTTCATATTTTTACTTTTCATCTCACAATGACTTAGTATCTCACAATTTTTACTTTTTATGGCATAATTATGACTTTTTATTTAAATATTTGGTCTTTTTATCTCATAATTTGGCTTATTTTAGCTCATAATGACAGTATCTTATAATTTCAACTTTTTATATAATAAAGTTTTTATATTATATCTATGACTTTTTATTTGACATTCAGTAAAAAGTCATCGTTGTGACAAAAAAAGCATTTTTTTGTCAATTTTTAACTTTTTACAGCACAATTACAACTTTTTGTCATAACGATATCATCTCATAATTAAGACTGTCATAATTATAACTTTTTTATCTCATAATGTGACTATTTAAGTTCATAATTTTCACTTTTTGTCAGAATTTTGACTTTTAAGCTCATAATTTCAATTTTGTATCTCATAATTATGACTTTTTATTTAAATATTTGGTCTTTTTATCTCATAATTTGGCTTATTTTAGCTCATAATGACAGTATCTTATAATTTCAACTTTTTATATAATAAAGTTTTTATATTATATCTATGACTTTTTATTTGACATTCAGTAAAAAGTCATTGTTGTGACAAAAAAAGCATTTTTTTGTCAATTTTTAACTTTTTACAGCACAATTACAACTTTTTGTCATAATGATATCATCTCATAATTAAGACTGTCATAATTATAACTTTTTTATCTCATAATGTGACTATTTAAGTTCATAATTTTCACTTTTTGTCAGAATTTTGACTTTTAAGCTCATAATTTCAATTTTGTATCTCATAATTATGACTTTTTATTTAAATATTTGGTCTTTTTATCTCATAATTTGGCTTATTTTAGCTCATAATGACAGTATCTTATAATTTCAACTTTTTATATAATAAAGTTTTTATATTATATCTATGACTTTTTATTTGACATTCAGTAAAAAGTCATTGTTGTGACAAAAAAAGCATTTTTTTGTCAATTTTTAACTTTTTACAGCACAATTACAACTTTTTGTCATAACGATATCATCTCATAATTAAGACTGTCATAATTATAACTTTTTTATCTCATAATGTGACTATTTAAGTTCATAATTTTCACTTTTTGTCAGAATTTTGACTTTTAAGCTCATAATTTCAATTTTGTATCTCATAATTATGACTTTTTATTTAAATATTTGGTCTTTTTATCTCATAATTTGGCTTATTTTAGCTCATAATGACAGTATCTTATAATTTCAACTTTTTATATAATAAAGTTTTTATATTATATCTATGACTTTTTATTTGACATTCAGTAAAAAGTCATCGTTGTGACAAAAAAAGCATTTTTTTGTCAATTTTTAACTTTTTACAGCACAATTACAACTTTTTGTCATAATGATATCATCTCATAATTAAGACTGTCATAATTATAACTTTTTTATCTCATAATGTGACTATTTAAGTTCATAATTTTCACTTTTTGTCAGAATTTTGACTTTTAAGCTCATAATTTCAATTTTGTATCTCATAATTATGACTTTTTATTTAAATATTTGGTCTTTTTATCTCATAATTTGGCTTATTTTAGCTCATAATGACAGTATCTTATAATTTCAACTTTTTATATAATAAAGTTTTTATATTATATCTATGACTTTTTATTTGACATTCAGTAAAAAGTCATCGTTGTGACAAAAAAAGCATTTTTTTGTCAATTTTTAACTTTTTACAGCACAATTACAACTTTTTGTCATAACGATATCATCTCATAATTAAGACTGTCATAATTATAACTTTTTTATCTCATAATGTGACTATTTAAGTTCATAATTTTCACTTTTTGTCAGAATTTTGACTTTTAAGCTCATAATTTCAATTTTGTATCTCATAATTATGACTTTTTATTTAAATATTTGGTCTTTTTATCTCATAATTTGGCTTATTTTAGCTCATAATGACAGTATCTTATAATTTCAACTTTTTATATAATAAAGTTTTTATATTATATCTATGACTTTTTATTTGACATTCAGTAAAAAGTCATCGTTGTGACAAAAAAAGCATTTTTTTGTCAATTTTTAACTTTTTACAGCACAATTACAACTTTTTGTCATAACGATATCATCTCATAATTAAGACTGTCATAATTATAACTTTTTTATCTCATAATGTGACTATTTAAGTTCATAATTTTCACTTTTTGTCAGAATTTTGACTTTTAAGCTCATAATTTCAATTTTGTATCTCATAATTATGACTTTTTATTTAAATATTTGGTCTTTTTATCTCATAATTTGGCTTATTTTAGCTCATAATGACAGTATCTTATAATTTCAACTTTTTATATAATAAAGTTTTTATATTATATCTATGACTTTTTATTTGACATTCAGTAAAAAGTCATTGTTGTGACAAAAAAAGCATTTTTTTGTCAATTTTTAACTTTTTACAGCACAATTACAACTTTTTGTCATAATGATATCATCTCATAATTAAGACTGTCATAATTATAACTTTTTTATCTCATAATGTGACTATTTAAGTTCATAATTTTCACTTTTTGTCAGAATTTTGACTTTTAAGCTCATAATTTCAATTTTGTATCTCATAATTTTGACTTTTTATCACATAATTATGACTATGACTCATGATTGAGATAAAGCAGTCAGGAGTTAGAAGATTAACCTCGGTGGAGTACTGACGTCTTTCCGCGTTTGAAACAACATTCCTTCTGATGTTCATCCATGTTTACTGATGCTATAAATGAACTAGTTAGGAAGAGATGATCGTTCTCGAGCCGCTTGAGCTGAGGCGCTACAGCGATCTGTCACGACACATCAAAGAGTCACAAAACGGTTTTTATTGTTTGATTTTCTTAAAAAATTACTCAGTCTTGTCTGTCTGTGTGGTGTGACGGCGCCATGGCTTGTCGGACAAAGCAACAGTAACTAAGGGGGGCGGGTCTTTGCGAAGGGTCAATTACACCTTTTAACAACATAATTTTGACTGCTATAATTGAAACTTTTTGTCTCATATTTATGTTTTTATCTCATAATCGTGACTTCATGTAATTACTCCAGTCCTTTGGGTTCCTCACATGACCTGATCACACAGGACTAACTGAACCCGAGTGAGCTCAAAGGTTCTGGTGCTGGTGTGTGTGTTCAGATGTACAAGCGCTGGAGTTCTGAAGGCTGCCCGGGCCGCAGGGGTCACGACGCTCCCATGATCGCGTATGACGCTCTGCTCTCCGCCGGATCCAGCTGGGAGGAGCTGTGCAAACGGGCCATGTTTCACGGAGGTCAGGAACACTTCGTTAAAACACTCCTTAATAGCCACAACCGACACTTGTCGTTTAACCGTAAGCCTTTAGATCAGAAGGTGTGTGAATGTTCACTCATCAGTGATGTTTCAGGTGAGAGCAGCGCGACGGGTCTGATCGCCGGCTGTCTGTTCGGCCTGCTCTACGGGATCAGTCCGGTTCCTGCTGGACTCTATCAGGATCTGGACAAAAGAGACAAACTGGAAGATCTGGGAAGGCGATTATACAGAGCGGCAGCAGTAGAGAAGTAAAGCGCTGGACTCTGTCTGTCACCTCCTGTATTAACATGAATGAGTTAATCACACATTCATGCGCTTTATGGACTTTATATTAAGCAACATGATTATTTTAAATGTGTAGTGGTTGGAAAATACACAAAAATAATAAAAGTTTTTTTTTTCCTGCTTTAGAAGTATTTTCCATTGTTAGTAAACTAATGTGAACAAATGAAACCTTGTAAGATGATAAAATCTGAATAACTTGATGGACACAAGGTGGCGCCAAACTCTTAGCTGTGCTGTAACTCATGTTAACCTGGTAAACTATTACCATACTTTTGACTATTATCAGCTGGCTGTTTAAATATCATTAAATCAAATAAAAAATGTTCCTTTTGTTTATTAGCATATCAAATATTTCTCATTATATACCAGTTAAAAGTGTTAATCAACCAAAACAAAACTCTTAATGCTGCTGTAAGTGATGATTTTGTAGTATCAAATATGAAACGTCTCTATATATATAATGGACAGCACTGAAAGAGTCGCTTTAGCCAATCAGAAACGCAGGTTGTTATCTTTGAAGGGTGGGGTTTAGGGGAGAATGGGGCGTGGTCAAAGCAGCAGTGGGCGGGTCTAGTTCAGTGACTGACACTGTTCACAGTTCATTCATCTGAAGTCTTATTAATGAGCTATTCACTAAAACATAAGACGCTTGCCCTAGAATCTTAATTAAAGACTTTTAATTAGGCAACAATTCTGGATAACGTCCACAACCTTTTCCTTCAGCTGATTCACTGATGATTATTAACCGGTTAACTCTCACCCCTCTTTTTGATCATAGATCAGCTTAAATGGTTCATGAATGCTTTGGAATAAAGTTGGTCTCTTTTTAAAGAAGAAACTAAACATTTTTATTCTATACAAAATATATATTTCACAAAATAATTTGGCCTCTAAATCGAAGACGTATGTCTAACCAAGTTGTTCCAAATTTGAAGTTGATATCACAAAAATCGAGCATTTCCAAACAGAGTTTAAATACCTTAATTCATGACCAGTACTACAGTATGTGGTAAAGCACAAGTCAAGCAGAAATCTGATGTGTCGCTCCACAGAAACACACTTTTATTCCACAGAGTTCAGAGAGACGGCCGGCCGGCCTCCGTCATCCCAGTGCTGGACCAGCGATCCGTGAAGCGGCTGATCCTGGATCGCTCGACACGTCCGGAGGTCAGGGCCATCCTGGAGAATCTCCTGCTGTACCAAACCCGGGAGCCAGCGTCTCCTTCAGCGACGGCGCGAGCCAGTCCTCGTCTCTCCGCCTTCCAGCTCCTCCGATCCAAGTTTCTGAAGAGCGCACCGAAGCCGGCGATCACCCGCAGACGAGAAGTGGGCTCTCTGAACGCCAAAGAACGACGTGTTACAGACGCAAATGGGCTGAGAGCGAACTCAAGACCTGGGATGAGGAGAAAAGGCCGGGTTCAGGACATCCTGGACAAATACGCAGCGGCGGCCTCGGCGGAGAAAAAGGACGTAAAGAAACGGACGCGTACAGGCGCATTAAACAGCATCATCAAGGCATTCGAGACTCTAAACCATTCGACGTACAAATTCAAGAAACGCAACAGCAAATCGAGTCATGCGCTGGACGTACTGAAGCAACACAGACGTCAGACTACAGGAACACACGTCAAAGAGGACCTGAGTGAGGCCTTCAGTCCAGAGGTGAGAGAGAGACGAGCGGAGGAACGGCTCAACGGAGATGCTCTGTCCTCGTCTCCTGAGGTCTGGACGTCAATGAAACCTCTCGGACAGACTTCCAGCACACAGATCCTACAGGAACCTCGAGAAGATCTGCCACAAATCACAACCTCAGAAAACAGCAAGCAACCTTCAGCTGCTCTTCAGGACGATCACAGCTGGGATCTGGATGATACGCCGCCGCCGCCGCCGCTGGAAGAGCTCGCTTTAAACACCCGCTTCTCACCCGCTGTGACTGAAACACGCGAGGACGAGCTCAGCTTGAGTTCATCCAGGCGCTCTGATGGAGAACAGGATCTTCCTCCTCACGAGTGTTTCTCCTCAGATGGTCAGACTTCCTTTCTGGGAACGAATGACGAGAACGCATGTCATCCGTCGACAGGAGAAACACCGAAGTACAGGACCATGAATTACCGCGACCCTTCAGAAGGACGCTCCTACATCCACAAAACCATCCGATTCACCGACACCTTCAACTTCTGAAGACTCTGTTGTGTGATTATTTTTTGTTATACCAATATCAACTATGTTGCACCAGTCATATCCAGTCAATAGGGAACGTTCTCTCAATCGTTCTTCCAGTAGCGTTAATAGTTTTTAAAAACGTTTCTACTTGTTTCAGAACGTTCAGAGAACATTCAAAAGTACCGTTTTGATAATGTCTGAAGAATGATAAAATACAGAAAACATTTCCTTAATGTTTTAGCCAAGGTTCACCAAGAAAATACAGGTTGTTTTGAACGTTCAGAAATAATGGGAACGTTAGAAAAACATTCTTAGAACATATTTATAGGGCACATTCACAACAAGAACGATAACTAGCGTTCACATCAACGCGCAATATTGTTCTGTTTATTCTCAGTTTTGTCGTCTGTCGCTTTAAATGCTCGCGCTCTTATGATGGATTCTGATTGGCTGTCAGTGATTTTATCGTTTATCAGCTGGAAAAAAAAAATCGTTCTGAAAGTGATTCTGCGCCGTTATCATTATACTAACCCTAACCCAAGATAACAATAAAGATATAGTTCTAAATAAAAAAGAACAGCTGTAACGATAACGATATAGAGAAACGACATAGTTGGGATCACTTCCAGAAGGATTTTTTTTCCAGCTGTTGAATGATTTAAAAAAAAAAAAAAAAAACACTGACAGCCAATCAGAATCCATTCGAGTTTAACGGCTCGCGCATTTAAAATGGCGCACATCTGCCATTTTAAATCTGTCGCTGAGGTCCAGAAAAATCCACAACTCGTTGACAAGTCAAACCCCCTTTTCAATCAAAGAAAATATGGAAAACAATCGGTCATACCCTCGGAATAAACGGCGAGAGAAGTATAATAAATGGAGATGAAAATAAAATTACCTCAGGTATCCAGCGCTAGTTTCGACAACATTGTCTTACTTCCTTAGAAGCTGCAGTGAAAAAGACTAGGTGTTGTTTTTATCCCACTATATATCCCACTAATTCACTGTTAGATTAGATCATTACACTCGAAACATAGCATGCCGAGGACATCTGCTGGTTAAAGCGTGAAAATGCAAAAATAAAGAAAAAGCTGAGAATAAACAGACCGTTATCGTTCGTTAGTGTGGACGCAAATGGATTTTTAAAAGTGTAAAAAACATAATGGAGATATAATTAATTTTAAAGTTTTATTAGGTATTAATGAGATTATGTGGTTACTATAATCAATTAACGCTAATTTTGTCATTTTTTACAAGAAGGACAAAATTTGTCACCAAAAAAGTCATTCGGTTTAACCAAATTTTTAATGACACTTTTGGTTTTACCGAATGACGATATTTTCAAACAATGCTAACAGGCTAATATCTAGCTAGCTAGTAAAAGAACAATCAAACATTTTATATTTAGTACAAGTTTTTAAAATATTACGTTTTCCAAGTTTTATAGCGGTTGTACCGAATGTTTGGGGACATGCGTATGATCAAGTGAAAACATGAATTTTACTTTGACCATGTGGTTCTTTGCAGGTGTCTGAATGATGTCACATCCTGTCACATGATACTGACCACATGACTTGATCCAAAATGGTCCCTTTATATTGGTTACTCCGAATGACATCAGTGAAATTCATTTCTCCGGACATTCCTTCTCATAACAAAGCAACGACTTCTACACATCATTTTAATACCATTTTGCACTATGTTGATATATGATGTTATAAAATCATGCCAGAATAAAAAATACATACATTAATTACATTTTAAGATGTTTTAATCACAAATGAACGGTTAAACCGAATGACACTTCAAAATCTTTAAAATACCTTTATGTGTAGGAAAATATAATTAAAACCTTCTGGATTCAATAAAAGAGATCTAGTTGTGCTACCTTACATACTTCGGATGTCATACCTTTGTTTTTTATTATTATTATTTTAAAAAAATGACCCGTCACGTCATTGACCCAAATATAGCTATCGTTCTTGGTGTGAACGGGCTTATTTTTTGTCTAAGTTTACGCACAACAAACAATATAAAACAGTGGCCGTGCGGCTCATGTAAATCGACTTTTGTGTTTATTTTCACACAATGCAAAACAGTTCTGGGTAAGAGATAACCAGCTGTCGGAGTTTATTTAGTTCCTCAGATTCCTGCTGTTCGGTGATGCTGTTTCTGTGCTGTGCATTTCATAAAAAGGAAGAAAACGAAATAAAAAACCTTAAATTACCACACATCTATAGAAACCAATGATCAACTTCTGCTTCTAAATGGCTCTCATCTGAATTCACGTGTAAACGGTTAAACTCACAGCGTGAGCTCTATAAACACGGACACACCCTGATCATAATAAAGGTGCGTCAGACCACAGCAGGATCACGTGACTTACTCACGACACGTATGTTTTTATGCGTGTTTCATGTTTATCTGCTGTTCATCTCATCTGTCAGATCACAGCGTGTGCTCCAGTTAATCTGATCAGTTTAAGGTGCTGCATATGCTGCATGTTTAACCGACCGACCTCATTTCCCCCGGTTAATACTGTCAAACACTGACCAGAATAGACGGGCAAATATGGAACGACAGGCACTTCAATAACAGCAGATTTCCATCTTAAAACATGGCAAATCACCCATCAGTTCAGAGAAAACACACGCTCGGAAACATGGAGTCTGTGTTCCTGGAATAATCAAACGTCTGTGGTTAATCCACTCAGTTGACCGGCCTCAACTGGACCCGGATCAGCGGGATTTACTAGGACAGTCAAACAGAAACACTGACACAATCAACCTGTAAACCATCATAAAAATAGTGTTTCTGGGGGTAATTAATCATTATAGTAGTGAACCTTTATAATTAATTACAAAGACACACATTAACTGCCCACACAACCTTTACAGTAAGTGCTGTAGTGATAATACCACGGTACTTTAATATACAGAGGGGCCAAAAAGTCTGAGACCAAAAATGAAGACACAATAAAACATTGTTTATTTCAATGTCAGACGGACCATATTCATATACCGGAGTATTTATTTGAAGTCAGGGGTCCGGGACCCTCAGGGAAAAGTGTAGGAAAAAATTGAAAAAGTACATAAATTACATTAAAATAAATAAATAAAACAAATAAAATGATTAGTTAGTTATTCATCTAGATTAATTTAAAATAAATTATATAAATAATTTTGAATAATATAAATAAAATTAAATAAATAAATATTTAACTGTACATTACTATAGTGAATAGAAAGAAATACAATAAAGTAACAACATAAAGTAATTTTAGATTTATAATATTAATTTTTCAGTGTTTATAAAGGATAACTGGCGAGGATTGTCATTTTTTAGGCTTAAAATAAAATTAAAAAACTTATTTTAAGTACATAAATTACATTAAAATAAATAAATAAAATTATTAGTTTTTAAATAATTGTATTAATCTATTATAGTATATGTTAATCTGTTAGATAATTTAAATTAAAATATATAAATAATTTTGAATATAAATAAAAAATAATTAAATAATACATTACTATAGTGAATACATACACCTGATTTCATGTTTATAAACTCCTGATTACAGACAAACTCACACAAGAGTTTATTTTAGCCACGCAGTTTGTTTAAAGTTCTGGTAAAAACACTGCGCGACGAAGAGGCGTAACCTTTGCGCACAAACCCCGCCCCTCTGTTTGACTGACGTGCGAAAGATTGCGTGGCGAGGGGCGTGGTCTTCGCGCTCACAGCCCCGCCTCTTGGTTTGATTGACGTGTGCCCTTCTTCAGCTCCCTGGAGAAATTAATCGTGTTGCTTGGCGAAGTGTTCGGAGTGAATGATGCGCGCGCCCGGCGTACAAACGCGCGCTTGAAACAACAACCACAAGAGTCGATTTGCTAAAGTTCGAGTTCAGTCAGTGTGGATCTTATTATCGGCGCACGCGACAGGTTGATCCGGGATCTCTGACTGTCCCGCGGGAGAGCAGAAGGGGCCATTACTGTTACTGTGGCGTGGGAAAAGTTTAACTTACGTGACGCGCGGCAGAGAGTCGTTCGCGTCCATGAGCGGCGCGGGACTGCTGTGAATGGAGTCCCGGAGTCCCGGAGCTCTGAGGACTGATCATGGAGCAGCGCAACGGGACGCGGAGCTCCAATCAGCCGCAGCTCCGCATTAACGTGCCGAGCACCGCCAGAGAGAGAGTGGACAGGTACTGCACACTACACACTGCACACTGCACACTACACACTACACACTACACACTACACACTACACTGCACACTACACTACACACTGCACACTGCACACTACACACTGCACACTACACTGCACACTACACACTACACACTACACACTACACACTACACTGCACACTACACTACACACTGCACACTGCACACTACACACTGCACACTACACTGCACACTACACACTACACACTGCACACTGCACACTGCACACTACACACTACACACTACACACTACACTGCACACTACACTACACACTGCACACTACACACTGCACACTACACTGCACACTACACTACACTACACACTGCACACTACACACTACACACTGCACACTACACACTACACACTGCACACTACACACTACACACTACACACTACACACTGCACACTACACACTACACACTGCACACTACACACTGCACACTACACACTGCACACTACACTACATGATCACTTAACAGACACTGAACATAATTTGGTCTGGAAACATTTTTTTATGAAAGCCCATTAAGAACAAAGTCATGCTTTGGTTAAAAAAAAACGCCGAAATTATGTCATAATGAGATTAAAAAGTCATAATTATAACTTCTTATGTCATAATTAAGATTTACCAAAGCATGATTTTTAATTTTCACTAAATAATTTCACAAACAATGACAAGAAACAAGAATGAAAAAAACATGTAGTTTTGAAGAACTTTTATTATTATTTTACTGTTCAGAGAGTCACAAGTATATGATCAGCATATGTCAAATAAATTAATACAAATTACATTATCATATATAATGAAACACATTTCTATTTGATGTCTTAAACAGGTTTTTAAACACACACACACACACAGGTGTCAGTTTTCCCAGGTGTTTCCCAATGACACAGGTCTTTGTTGGATGTTTGTATGAGATTGTGAAGTTTCAGTTTACCCAGTTAACCTGCTGCTGTAAGTGTGTCACATGATCTCCTCACCTGAGGAACGTTCGAGAGCTTCACCTGCTTTCCTGTGGAGTCATCAGATCGGAGTCAGTGCTGTGTGTGTGTGTTTCAGTGTGGACCCGTACGGGTTCCAGCGCTCCGATGACTTTGACTACGAGTCGTACGAGGAGCTGATGTCCGAGTATCTGGCCGTTCTCACCAGAAGATCCATCAAATGGTCCAAACTGCTGCAGGGGAAGCGGCGCGTGGACCGGAACCTCAAGGGTGTGTGTGACATCACTCTCATTAATATTCATCAACAGATCTGTTTACCACCTCAACTCAAACCAAAACCAACAACATTTGATGTACTAAAATGCCTAAAACTTAAATAAAAATGAATAAAAACTGTACATACATATTTAAAAATAATAATAATAATAATAATAATAAATATGACAAAAACACACCAGAATTACTTAATAAAAACGTCTAATGGAGTGAGATCATGTGATGTTCGGCAGGACACATTTAAAGGGACAGTTCTCTCAGAAATCACCATCGTGTCGTTCCAGGCCTGTATGAGTTTATTTCTCCTGTGGGACACAAGCTGATGTTCTGAACACTGACTGCACAAAACACTGAGACGTTTCTCAGAAAATCCTCCTTCGTGTTGCAGAGAAGAATGATGGAATTTTTGGAATGATGAATTGTCTTTTTTGGGTGAACTGTCCCTTTAATTCAGACTTTATGATGGTAATGGACTACTTTTCACAGACTGTGATAATATATATATTATATTATAAATGTAATATAGCAGAGCTGCACGATTCTCGATAAATTGCGAATCACGATTTTTTTGTTTAAAGCATCACGATTCTGAACAGAAATAAACAAAATAACGTCATTTACACGAGGTTCTGACTAATTGTTTATTATTATTATTATTTTTAATCGTTTGAGTGAATGATTCAATGACTCACTCATAAAGACTTGTTTCATTATGGAATGAATCAGCATTTATGAACAAAACGCTTGAATGAATGATTCAATGACTCACTCATAAAGACTTGTTTCATTATGGAATGAATCAGCATTTATGAACAAAACGCTTGAATGAATGATTCAATGACTCACTCATAAAGACTTGTTTCATTACGGAATGAATCAGCATTTATGAACAAAACGCTTGAATGAATGATTCAATGACTCACTCATAAAGACTTGTTTCATTATGGAATGAATCAGCATTTATGAACAAAACGCTTGAATGAATGATTTAATGACTCACTCATAAAGACTTGTTTCATTATGAACAAAACGCTTGAATGAATGATTCAATGACTCACTCATAAAGACTTGTTTCATTACGGAATGAATCAGCATTTGTGAACAAAACGCTTGAATGAATGATTCAATGACTCACTCATAAAGACTTGTTTCATTACGGAATGAATCAGCATTTATGAACAAAACTCTTGAATGAATGATTCAATGACTCACTCATAAAGACTTGTTTCATTACGGAATGAATCAGCATTTGTGAACAAAACGCTTGAATGAATGATTCAATGACTCACTCATAAAGACTTGTTTCATTACGGAATGAATCAGCATTTATGAACAAAACGCTTGAATGAATGATTCAATGACTCACTCATAAAGACTTGTTTCATTACGGAATGAATCAGCATTTATGAACAAAACGCTTGAATGAATGATTCAATGACTCACTCATAAAGACTTGTTTCATTACGGAATGAATCAGCATTTATGAACAAAACGCTTGAATGAATGATTCAATGACTCACTCATAAAGACTTGTTTCATTACGGAATGAATCAGCATTTATGAACAAAACGCTTGAATGAATGATTCAATGACTCACTCATAAAGACTTGTTTCATTACGGAATGAATCAGCATTTATGAACAAAACGCTTGAATGAATGATTCAATGACTCACTCATAAAGACTTGTTTCATTACGGAATGAATCAGCATTTATGAACAAAACGCTTGAATGAATGATTCAATGACTCACTCATAAAGACTTGTTTCATTACGGAATGAATCAGCATTTATGAACAAAACGCTTGAATGAATGATTCAATGACTCACTCATAAAGACTTGTTTCATTACGGAATGAATCAGCATTTATGAACAAAACGCTTGAATGAATGATTCAATGACTCACTCATAAAGACTTGTTTCATTACGGAATGAATCAGCATTTATGAACAAAACTCTTGAATGAATGATTCAATGACTCACTCATAAAGACTTGTTTCATTACGGAATGAATCAGCATTTGTGAACAAAACGCTTGAATGAATGATTCAATGACTCACTCATAAAGACTTGTTTCATTATGGAATGAATGATTCAATGACTCACTCATAAAGACTTGTTTCATTACGGAATGAATCAGCATTTATGAACAAAACGCTTGAATTAATGATTCAATGACTCACTCATAAAGACTTGTTTCATTACGGAATGAATCAGCATTTATGAACAAAACGCTTGAATGAATGATTCAATGACTCACTCATAAAGACTTGTTTCATTACGGAATGAATCAGCATTTATGAACAAAACGCTTGAATGAATGATTCAATGACTCACTCATAAAGACTTGTTTCATTACGGAATGAATCAGCATTTATGAACAAAACGCTTGAATGAATGATTCAATGACTCACTCATAAAGACTTGTTTCATTACGGAATGAATCAGCATTTATGAACAAAACGCTTGAATGAATGATTCAATGACTCACTCATAAAGACTTGTTTCATTACGGAATGAATCAGCATTTATGAACAAAACTCTTGAATGAATGATTCAATGACTCACTCATAAAGACTTGTTTCATTACGGAATGAATCAGCATTTGTGAACAAAACGCTTGAATGAATGATTCAATGACTCACTCATAAAGACTTGTTTCATTATGGAATGAATGATTCAATGACTCACTCATAAAGACTTGTTTCATTACGGAATGAATCAGCATTTATGAACAAAACGCTTGAATGAATGATTCAATGACTCACTCATAAAGACTTGTTTCATTATGGAATGAATCAGCATTTATGTGATGTGTGTGTGCAGTGAAGCGGTACGTACGGAAGGGCGTTCCGAACGAGCACCGGCCGCTGGTGTGGATGGTGTCCAGCGGAGCGCAGGAGCGGATGGAGAGGAACCCTGGGTATTACCGCTCGCTGCTGGACGCTCAACACGACCCCAAACTGCTGGAGAGCATCCGCACCGGTCAGATACAGACATCATTATTACAGTTATTAAACTCATGACACAATCTCCAGGAAATGAACTCTGTGTGTGTGTGTGTGCGCAGATCTGCACAGAACGTTCCCAGACAACGTGAACTTCCGACGCTCGGCGGATCCGTGCCTGCAGGCGGCGCTGTATAACGTGCTGGTGGCGTACGGACAGCACGATAAAGCCGTGGGCTACTGTCAGGTATGATCACATGACTGAACGGCTGTTGTTCAGGAGAATCATCTGGAATGGATCTTTAGTGTTCGGATGCGTCAGGAGAGTCGAGCATGCTGGGATACGTGGAGCTCGTGTCCACTGTTGTTTCAGTTTGTTTCAGCAATGCAAAGTTTGTAAAATATTTTCAATGCAAATGATGCGAGCGGATCAATGAAGTTTCAAAAGCTTTTGTCCACATGATTCTGATTCTGTGTGTTTTGGAATAAAAATAGTTAATGAGGGGGAAAAGAAATATTATTTGAGCATTACATTTTGCATATTTTAATATAATATAATTTTTAATTATTTTCAATATATTTATTTTTGTTTTTAAAAATTAAGTTTAATTATTTGTAATACACTAAATTTTTTTTTGTTTTTAGCGTTTTAATTAAGTGTAAATTATTTTTAATTTAATTAAATGTTTGTAGCAGTAAGTTCTACTTATTTGTAATATAATTAAATAATTTTTACTTCAGCTTTAATTATCTTTAATATAATTTTGTTTTCAGAATTTTACTTGTTTTATTTATTTTTAGCATTTTAATTCATTTTTAATTATTTTTAATGTATTTAAATATTTTTTGTTTTTTAAATTAAGTTTAATTATTTCTAATATAGTTAGTGTAAGTGTAAATTATTTTTAATTTAAAGTTTGACTTATTTTTAATATAATTTAAATAATTTGCATTTTAATTCAGCTTTAATTATTTTTAAGATTAATTTTTTTATTTTACTCGTTTTAATTATTTTTAATATAATTAAATATTTTGTTTTTTAGCATTTTAATTAAGTGTTTATTTGTTTTTAATTTAATTAAATGTTTTATTTTTTTAGAATTAAGTTTTAATTATTTCTAATATAGTTACATCATTTTTTTTAGCATTTTAATGCAGTTTTAATTATTTTGTAATATAATTAATGTTTTGTTTTTAGCATTAAGTTTTAATTACTTCTAATATAGCTAAATAATGTTCTTTTAGCATTTTAATTGAGTATTAATTGTCTGTAATATAATGAAATCTTTCTGGCAGGGAATGAACTTCATCGCAGGATATCTGATCATCATCAGTAAAGACGAGGAGACGTCCTTCTGGCTGATGGAGGCGCTGCTGGGAAGAATCCTGCCAGGTGTGTTTCCTGTTTTATTCTCAGCGTTCACCGTCAGGTGTTCACACACACACACTCATTAGAGGTCACAGAGTGTGTGTGTGTGACACGAGCAGATCTATTCTGAGCTCATGTCTATGAATAAACTCAGGTCACATGGTCTGATCCTGTTAGGCCGTGGGAGACACACCTCACTTCCTGTTCCTGCTGGAGCTCAGATCACACTCGTCTGATGACACATGATGCTGAAACATTCATACAGTCGAGTGTCGTGTCTGTTCAGCCGTCCGTCTCAAACATTTGGACGTTTCCTTTGGAGTTTCTGTTGCTCGTTTTTCTTTTATTATTAATAGAAATAGACCGTGATTAAATATTAAATGAATTAAACATGATGCATTTTGTGATTCTATAAGATCCTGTATGTTTTTAATAAAAAAATTAAAAAAAGACTAAAAAGGAAACGATTTCAGTTTATTTTTAATTAAGTTTAAATCATTTTTAATATAAGCATTAGGTTTACTTCTTTTTAATGGAAAAATTTGCATTTTTTTTAGCATTTTAATTTAGGTTTAATTATCTTTAATATAATATTTTTTTTCTTTGTTTTGCATTTTTATTATTTTTATTATTTTTAATAAAGTTAAATAGTTTTTTGTTTTTAGCATTTTATTTAAGTTTAATTATTTTTAATATAATTAAATAATTTGCTTTTTTTTTAGCATTTTCATGAAGTTTTTATTATTTTTAATAGTTAAATGATTTGTAATTTTAGCATTTTAATTAATTTTGAACAGAATTAAATATTTTTGTTTTTGCATTTTAATTGTTTAATTATCTTTATAAAACAAAATATTTTTTTGTTTTAGCATTTTAAGTTTTAATTATTTTTTAACAGTTATATATATTTTTTTTGTATTTTTAGCATTTTAATTAATTTTAAATAATTTATTTATATAATGAAATATTTCATTTTTAGCATTGTAATCAAGTTTTTAATCATGTTTAAATATAATTGAATAATCTGAATCCTCCGAGGTCCCGCAGGCGCTGGTTTAGATGCTTCACAAACTTCTCGGCAAGTAGTGAAACGAGTATCTAGTGTTCATCTACACTGGAAACTACTAACGATTATCAGACGTGTGTTACGTGTGTTAAAACGCTGTTCAGTGTTCGTTATCTCCTCCTCACCCGTGTCTGCCGCTCAGATTACTACTCTCCGGCCATGCTGGGTCTGAAGGCGGATCAGGAGGTTCTGGGCGAGCTGGTGCGGGCGAAGGTTCCCGCGGTGTGGCAGCTCATGCAGGATCATGGCGTCATGTGGACTCTGGTGGTCTCGCGCTGGTTCATCTGCCTCTTCATCGACGTCCTGCCAGTGGAGGTAACGGAGCGGTCTCAGTGCGATCATGTGACCCAGCGGCTCAGCAATGACCCTCTGTGTTTGTGCTCCCAACAGACGGTGCTGCGGATCTGGGACTGTCTGTTCTACGAGGGCTCCAAGATCCTGTTCCGCGTGGCTCTGACTCTGATCCGCCACCATCAGGACGTGATTCTGCAGGCGCAGAACCTGCCGGACGTCTGCGAGCGCTTCAAACGCATCACCAGAGGCGCCTTCGTCGAGGACTGCCACGCTTTCATGCAGGTGAAGCTCGTGACTGCTCGATTATTTAAACTTGCTCTGTTAAGTGCGCTTCATTTGAATAAGTGTGAACGCTGCCATCCGAACCAAACAAGTCTCGTTATTTCCCAGGCGATCTTCCTGGAGCCCGGGAGTCTCTCCAAGGCCACCGTGTCGAAGCTGCGCGAGAGCTGCCGCGCGCGGATCATCGCCGGCGAATCCTGACTTCAACGCTCAAACATTCCCACTGTTAGTCTGCAGACGCTCACTCAGTAGTGTGCACTAACAGACTCCATCATGAAGATGTGTATTTTCTTACGTTTGTAGAATGTGTGTATAGATGTAGAATAATCACAGATGCTGGACTGAAGATGTCTTTAATGTTTTAGGTTGAACCACAATCATTTCTTCTTAGATTAAGACCAATAATACTGTGAAATAAAACTGACCTACAGCTCAAGACACGCCCATTCTCGTAAACTTTATGGTTTTGTGCACCAGTGAGTGTTTGATAACATTGATTTAACTGGAGGTGACTGATGTCGACATCTTTACACAAACTATTCACAGCGAGTTTAAGAAACAGATTTCATAGAAATCAGAAATTTGTCTCTGAGGACAACAGTTGTAGGAGTAGCAGCGAAAATCAAATAAAAATGGCGGACAAACAAAATGATGGAAAATAAAAAATGAAAGATTAGAATCGGCGTAAACCAAGAATAGAGAGAAAAACTGAATTTGGACAATGTTTTCAAAAGTTATGTTTTTGCAAAAATCCTTATATCTCTGGAGCACTAGGTGGCGCTGTGTTCAAACTTCTCAGGTACCTTCAGAATATGCTGCCCATGATCCCTACCAAATTTTGTGCCAATATGTCAAATAGTTTAAAAGATATTGCAATTTATGACAAATTTCAAAATGGCGGACCAGTGGTTCATCCGATCCTGGCAAAATCTGAAGCAGCGTACCGAGTTTCATTTTGACTGATCAAAGTTCTGCCGAGATACACCCTCTGAATCAATTTTGGGTTGACATAGTTAAGTTTGTGACATCATAACTTTTAACATCATAAGGTCATCTGAGCCAATTTCTGTAAGAACTGGACCAATTTTGAAAGAGTAATAGCAAAAAAATGGAATACAGTACTTTTCAAAATGGCCACTACTGTAATGGGCGGAGCCTTAATGTAAGATGTTGAATATGATCAGCATGAAGACAGGAATCAGGTGGACTAAGTCCGTTTTTCTAGAACAAAGACTTCAAAAGTTATAACCATTTTAAAGGTGAATACTTGAACTGGTGGTGGCGCTATAGAGTTGGTCCTAGAGATTCCAAAGTTAGTCAGATTACTAATTATTACCATCACTACAAGTGTACCAATTTTCATCATTTTCCTACTTATGGTTCATAGGGCTGCCATTGACTACCATTAGGGAGGAACTGACTCAAACTCTCAAGACACTGTTGCATTCTGGGAGCTGCTGCTCATCATTTCATCACGGTTATGATTGAAACACACACACACACAGAGTGTAAGTCATTATTTATTTATTAACCTCAAACCCTGATGCATAAAAATAATGAAACATTCGCTACAAAAGAGCAGAAACCAGCAAACACGGCACTGGAGTCACATGACCTAATGACACGTCATGTGACCATCAAACTCACCACAATAAAGAAAGGCACGTTCACGCCATGTCGTAATTAGCGTAACAATTCTGAACTTTAAAAAGCATGTATAATGTGTAATTACAACATGACTTGTACCACCTGACCACTGCAGATGTTCGGGGTGTGACATCAAAGTACAGCGAAAGCGATTTGAAAGCGTACAGTAATATTTACTGTAATTATGACATGGTGTGAACGCAGCAGAACTCCAATGCAGATCTAACCCAGTGTGCTTCATCATCATCATCATTTAGCCTTTAATGCTCATCATAAACACACTGATGCACGTCATGTCATTCTGATGATGAAGATGATGATGATGATGAACACTTGAAACGCAGCGAAGAGTTTCTTATAAACATCCCAGAAAAGCACAGACTCAATAATTCATATTAAACAGCACAGTCGACAGTTTCCCTTTTCACTCCAACAAACTGACCATCAGTTACACTGACAGCTGCTGCGAGTGTGTGTGTGTGTGTGTGTGAGAGAGTGGAGGATCATGGGTAGTTCACATGCGGCTCTATACAGGTTTCATGATCCGAGACACAACTACAACAACATCAATTATTTATATCAGGTGCCATTTAATGCCAGTGTCTCTCTCTCTCTCTCTCTCTCTCTCACACACACACACACACACACACACACACACACACACACACACACACACACACACACACACACACACACACACACACACACACACACACACACACACACACACGCACACGCACACGCACACACACACGCACACGCACACGCACACACACACGCACGCACACACACACACACACACACACGTTTTTATACTGAGCTAATGATATTTCTATCCTCGACACAAAACCCTCAGAAAGTTTCTGCATGTTTACATTTGGAGTAAAATGGTTTAGTATGTTTATTGATGTATTTGACGTGACAGCTGTGCTTATAATGCAGACACCTGAACACACACACACACACACACACACACACACACACACGATGAGAACATTTACTACACACACTTATGTAAATGAGCTGATGTCATAAACTTCTCGTTTTTACATGAAGCCAATTAAAATGACTACAGACACAGAAACATGGTCATAAGGTTCATTCGTTAACATTAGTTAACTAACAACGAACAACACTTCTACAGCATTTATTAATCTCAACATTTACTAATTATTAAAATCAAGGGTTGTATCTGTTCTCATTAGTTAATTCACGTACATTTTTATAAACTAACATTAACAAAGATTCATAAATGCTGTAAGAATATATCGTTAATGTATTAATTAATGTCAACAAATGAACCTTATTGTAAAGTGTCACCGAAAACATTTAGTATTTTTAGAATAAAAAGAACATAATAATAATAATAAAAAAATGACATTACTTCTGAATGATTTGTATAAATGAGGACAAGTGAAGGTTTGTCAGACTCGTTTGTCCAGTTTGGTTGATCAGTTATTTGTAGTCTCACTCGTGACCTCTGACCTAAAACAATCATCATTTACATGAACAGATTCATTAATATAACGGCTTTAGAGGAACAAACAGGAAACAAGTTGTTGAAACACCGATGACAGTCGACTAGACACACACACACACCAGTGACCCCTGAACTTGACTTTTGACCTCACAGCAAAGAAGAACAGAATGAACCAGCTCTCTCCCTCTCTCTCACATGCACACACTCACTCACTCAGTCCAGTGCATCCAGCTGCAGCCGCTCTGAAGCAGCCAATCACAGCACAGACGCAGGATGATGATGATGATGATGATGATGATGATGATCAGATGGTCTGGTATCCGGCGTGTGTCCTCTTCCTGCCGATCAGATACGCGATGAGGACGATCAGCACCAGACCAGCCAGAGCCGCTCCAACGATGATGGGAATGAGCATGTTCTCCCGATCCACACGACACTCCTCCGCTGCACACACACACACACACACACACACACAGTTTTACTCAGATGCTACTTTGTGTCACCGATCCGATCCAAAAAAGCACATCCATCCATCATAAATATAATCCATACGACTCCAGGGGTTAATAAAGACCTTCTGGAATGAAGCCATGGGTTTTTGAAAGACAAATATGCATATTTAAAACTTTACAAACCAAAATAACTATCCATACACATATTGTGCAAGTCGACCCGTGATGTATGATGCAGGAGTATCGTAAGTTCAGACGCCTCTCGCAGTTCAAACAAACTTAAGCTCTTCTTCCCTTATATCATTTCTCTTTAAAAATTCTTGTTTTAGACTTCTAACTCATGACCGGTGATTTGTTCTGCTCCATCCTCTGTGCTTCCATGTTCATCATTACATCATGCATCAGGTCAGAGGTCACTTCTGCCGGAACTAGACTTGCATACGGTCATCTACCCGAAGTAGTTATAGTAGTTAATAAAGTTTTAAAGGGGTCCTATAACGCCCCTTTCACAAGATGTAATATAAGTCTCTGGTGTCTCCAGAATGTGTCTGTGAAGTTTCAGCTTAAAATACCCCACAGATCATTTATTATAGCTTGTCTCAAAATTATTATAATTGCCCAAAATTGCCCTTATTTGTGTGTGTCCTTTTAAATGCAGATGAGCCGCTGCTCCCGCCCCCTTTCCAGAAGAGGGCGGAGCTTTAACAGCTCACACTTCAGTCGTTCAACAACAACAAAGCTGGAGAATCTCACGCAGCCAAAATGACGGTGTTCAGCCTTACATTGTTCAAACCGGAGTCGACACTGATGGAGAGACTCAGGAAGAAGTTACAACTTTTAGACGTTTCTGAATGGTTAGTGGATAAATGTATGTAGTTTCTGTGGAGTTGATTCAACTCATCCACTAGCATGTGCCGTCATGTTCATCTTTTGTGTTGAATTGACCCTCGTTTGTGTAGCAGTCCGGCGTAAAATGACGGCATGTCAACAACACTCGACTACAACAACTCTTCCTCTTCTCTAAAGCAGCCCAACATGGCCCCGCCCCCTTTGTTGTGTGTTCTCGGGGGCGGGTTTATGTAAATTTTAGGGTTAGTGATGTCACCAACCCAGGAGGAAGCTTGTTGTAGTCCCTACCAGCCGTTTAAAAAGAAAGAAATTATCTCCCTTTGCATTGAACTTTGAGCGTCGTAACTTTGCAGATGTTGTTTATGATCAAACAGCAACATTACACACTAACTAAAGTTAAACAAGTGAAATTATAATCAACCACCACTTTAAATGTGGATATTTTTCTTAAACAAACCAATCGCTTCAGAAGGTCTTTATTATCCCACTGGAGTCATATAGATTACTTTTATGATGGATGGATGCACTTTTTTGGGCTTCAAAATCTCGGCCCCCATTCACTCCCATTATAAAGCTTGGAAGAGACAGAATATTTTTAAATACATCTCTGATTGTGTTTGCCTGCAGAGTCACAGTGTTTCACTCTTTAGGAATCAAACCAGTGACTCTGAACGTGAAACTGACACCACTAACTAGCTGATCACATGACCACTGGTCAGTACCTGCAGAAAACTGGTTAGCAGTGACGTTGAAGGGCTGCAGCTGCAGTCTGAAGGTGTTGATGGAGAAGGCGGGCTCTACGGTGAGCGTCTGCTCCGCGCTGCACATGTACGAGCGGCCCACGCTGCACTGCAGGTAGTCCAGAGAGCTGTTGCTCGCCACGAACCGATCTGCAGGAACCAAAACATCAGAAGAACATCAGACTTCCTCAGAACCCCTGACTGAAATGAGTGCACTAGAGTCTAGTGAACTGAACTCATTTACCCGTCATGTCGGACCAGAAAGCGGAGACGCTCACGGCGCTCAGATGAAACTTCTGTGTGGTCGAGTTCTGCAGCGACACACAGAACATGATCAGAGGGAGGAAGCATCACATGACATTAAGACAGAGGAAACAGAGACAGTCTGACCAGCGTGAAGGTGAAGGTGAGGTTGGTCAGATCCTCGGCCAGTGTCAGGGTGGCCACCGGGACCCCGCACGACCCCGAGGCCGTCGTTCTGTTGGGCTGCAGGTTCACGACCTCACTGACAGTCTGTGGAGGGAACAGATCAAATGTCAGCGGCGGGAAACAGTGACCTCAGCAGGAAGTGAACGTGTGTGTGTGTGTGCGTCACCTGGTTGCGAGACTTTGAGAAGTGCGTGATGTTGAGCTGCAGCCCCATCAGCGCCAGCAGGCAGACAGTGCCGTTGCGGTTGGTGATGGTGTAGTTGCCGCGCTCCGGGGCAGCGGGCGGCGGGACGGGTGACGGGGCAGCCGTGGTTTTGGGTGATTGTGTCGGGGCGACGGTTGTACCCGTCTGATCAGCACTGCAAACACTCTCTAGATGACAAACACACGACAGATTTATTTCTACAGATCGATTCAAACAGAATTAATGATGCAAACTTCAAATATGAGACACATTCAGATTCAGCTCATCACACCTTTCTTTATAATCGTTTGTGAAATTTACCAGCAATTTCAGCATAAAACTTTCTACACCATTTTTTCAGTACGTTCTTTATTTACTGATAAACATTCAGCAGGTTCTGAGGGGGTGAAGACTTATACACTTGACTGAAGCTGCTGTCAGAGTAACTGTGTTCATCACATGACTCACTCCAGCTCTGAGTATCAGAGTACCCAGCAGCCCTCATCAGCACTCACAAGTGCAATTCAGAGAAGAACAAACCGTTACCCTGCTCAACCGGTTCAGTTCAAAAGGATGAGTCTGAGGATCACATGATTCATGCCAATGCTGGGTAATGCCCCTGACTTTCAATGTTTGAAACACCGTACCGTCTTTGCTGAGGTTTGCTGAGGTCATGTACGCTTCCATGCGAACATTAGCGAAGGTGACGTTCACTCCTGCGTCCAGACTGACGGAGGTGGAGCTCAGACACCTGTAGGTGCTGTTCAGCCGCGCAGAGATCTCCGACGCGTTCGTCATCACGGACACGACTCCTGCGGCAGAGACACACGTGAGCGCACACTCGTCTACGTCAGAGTGTGTGTGTGTGTGAGAGAGAGACTGACCTGCGCTGGAGGATTGTGGGAAGGTGCTGGTGTCACTGAGGTTGTACTGCAGGCTCATGTTGGCCACCCTGTACAGACGGCCGTTGCTGGAGAACACCAGAGAAAACATGTGACCCGCTCCGAACGACAGCAGCAGCTCTGGAGGAACACCGGCGCCGCCGCAGGAGCTTCCGTTAGCCACCACAGCTAAGGATGGCAGCGCGAACACCGCCACACTCTACCGGAACACACACGGTTCACAAACACATTATTGAAAGCTATGGCAAAAATAACGGAAAATTACTTATTTCCATGACTAATATGACAAAAACTAAAAAAGACATTTTGACACAGGACTAAGTCTGACACAGTTATAACTGCATGTGTGTGTGTTTTTGTGACATATCAGGACACAAATGTGTATAATGTCATGGGTATGACAGGTATTACAAGGAGAGGGTGACTTATGAGGACATTAGCCATGTGCCCATTTTTCAAAAGGTTTATAAATCACACAGAATGAGTTTTTGTGAGAAAGTAAAAATGTGCACAGTTTCCTGTGATGGGTAGGGGTAGTGTAAAATACGTTTTTGTACAGTATAAACACCATTACGCCTATGGACAGTCCCCATAAATCACAAACACAAACGTGTGTTTGTTTTTATGCAATAAGTGAGAGTGAAAAATTAGATCCATATAATTACAGGGGCATCTGTGTGAGCAGTAATCTGGGGAAGCTGTTCTGCAGCATCATCAACACGAGACTTCCTTACAGAGCACAATGTCTTGAGCAAAAGTGCGATTGGATTCTTACCAAATTATAGAACATCAGACCATATCTTCAGCCTACATACCCTGATCGACAAATACATTATCCAAAACAAAACCAACATTTTTGCTTGCTTTGTTGATTTCCAGAAAGCCTTTGATTCAATTTGGCATGAAGGTCTGCTGTCTAAACTTCTAGAATCAGGTACTGGGGGTAAAACATACAACATTATAAAAACAATGTACTCAAACAATCAATGCGCTATTAAAATTGGCAATAAACAAATGGAGTTCTTCACTCCAGGGCGGGGTGTGAGGCAGGACTGCCCACTATCACCGACCCTCTTCAATATTTACATTAATGAATTGGCGAAACAACTGGAACGATCAGCAGCACCTGGCCTCACACTACATGAGTCCAACATACACAGAAGAGGGTCTACAGCAGAACCTGGACGTCCTGCATCGGTTCTGTCAGACCTGGGCCCTGACTATTAACCCTAACAAAACTAAAGTACTAACATTCTAGAAAATGTCAGGGAAATTTCACCCTTGGTATGATTTATGAGGACACAGATTTGTGTAATGACATGGGTATTACTGGTATTACGACGTAAACATGAAATATGAGGGCATTTCATGAGTTCATGAGCTTTAAAAACATACTAAACAATGTTTTATTAAAAATGTAAAAGTGACGGGCAGGTTTAGGGGTTAGTGTATGGGAGAGAATGTACAGTTTGTACAGTATAAAAACCATTACGCCTATGGAGAGTCCTCACTAAGATAGCAAAACAAACCTGTGTGTGTGTGTGTGTGTGTGTGTGTGTGTGTGTTTTACCGTTCCATTAGTGGCGTTGTAGGAGATGCTGAAGGTGGCGTTAAGTTCTGCTTTAATGCAGGTGGAGTTTCCTTCAGTCACCTCAAACGTCACAGCATGAGCCGCAAAAACACACCCTGAAACACAAACACACACCTTCATCATCATCATCATCATCATCATCATCACTGGACCTGAATGAGGCATGACCCTCAGTGTCCACCAGAGAGCGCCGTCACACACAGAATCACACCGATAGTAAACGATCATTCACAGGAAGTGACATCATCTCAATGCTTTGAGTAATCTCACAATAATCTTACTCTATTTTCCCAGTTTCTCCACAGACTGTAGTGATGTAGAGCTTTGTCCCGTTTATTTTTGTAAACTGATGTTTAAACTGTAAATAATCGTGTGAAGAGGAACTCTTGAGAAATCCCAGAATGACTGAGTTTGAGAAATCATGAAGTGTCTTACCACACTCACACTCTCTCACGCGCTCACACACACACATATACACTCTCTCACTCACACACTTTCACGCGCTCACACACATATACACACACACAGCAAACCATGAACACACACACCCAGAGCAGTGGGCAGCCATTTCGCTGTGGCAACTGGGGGTTCGGTGTCTTGCTCAAGAGCATCGAACCCACAACCTTCAGGTTACCATTCTGACTCTCTAACCATTAGGCCACGACAATCTACAGACACACAAAGACTGACCGAATCACCTGATCATCAGTGTGATTCTCTACAGCAGCTCATCACAAGAGATCACACGCGTGTGATGATGAACAACAACAACACAACGGCTGCACATTTACAGGAACAATAGCGCTGACTCCCGTCCAGACCATTCTGGAGTCACATGATGATGGAGTGAAGAACAGACACTGATAATCTGCTTGCATTCACTTCAATAACAGTGTTGATGTGAGTAACTCCCGCACGTCACGTGACTGACAGCAGCCGGGCGAGCGTGAAGAGTGAGGAGAACCACAAATGAGGTTTGAGCAGGAGGTCAAGGCTCTGCTGGTGAGCAGGGTTCAGAGAGCTGCTGCTGGGAGACGCCGTAACGTACCGCCCGCTGTACAGGGACAAACGATACAGGATAGTATTCTATTTATAGCTAACGAAAATAATTACATCTTTATCTAATTAGAAAAAAAAAAACATGTGAGCAAAGTTTTCCTTTAAGGACATTTGCAGGTAATGAATCACAATATAATCGCAAAATGTTATAATATCATATTGTGGCATAAGAATCGTGATAATATCGTATCGTGGTGATTCACACCCCCATTCAAAAGTGGTAATTTCCACAAAAAGTGGATGTTTTAGCGGGTAAAAATGTGTAATTAGACCTCAAGTTTTAAAGTAGAGCAACACATTAGCCATTTTAATAATCCATGGTGAATCACAGCATTAAAATCTTTGATTTGAAGCAAAAAAGTGCTTGAAAAATCTACTTTAATTTGCTTTGATGAACGAAAGAACTACAATCCCATGATGCACTGCCAACGACAATCGAATTTAAAACGATGGGGGAACATAAAACTATTGATTTAAAGAGTGTGTATATTGAAACAATATGAATTATTACTTTTGGTGTGATTTGCTTCACGATTCTGATTGGTGGAGATTTCTCTGCAGAATCATGGGTAATGTAGTTTTCCTCCAGGAATTTTGCCTGACCAATTAAATTGATTATTTAAAACAATGCTGATCGACTAACAACCTCGTAGCTCACAGTAGGTCTGTCTTTAATGGTTTATCGTCCCCGATCAGTCACATGACATCTAAAGATCAGCTGACTGGCTGTTTCCGTGTTCTCCAGCCTAGCGACTGACATTGATATGAATGGGAATGAGCTTTAGTTCAGTATGCAGAAGGGTGTGATTCGGAATCAAGTATTACGGTAAGCGAGCTTATTGTTCTGATCACGTGACGCCAGCAGCGACCACTGAAGTGAAATTTAGTTCTTTAATAAAAAGAAAAAGAAAAAAACTGAAATGAAAGCACAAAATGGCGAATAAAAGAACAGACCCATCACACACACACTGATTAAACTGACTAAATTAACTAGTTTAACCAAAAACATGAACCAGTCAGACAGGAGTCTCGTACTAACGCGCGCGAACGACAGTTTGACGTCGATAACAGTGTGAGATTTCCACTTGATACCGTCGTGTGTGTGGTGTTTAGACTAGTTTATGATGTTTAGTTGACTTATAACGACTTACCCATCAGTAGGGTCCAGCAGACACCTGCAGCAAAACACTGTTTCACCATCATGTCTCACTTCGTATTGACGTCCGTCAGGAAAAGCGCCAAAACTCCCAAACACTGCGTACTGAACACGAGCCGCGCGGATCCGTGAGTTTAGGAGTGCTTTTGATCAGCTCATAAAAGGAGCTGTGCTGTTTCTCCAGTGTCTGGCAGCAGATTCACTGTGTCATGAGGCAGAATGTTCCAGTCATGTGATGTGAGCGCCTTAGCCCCGCCCCTCATGAGTCACGTGAGGGCTCTTACACTGCTGCGTGTATATAAACACTGGCGACATTCACTGTGACTGTGCGTGTTCACTGTAAAAATGATAAATAGTGTACAATAGTGTTGGTCGCTTGCTGTTAATGATAAATGGGGCCCGGGGACCCTCAGGGGCACAAGTTTATTAAAAAAAAAAAAAAAAAAAAAAATACATGTAAAAATTAATAAATAAAAATAAATTAATTTGATTAATATATAATCAAATTATATATATATATATATAATTTGATATATATATATATATATATAAATTAATTTTATTAAAATAAGAAAATGTATTAAAATAAAAATAATACTATATATATTTGATTCAAATATACTAATTTTAATAAAAATATTTTTACAAATTATTTAATACAAATGTCATACATACATATATATATATCAATTTGATTAAAATAAGAATTAAAATTATAATACAATTTATATATATATATATATATATTTGATTAAAACTTTTATTTTACAAATACAAATTACATATAAATTAATGTGATTAAAATAAGAATATAATATGTATATATATATATATATATATATATATATATAATACATTAATTCATAATATAAATGAGATAAAATAAGAAAATTTATTAAAATAAAAATACAATTTTTATTTGATTAAATAATACATCTAATAATACAGTACTTTATAGTATGTAGAAAAAATGTTTTTTAACTATTTTAAAATTAATTTTACATTTATAATGTTAAATTCAGCCGTAAAGACAATAGTGTCATTATTCAGATCGATTCAGTTTTGTTCTCGTCCAATAGCGTCAGTGCAGTCAGATCAATAACATTACTGGATATTGTCTTTTAAACCCCACCTAAGCAAAAAAAATGGCAAAACTAATGAAATGTGAATCTTTAATCCAGTTGTTTTGGATAAAAGCATCTGCCACATGCATGAATATAAAAGGAAGTGACTCGGACCACAGAAACCAGCAGTTTGACCTTTGACCTTCTATAGACACACTTTCTCATCTCGATCTCAACTAGATCTCCGTCACAACGGCCGTCCTGTAATCGTACAACACGCATGACTCAGTCTGAACCTCTGATAAAGGCTTCAGGTCGAACCGTAAGAGATTATTACAGCTTCACATGTGACCTAATGACCGGTGACAGCCTGACCAGATGAACCTGCAGGTCAGTTCAGTGCGTTTGGTTCAGATGTGATCTGTGAGGCCGACCTCGTGTAACCCCGTCTGCTGCGTCACGCTCTCGGCCGCCGTGGGCCGTAATTTGTTTCTTCAAGGAATTACTCTGTGAATGAGGCACGAAATCACATTATCCTGGGAGTGTTTGGAGAATCAAGACTGACTGCAGGAATAAACATGCAGAAACAAGAAGCACACAGAACACCAGCAAACACCAACATACTTCACCACAAAATCAGCGGCATAAATGAAGGAGTTAGTGAAGACCTTTTAAACATTTATTGCATTTTGATGACAAACTTTGATGTTGGCTTGAGAAAGCCTAGCCAGAAGGTTTGAAGTAGTTTTAAGGGTTTAAGTCTAAAGGTTTGAAATAGTTTTCATCATTCAGGAATCTGTGCAGGATGAGGATAAATAAAACAGTGCACTCATAATATCTTAATTAAATATGATTTATTCTTTCATATCTTTGCCCGCTTACAAAGAATAGAATCCTCTGCTCTACAAAACTGTGTATGTGACAGAATACAGTTGATGAGACACACACACACACACACACACACACACACACACACACACTCATTAACACACACAGACACACTCACACACACACACACACACACACTCATTAACACACACTCACACACTCACACACACACACACACACTCATTAACACACAGACACACACACACAGACACACTCACACAGACACACTCACACAGACACACTCACACAGACACACAGACAGACTCACTAACACACACACAGACAGACTCACTAACACACACACAGACACACACACACACACACACACACACACACAGACACACTCACACAGACACACACACACTCACACAGACACACACACACAGACAGACTCACTAACACACACAGACACACACACACACACACAGACAGACACACATTAACACACACAGACACACACAGACACACACACACACACACTCACACAGACACACACACACAGACACACTCACACAGACACACTCACACAGACACACTCACACAGACACACTCACACAGACACACTCACACACACACACAGACACACACTCATTAACACACACAGACACACACACACTCACACAGACACACACACACTCACACAGACACACACACACAGACACACACTCATTAACACACACAGACACACACACACACACACTCACACACACACAGACACACTCACAGACAGACACACACAGACACACACTCATTAACACACACAGACACACTCATACACGCACGTACACACACACACACACACACACACACACACACACACTCACTCACTCACATGTAAATACACACTCTCTCACACACACACACAAATACAAACACGTTCACACATTATCAAAAGAATAATTTCTGTCCATCACAACGAGTTTGAGGCTGTTTTGAGTCTCAGCAGTGTGTGTGTGTGTGTGTGTGTGTGTGTGTGTGTGTGTGTGTGTGTGTGTGTGTGTGTGTGTGTGTGTGTGAGTGAGTGTGAAATCCTGTCTGGTTTCCGTTGCCTGAGCGGGTACATGACAAACCCTGCAGCATCAGAACTCACATCAACATGATTCTGTCATCATGAGGACTGAAGTCAGAGAGAAACACACGCAACGTGACGCTACAGTAGAAGAGACTCGACACACGCGCTAAACAGAAAGTTCAAGAACAACAAACACAAAGAAAAGAAAGTGCATCTCATTCGCAATCATGCTGAAGTCCCGTCTGTCCCCGATAGCCGAGCGTGGACCCGTCCGGCCCAGAAGCCCTTGTGAGGAGGTGAAGAACGAGCGGCTCACGCCACATAGTGATACTGGTTGGCGTTCTCTTTGTCCCGCTCCATGTAATCCCGGTCGATGAGCGACTCGATGCGCTTCTTCAGGTCCGCCGGCTGCACAGAGGGAATCATGGGAATTATGACACGTCTAATATTCAGTGACATGACGATGATGAACACGTATTGTCGGCGCGTCACCTTGACGGGGAACTTGAGCTGGTTGTAGAGTTCAGACACCAGCAGATTGTGGCTCAGGGTCTTCCTCATCTTCATGATCCTCACCACCGCCGCGTCGATCTGATACTGTCGGTCCTGAAACACTCGCTCGGTGGTGCTCACCTGCTCCTCCACCTGAGGACAATGACATCACACGTCACATGACCATCTGCATATTCACATTCTAATGAGCCATCAGACGTTGAAAGGAAAATACCGCAATAATTAGGGATCAAGCACGGAAGCTTCAAAGCCAGCTACTGTAATCGCTGCCGTTCCTGTTCTTCTTCTTCTTCCGTTTCAATCCCTCTAGCGCCACCAACTGTCCAAAGTTTCACTCATGTTTATGCTAATAACAAAATTCTCTTTTCCTCTGATTTCTTGGCTCAAGAGGATTTTCAAGCCACTTTGAATTCTCCAAAGAACCTACTTTTTCGAACTCCTCTAGGCCGTTGTTTGGATTTCACGAAAATTGAATCAGATAATCGTCAGACCATGCTGATAAAAAGTTGTGGAACTCAATTCGATTTGTCAAACCATTTTCAAAAAACATGCGAACGAATTTTAAGCAGCGCTTGCGAAAATAGACGTAAGGCTCCATCTCCTTAACGCTTTATCGTATTCAGACCAAACTTGGTCCATGTCATCACAAGCATGACCTGAGGTTACATGCTGCGTTTCAGTGCAGCGCCACCTACTGGTCTGGCTATAATTGGCTATTTTGTCTTATAACTTCTGAATGGTTTGGCCAAAAATCATAAAAGTGTTAGTCTTGCTACATTCGGGGAATCATGTCGAGTTGAATAATATCCAATTTTCCCATATCAGCCATTTTGGGCGTCGGCCATTTTGAATTTTGTCACAAAATACTGTATTTTATGAATGCATGAACGTATCATTACAAAACTCAGTATGGGTCATCAGCATGATGCCCTGAAGGAGTCTGAAAAGTTTTGGACTAGCGCCACCTAGTGGTAAAATGAAATATTCAAATGCTTATAACTTTAGATGTGGTTGACTTATTTTCACAGGAGTCATTCATTCCTGAATCCTTGCCGAGTCCAACGATACCAAACATGCTAGGTTTCGCCTTATGGTTAGTGCAACATTGTGTTTAAACAACTTCCATGAATATCTAAGAAACCGTTCGTCCGATCGAGGCGAAACCACAGTAGGAAATCCGATAACATAGATCACTGACTATACGCTACTGGCCAAATGTCAACATTTTGATAGTAAGTGGCAAAAAAATGTAAACAAAGTCAGGTGTGTCTATGTCTATATGTCTATTAACTCCTAAATGAAATTAGATATTTTCACCACATTTGACACTTATGTATGGGGGAACTCTGAGGAAACGCATCGTCTTTGTCTCAGTTGCTATCATAGTCCATTATGACACTGGTGGTCTGCTGCTAGCTTCCTTGTTTGCTTCTGTTCTGCTTGACCCCTTTATTGCTGCTCGCAGCTATATTTATTACAGATGAATCTTGTATCTTTGTCTGACACTTTTTCTTTCACTTCAAATTAAAGTCTGTAATGGTTGGCTTTGGTTCATGGATGCTGATCGTGTCACATTCACACACTCACCGTCTCCTTCATCTGGATCTGGTTGATCTTAATACGGAAGAGTTTGTGTCTGAAGTCGCTGTTGAAGTGGAAGCGGTCGGCGTCCTCCACGTCTTTCCCGCGGGGCGTTTTATTGAGGACTCGCGCTTTCCCGCAGGCCAGAGACTGAAGCGTGCGCTTGAGCTCGCCGTCCTCTGACAGACACACAACACAAGTGTTACTGAGCGTTCTCACACACTCACACACACACACACACACACACACTGAACGTACCGATGCCTGTGGCTGCGCGGATCTCTTCCACCGAACACTCGTCAGCCTCGTTGAATATGAGCAGGACGAGAGTCTGAAACAGAGACACCTGCAGCTCCTTCTTACCCTGCAGAGAGACACGTGGTCAGTCCAGTGTGTCACTATTAACCTAGTTTACAGTCTCTTCTGCTCACCACGGCTGTTTATTTGATCAGAAATACAGTAAAACAGTGAAATATTATTCCAATGTTTTCTATGTGAATATATAGTAAAGTGTAATTTATTCCTGATTTTTCAGCATCATTACTCCAGTCTTCAGTGTCACATGATCCTTCAGAAATCATTCTGATATGATGATTTGCTGCTCAAGAAACATTTATGATTATTATCAGTGTTGATTTTTCAGGATTCTTTGATGAATAGAAGATTCAAAAGAACAGCATTTTTTAAAATAGAATCTTTTGTAACATTATAAATGTCTTTACTGTCACTTTTGATCAATTTAATGCGTCCTTGATGAATAAAAGTATCAATTCTACTTACTCCAAAGGAATTATCATAATAGAATGATTTCTGTAGGATCATGTGACACTGAAGACTGGAGTATTGATGCTTCAATAAAGTGGTTATTTTTGTTTTGTTTTTGCGCACAAAAAGTATTCTCGTCTCTTCATAACATTAAGGTTGAACCACTGCAGTCACATGACTGTTTTAACCATGTCTTTAATTCCTTTCTGGACCTTGAAAGTGTTGATTATATTGCTGTCTATAGATACCTCTCGGATTTCATCAAAAATATCTTCATTTGTGTTCTGAAGAAGGTCTCACGGGTGAGGAACGACACGAGGGGGAGTAATTAATGACAGAAATTTCACTTTTGGGTGAACTAACCCTTTAAAAACATCTTAATGATTCCAAACGTTTGACCGGTGGAGTGTGTTCATATGTGTGTGTCGTCGCTTCACCTCTTTAAACTCAGTCTTCAGCACCGCATGACCCAATGTGGGCTGCCACTGCAGTTTACGCCCACTGTGTTTCCCCAGATAGAACAGCTTAAACACTTCCTGAAGCTTCACCATCTGAAACACACACACAGAGTCATCTGTCCACCTCATTTCCCACAAACACACACTTCCGTCCACAAACATTACACATACCTCAGCAGGAAGATGGACGTCCATCGGTGTGTATGAGGGCCAGTGGCCCATGGTCAGGATGTTGACGGTCAGCTCGATGTTGCTGGGATCAGTCTGGTTCTGCATGTACTGCACACACACACACACACACAGCATTAGTACTCTCACACACCGCCCAAACACACTTGAGAGCTCATTAAACCACATGTGAGGAGCTGGAGAGATGCAACACCTCACAGCAGGTCTGTGGTACAACATTTACACATCTAGATAAAAGTGTGAGTGTACAAGCTTAGTTAAATGTTACTACTATTTATTTATGCATACATGCATATACATGTATGCAAACTCAAACTCAAATATATATATCTCCATGTGCACACACACCTGTTTGAACTGGATCATGACGTCTTTAGACAGCTCCATGTCTTTGAACATCCCCTCTAGTTTACTGGTGAACGCTGCGCCACACTCTACAACACACACACACACACACAACTTCAGTTTAACTAGTCATAGTGAAACTGACAAGTTTTTACTACATCCATCTAATTCTACTGTGAAACTCAAATTAAGACTAAAATCAAGGCTAAAATAGCAACTCGACCACAGCTGCATGGTCACTTCCTGTTCACATGATCATGTGACCTCACTGCCAGGAAACTGATCAGTGTAGTTTCCACAGTAACGTCTGATGGCCAATGAGAAGTCAGATTCAGGACCAACCGTGTTTGAGTTTGGACAGCATGGACTTCTCTGCGTCCACCGAGGCGCTCTTGCCCACCAGCAGGCGCTTGGCCAGATCCTTCTTATAGAAGGCCTCGAACACGTCCTTCCCTGCGGGAGACACACGCTTCAGTTCACCTTCATCTCTGTGCCATCCTGACTTACACTGACACTGGAGTGCAGATTACCGTGGATGAACCGGAAGATGATCATGATTTTGTCCAGAATCCTCTCCAGCTCTTCCTCTGTGGCCTCCTTATTTCCCGCACGCAGTTTAGAGTCCACG
>CM074436.1:112500-257500 GCA_037101425.1 Elopichthys bambusa | reverse complement strand
AATCACAAAAACACAAAATTACAAAAACTAACTAAAATTAAAATGAAAACAGAAAATATAAAAATAAATTGAAACATTAAAACTGTAATTCATTTAGTTTAAAAAAAACTATAGAAATAATACACCGATCAAAATGACAAAAAACAACAAAATTACCAAAACTTATATAAAAAAAAAAATTCTAATTATTGATAAAAACAAATTCATTTGGTTTAACTCGATGTACTGAAATAACTAAAATTAAAATAAAAAGTAATAAAAATATATAAAATAAACACACCAAAAAAAACAAAACTTTAAAATTAAAATAGAAAAATAAAAAAAATATTCAAAATATTAATAAAACTATATTTCAATTTAATTTAACTCGATGTACTGAAATAACTAAACCTGAAATAAAATTAATAAAACTACACAGAAATAATAAAATACTAATAAAAATGACCAAAAAAAAACAAAATTACAAAAACTTTAACTAAAATTAAAATGAAAACAGAGTATATAAAAAATTAAAAACTAATTTAAAATATTAATAAAAACCATTACAGTATCTGAACGGAGGTCTCTGATTGGTGGACTCACCAGATGGACGGCAGCAGCGAGTTCTGGAGGACGTATGTCCGGTCCAGGAAGAGGAAAATACTGCGGATCATGATCTGAGGGGGACGAGACAGAACATGTGTAAAGACACACACACACACACACACACACACACACACACACACAGGTCTGAGTCGTACCGTCTGTCTGCAGTGGTCCTGCCAGCATCGGTTCATCCTCTTCAGAAAGGACAGGCTGTCCAGCGACTCTGTGCGACTCTGTTAAGGGCTGCTTTATTCTCACTGCGTGTCACAGCGCCCTCTACTGACGATCTACGGACACAAACACCAGCTGACAGAGCAAAGCAAGCGTTATCTGTGAAGCACAGCTGGCAAACACACACACTGATGAAGGATATTCCCTGAACTGATGGATCTGAGCCCGGACGTGATCTTCACACACTTGACGCAGCTGCTTGTACAGCATGGGTGACACTTTATACGAGCAGAGATTCTCCACGGCCTGCGGGAGACGAAAACACACCATCAACACATCATGTGACTTACTAGTGTGAACAGCAGAGAAAACTCCTACACTCTAAGATTAAAGCATATCTGCAAGTAAAAAGTGATGTCACATCACGACACACACTTTAGCTTGGTCAGTTTGTGTTTAGGCAAACAGGAAGTGTAATTCCATTATAATTCAATCACATAATAACAATTGAGTAAATGTGCTTTCTGTGTCCATTTTCATGCTGCTTTGAAATGACGACACTACAGTCACATGACCTGTGACACGAGTGTGTCATTGCATAACACACTACTGGTCAAAAGTTCTGAATCATTTTTATAATATCTCTCTTCTGCTCTTCACGGCTGCATTTATTTGATCAGAAATACAGTAAAAACAGTGAAATATTATTCCAATGTAAATCAGCTGTTTTCTATGTGAATATATAGTAAAGTGTAATTTATATCCAGTGATCAAAGCGGAATTATTTCAGTCTTCAGTGTCACATGATCCTTCAGAAATCATTCTGATATGATGATTTGCTGCTCAAGAAACATTTATGATTATTATCAATGTTGAAAACAGTTCATAATTTTGTGGAAACTTTGATTTAGGGTCAGTAAGATTTTTTTATGTTCTTGAAAAATTAATACTTTTATTCATCAAGGACACATTAAGTTGATCAAAAGTGACAGTAAAACATTTATAATGTTACAAAAGATTCTATTTCAAATAAATGCTGTTCTTTTCAACTTTCTGTTCATCAAAGAATCCTGAAGAATAAAATGCATCTCATCCACGTTATAGATGTGGCCCTGCTAAAGACAGAGATGGATACATGCTTACATATATCAATGAAACAAAAAAATATTAAATTAAAAATAAAAATAAATAGAATAAAATAAAATATAAAATAGAATAAAATTTAAAAATGTAAAGTAAAATTAAATATAAAATAGAATAAAATAAAAATAAATATAAAATGATAAAAAACAAAAAATAGAATAAAATAAAATATGAAAATAAAATTTAAAAATGTAAAATAAAATTAAATATAAAATCAAATAAAAATAAAACAAAAAATAGAATAAAATAAATAAAAATAAAATAATAAAAAAAAATAGAAAATAAAAATAAAATATAAAATTAAACAATAAAATTGCGTGAGAGAGAGGGTGTGTGTGTGTGTGTAAACTGTAATGCATTTTATTCTTCAGGATTCTTTGATGAACAGAAAGTTGAAAAGAACAGCATTTATTTGAAATAGAATCTTTTGTAACATTATAAATGTCTTCACTGTCACTTTTGATCAACTTAATGTGTCCTTGATGAATAAAAGTATTAATTTTTCAAAAACACAAAAAAATCTTACTGACCCTAAATCAAAGTTTCCACAAAATTATGAACTGTTTTCAACATTGATAATAATCATAAATGTTTCTTGAGCAGCAAATCATCATATCAGAATGATTTCTGAAGGATCATGTGACACTGAAGACTGGAGTAATGATGCTGAAAATTCAGGAATAAATTACACTTTACTATATATTCACATAGAAAACAGCTTACATTGTAATAATATTTCACAGTTTTACTGTATTTTTGATCAGCCTTGCTGATCAGAAGAGACTTCTTTCTGACACATTATACAATTTTAATGATTCCAAACCTTAGACCAGTAGTGTGTGTGTGTGTGTGTGTGTGTGTGTGTGTGTGTGTGTATAAGATTTGGGGCTTCACTGACAGCTTCACCCTGTGTGACTCTCTGCAGCTCAAATCCTCACACGCCTCGAGCCACTGATATAAAGAATAACCTGAACAGACTCGCTCCGTCTCACCTGGTAAAGCTCCTCCAGGTTGTATTTGATGGAGGTGCTGTTCTGAATGGCTCCAACAGCATCTCGCAGCTTCAGCCACGTGTCTTCAGTGTAGCTGTCAGTCAGCTTCGGTCTGTCTGTAAACACACACACACACACACTGTTTAATATTCTTTAAAAATGTGTATTATATATATATATATATATAAATAATATACATCATACATACATATATACATGCACACACAATATATTAATATATATATATAAATCAGCAGTATGTATACACACAAAATACTGTTTAATATTGAGTTTGATTTCAATAATAACACTAGATTTGATGTCTCTGTAGGCAGTTTACTATGTTCTGACACAGATTCATTACTAACAGCTAGTGTACTAGTTCTAGTTTAGTGAAACTCACCTTTAAAGTTCTTTATGATCAGTTTCTTAGACGCTCCTGCTTTGGCTGGTTTGGTGAGTCCATTAAAGTTTGATTTCTGATTGTGCTGGATGTCTTCTGCCATCATGAGCGGGGTTTGATCTCGGTGATTTCACACATGAAATATAATAAACGCAGGGAGTGAGTTGAGCTCTGTTAGCTGTTAGCTATAAAAACACTTAACCGAACCAGAACCAGAGCCATGGAACCGGCTCCAAACCCTCATGGAGTGAGTTCTGCCACTGCTGTGGATCGACACGACACACGCCTACAAAGACATGAGCAGATATTCAGCAGATATTCAGCATATTTACTCCATATTCACTCTGACTGATCCGCGGCGAGCAGCATAACAAGATGGCAAACAATTGACGAATCTGCCGCCGGAGGATCAGCAAGCAGGCGCGCACACACACAATTCACTTGACTTCACTTCAGAGAAACTTCTAAATATACTTAAATAATAAAATAAAAGTAGCTAACAGTCGAAACTATGCCTGCGTCTCAATGTGCATTTTGTACATCCTAAATAGTACTATTTCAATACTATTTGGGGCGGATAGGGTGGATAGTATACACATTGTGATGCAGGGTATGACTTTACGCCACAATTTGGACTTTTATGTGATAATTTCGCCATTTTATCCAATAATTTTGAGCTTTTATGTTAAAATCATAACTTAGTATGTCATAATTTCAACTTTTTATGTCATAATTATGACTTTTAAGTCACAATTTCGACTTTTTATATCATAAAAGAACTCAACTGACTGAAAAATTATTATTGACCAACTTTAAGACATTAGTAGTCTTCATATTTTTTTCTTCAGCTAAACCTTTCAATTACTTAGCAGAATAGTGTTATTAACCACGATTTCACATGCCAGTTTAATCGACAAATACCCGTTCTTTAATGTTGATTAAACTGAGGCAGTTTATAAATATTTCCTTTTATGGAAAGTGCAGAATGGAATCCAAAGCTGCGTGTTCACTGATGTAAACAGGAAGTGTTGGTGTGACGTCAGCGGGCTCTGCAGTGAAGCACACGCGCAAAGGAATGTGAATTAATTTGGGTAAATAAATAAGAATTGTGTATTTTAGTAAAGTCGCTTATGTGATATAATGTTTCTAACGCATATATACACGTAATTACGCTTCCGGTCATTATGAAAAACAAAGAATCTGTAAATGAATGTATGAATTAGCAGCTGCGCTACATCGTAGGTTTCTCTCATACTTTAGCTATACAGGATGGCCTCTGTGTTTTGTGAATGTTTATGTGGACAGCAGCGCTTCTGCTCATTATAAACACAATGAATGCTCTTGTTTCAGCGCTACTGGATCAGAGGTCAGGATGGCTCACATCACACTCAATCAGTACCTGCAGCAGGTGAGTCCGTCTGTCCACTGCAGGTCAGTGTGTCACTGAAGCCTCTCTGCTGTGGTGTGACTGTGTGTTTGTTCTGAAGGTTCTGGAGGCCCTCGACAGCAGAGACGGGTCATTCTGTGCAGAGATGCTGTCCTTCAAACACCCGCATGTGGCCAACCCTCGTCTGCAGGTCACTGTTTATTTAATACTGCAAAAAAATGTATTTTAATATTTTTTAACTTATTTAGTTCATTGGTGTAATGTTATTTTTATTATTTATTAAATGCTTTTTCTGTAAATATTTCCGTGGACCCCCTAGCACCCAAAGTGTTTTATTATTATGTATTTATTTTAATTACTTTTTTTTGTTTTTATTTTAATTTATTTGAATATTTAGTTTAATATTTTTTCCTAAACATTTCCTTGCACTTAATGTTTTATTTTTATTATATTTGGTTTTTTTTTTATTTATTTGGACATTTAGTTGAATCTTATTATTATTATTATTATTTTTTTTTACTTTGGTTTTTCTGTAAACATTTCCATGGACCCCCTAGCTCAAATCTCAAAATGTTTTTGTTTTTTCCAATATATATTTTTTTTATTTTAATTTCTTTAGATACTTAGTGTAATCCTATTTTTTATTATTTATTTATTCATATATATATATATATATATATATATATATATATATATATATATATTTTTTTTTTTTTTTTTTTTTTTTTTTTTTACTCTATAAACTTCTGTAAACATTTCCATGAGCCCCCAGCACCCAAAGTATTTTATTTTTATTTGTTTATTTTAATTACCTTTTTATAGTTTTGTTTTAATTTATTTAAATATTTTTAAAAAAAATTATTTAAATTTTTATTTAAACATTTCTATGGACCCCCTAGCATTTAATATGTTTTAATTTTATTTATTTATGTATTTTAATTACATTTTTTATTTGTATTTATTTGGATATTTAGTTGATGCAAATGTTTCCGTGGACCCCTTAGCTATCAAAATGTTTTATTTATTTTTATTTTTTTATTTTTATTTTAATTTGTTTAGATATTTAGTCTGATCTCATTTTTTATTATTTATTTATTTTGACATTCCCCTCTAAACATTTCTAGCATTTAAAAGGTGTTATTTGTATTATTTTCTTTATTTATCACATTTGTTAGCTTTATTTTTTTCAGATATTTAGTTTAACCTCATTATTATTATTTTTATTTATTTATTTTTACCCTGTTCGGACCCCCAAGCACTCAAAATGTTTTATTTTTATTTATTTATTTTAATCACATTTCTTAGTTCTTTGGATATTTAGTTTAATAAACTGCTGGGAACTGCTGTACATGACGTGTGTGTCGTGTGTGTGTGTGTGTGTGTGTGTGTGTGTGTGTGTGTGTGTGTGTGTGTGTGTTATGCTCAGAGATGCATGATTACTAACGTGTCGTGTGTCGCAGCTGTCCAATCCAGAGGAGAAGTGTCAGCAGCTGCTGGAGCCGCCGTACGACGAGATGGTGGCCGCTCATCTCAGGTGCGATTCTTCATCCCTTCATGTTTCCTGTGTGTTTAATGCGTGTTCACCGGCGTCTCGTCTCTTCCTCTGCAGGTGCACCTTCGCTGTGTCTAATCATGACTTTGTGGAGGCCTACAAATGCCAGACGGTGGTGGTTCAATATCCTTTTATTCAGGATCTTCTGGCGTGATGCTGTGCTTTTGCTGTATGTTGAGATTGTTCAGTGTTTGCTCCTTTACACAGCTGAACATCATTTCTGAGAGCGTTTCAGGCTCATAAAGAGGAGAACTGGTGAGATGTAGCTCATGGATTTCTGTTGTAAAAAAATTGACCTGAATGCACAATTTAATTTAAATGGTTATATCTCTTTAAAAAAATCTGAAAAAAGGGTGTATTTTAATAATCTTAATCCATTTGCAATGTTTTTCCCACACTAAAATCGATGCATTTTAGAAATATTTATGCAAAAAAGCACCCGAATGCAATAGGAGGGTCAAACCATAAACACAATCACTGATGATGGCTGTGTTTTCAGGGCTCTGCCGATCATGTTTGCCGTGACCCTCGACCTCAGGATATTTGCCAATAATGTGAGTGGAACTCATTCATCTGTGGATCTGTAACAGCTGCAGCGTCTCACAGCTGTGTGTGTGTGTGTGTGTGTGTGTGTGTGTGTGTGTGTGTGTGTGTGTGTGTGTGTGTGTGTGTGTGTGTGTGTGTGTGTGTGTGTGCGCGCGCAGGCGGAGCAGCAGCTGCAGGTGAAGGGGAAGGGGAAGGTTGGAGACATGCTGGAGAAAGCAACGGAGCAGCTGATGAACTGCTTTAGAGTCTGTGCCAGTGATAAGTGAGTTATTACATTAATAAAACATAACAGAAGGAGCCTTAACAGAACAAGATAGTTATATTGTATAACAATAAACCCGAATAACTGATCTAAAATACAGTAAAAAGAGTGAAATATTATACCAATGTAAATCAGCTGTTTTCTATGTGAATATACAGTAAAGTGAATTTTCAGCATCTTTACTCCAGTCTTCAGTGTCACATGATCCTTCAGAAATCATTCTGATATGATGATTTGATGCTCAACAAACATTTATGATTATTATCAAACCATCATACATACAAAATCTATATGGTGCAGGCTGAAGACACCAGCAGATCTACCAAATATATAAACATTGTGATATCCATTACCCTGCCAAACACAGAGAGTTGTCATGACAGAACATCATCAGTGTCTTTACTGTCACTTTTGATCAATCGGTCCTTGATGAATAAAAGTATTAATTTTTGGAGAAAAAAACCCAAAACTTTTGAACAGTAGTGTATATTTGAATTCTAAATGATAAAAATTATTAATTTCCACCGCTTATTTTTTATATGGTATCAAAACATGTTTGTGTTACATAAAACAATGAACTTTTACACTTGTCTATCAGATTCATTTGAATCAATCTGAACTGTATAAAGCGCTAAAGAAATAAAGTTGACTTGAGTGAATGTGAGGCTCAGTCATGTGACGCACGCTTGTGTTTCAGTCGCGCTGGGATCGACGACTCCAAGAAATGGGGAATGTTGTTTCTGATCAATCAGCTCTTCAAGATCTATTTCAAAGTAAGAGTCCAGAGTTTTTATTAATGTTCTGGTAACACATTAAGGTTAACATGAACTAACAATGAAAATACTTCTTAAAATCTTAGTTAAAGTTCATTTCAATACATTATTAAAATCAAAGTTTTTATTTTTAGAATTGCATGTTTATGTCTTTATAACTTGCAACTGTGAGGGGGAAAAAAAGTCAGAATTGTGAGATGAGGAGTGGTAATGACACTCTTTATTGATCCAGATCAATAAGCTGCACCTGTGTAAGCCGCTGATCCGCGCCATCGACGGCTCCACGCTGAAGGACGAGTACAGCATGGCTCAGCGCGTCACGTACAAGTACTACGTGGGCAGGAAGGCCATGTTCGACAGCGACTTCAAACCAGGTGTGTGTGTGTGTGTGTGTGTGCGTCAGAGCCCTTCTGTCGATCACTAGAGCTCAGTGTGTTTCTGTGTGTCCAGCTGAGGAGTGTCTGTCCTTCTCCTTCACACACTGCCATCGCTCCTGTCAGAGGAACAAGAGGCTCATCCTCATCTACCTGCTGCCCGTCAAGATGCTGCTGGTACGACCGTCACTCATTCACACCAGATTAATGCTGTTGCCTTCATTTATTCTTATATTAAATTTGTATTAAATTATAAATCCAGAAAAATTAAAACACAGAATTTGGGGGGAGATATGACGTATTTCATAGGGCCCTGAAAATTTAATTTTTGCTAAACTTTTTATAAATTGTTGTGTTAATTTTGACTGCTAACATTTTTGATTAATTTATCCATTAAAATGGAATAGAATTCAGATGTCACAGGGTTGTGTTTGTCTTGTCAGGGTCACATGCCCACACATCAGCTGCTGAAGAAGTACGACCTCATGCAGTTCGCTGACGTCACCAAGGCCGTGAGGTAAAACACACACACACACACACACACACACACACACACACACACTTACAGTCCAGTGAAGATGCTGTAGATCCTCATCATCATCATCTTCTGGTGTGTGTCAGCGAGGGGAACCTCTTACTGCTCAATGAAGCTCTGGTCAAACACGAGACCTTCTTCATCCGCTGCGGCATCTTCCTCATCCTGGAAAAGCTGAAGATCATCACCTACAGGAACCTCTTCAAGAAAGTGTGAGTGAACAGAACACACACATTCACACACACACACACACACACATTGATCTGAGAGTGTTCGTCTGCAGGTATCATCTGCTGAAGACGCATCAGCTTCCTCTGGACGCCTTCCTGGTGGCGCTGAGGATGATGAAGGTGGAGGACGTGGACATCGATGAGGTGCAGTGCATCCTCGCCAACCTCATTTACATGGTGAGACGCACACATCACTTCCTGTTGGGCACAAACATGTGATGTTAAAGTGTTTGCACGAGTGTGAGACGCCCCCTTCTCTCTGTCTCAGGGTCACATTAAGGGTTATATTTCCCATCAGCACCAAAAGCTGGTCGTCAGCAAGCAGAACCCGTTTCCTCCACTGTCCAGCGTATCCTGAACATCAGCTCCCAGAATGCACCTGTTACCAGGAGAAAACACGCTGTTCTTCAGTGTTTCATTCTTATTTTATGTTTGCTCTTGTTTTTGTTTTTTTTATTGATTATGTCAAATAAACGTCACACTGTTTTGTATGTTTGACAGTTTTATTTAATGCTGCTGCCGCCCCAGACACGCCAGTATAAAACATACAAGCTTCTTCTTTGACTTCATAATTTCTATATTGTTATTTTGCAGTGAAATATGAGATTCTTAGATTATTGGTGTCGTTTCATCATCATCATCATCATCATCATTGCTGTAGTTCCTTCTCGGACGCGTGCAGCAGCGGCCGGAGCCAGTGCAGGTATCGGGACAGTTTGGTGAACACGAGTCCTTTATCACAGTCCGACAGAGACAGACCCGTCAGGAACGCCGTCTTTCCCTCCACTGTGGCAACGGGACTCCCAGACTTCACCTCACACTTCGTCAGTCTGGTGCGGACGGGAGCGTCAGACGCCATGCAGAACATCTTGTTGGTCATTAAGAACGTGAGGTTGAGGGAGTCACGACAGTTGTCCAATGAGAGGTAAGAGTGGTTGGCTCCGCCCATGACCACGCCCTCTCGGCCGGCCCTCATCAGGATGTTCTCGCTGTAGTCTTTCTCCGGCAGGCAGAGCGGGATGACGGACATGTGCTGTGGAAAGGGTTCCTTCAGCTCCAGGAAGGCCAGGTCGTCTTCCGGACCGGACGCGTAGCGCTTGTGAGGCGTCCAGCTGGAGACGCGCAACGCCGCTCTGGAGTTGCGGACCGCTGGAAGACAAGAACACGGACACTTAAAGTCACTTTTTTATGGAATGGTTGGGTAGTGGGGCTCATGTGCTCACCGAGAGTGACGTGCCGCTCCTGCAGCGTCGACATACACGCGGCTGACGTCAGCACGGACTTACGGCCCACAATCACGCCGTGACAGATGACATCACTGCTGCCGTTCACGAACTGCACCTGCACACATCATCATCATCAGGTCTCACTGGCTGAATACTGAACAGCTGCTCTTCTGATTGGCTGATCAAGTGGAGTAGGGTGTCCTGCGCTAAGGATGTTGGGTAATACAGTTGGTTCTCACCTCCCACGGGCAGCGTCCATCAGGACAGAAGCTGGACGTCTCTGTCGTCCCACACGGGTTCTGAACTGAGAACATGGAGGATGTTAGTGTCACATGTTCCACACTGCTTAGCAAACGAGCAGCAGCAATGCAGCCAATGAGAAGACAGCGACGCGCATGTCTCATAGGTTGGGTCGCAGCAGCCGTTCGCAAGTTTGTGCTTAAATTGAAACGTAAAGGCTTAGTAATCTCTGCTGTACCGTGAGGCGAGCAGCTCCGGCCGTTGCTGTGAAGCACGAATCCCCGCGCGCAGAAGCAGCGATACGCGCCCGCCGTCGGTTTGCAGAAGTGCTCGCACGCTAAAGGCCCGGCAGACGGACACTGGGATTTATCTGCAAAACATCATCATGAAGCATCCGACACACACTGAATGTGTCCATCACAGCAGATCGCACACATCACATGTTTGTAAATCATCACATTCACCAGTTTGACAGTTGGTGCCGCTGTACATGTCTGCGCAGGTGCAGGTGTAGCCGCCGATCCCGTCCGTGCACGTGCCGCCGTGTTTACACGGGCTCGAGATGCACTGATCTCCATCTGAGAACGGCATGATCGGAGAAAAATATAAAGAGAACAACACGTAAAATTAAAGAATTAAACTATGATAAATAGTGTTAAAACTTTATGAGCCTCAACTAGCAGTCTATGAAGAAGTTTGTGATTATTCATCAGTTCATTCATATTATAATAGTTTAATTGAATTCAAGCATGATCAAACTTTCTAAAGGTCTCTTACCGTAGTATTTGGTCCAGAACTCATTCTTTACAGGGGGGGGGGGAAAAGTTGCAAGGAGTGAATTATTTCAGCAGCATTTAGTTAAATTACTATTAAATAAACATAAAAAAATATATTAATAACGTTAAAACGTGTAGGCAATGGAAGCTCATTTCATGCTTTTGTAAATCATAGTTAAGTATGACATAAAAGTCCAAATAAAGTTGAAATTATGACATAGGTACGTCATAAATCGCGTCGAAATTATGACAAAGTAATAATTACGACGTTAATATCATTATTATGACTTATGTCATAATTCCGATTTTTGTGTCATAAACATGCTTTGGTAATTCTTTCTCCTTATGTGACGTAAATTGTCTTGATGGGAGGAGTCAAAAAGCCCGCGCTCAGATACGGCGCGCGCATTAACGGTCCAACAAAAAAGACCGCGAACTTCAGTCACACCTCAGAATATCATCTCTCACGTCAGAGAAACTCGGAAGCAAACAACAGGCGCACTGTGTCCTCTTGTAATCTGCCACTGGTGAGTACTTCATTGTCTAAAGCTCGTGATCTTTTGGAAGGTTCATATAACGTCAAATAATGTAGAATTTAATATAAATTCTTGCGCATCGTTCGCCCTCGCCTAGGACTTTTTTCTCACTGTAGTTTTAGAGCCCTGTTCCGGCCAGCAGGTGGGGCTCTCAGCCGGCACGTTTCAATAAATTGATTAAAATGGCTGACAGTAATAAAGGGGTGTTTGGCTAACATGTCTAACTTGTGTGTGTTTAACAACTATTCACTCTTTACAATGTGATCATGTATAGTTTTAGGGAGAATTAAATAAAATTGTTATTGATGGGTTTAACCCTAGCAGCAAGTCTTTTTAGAAGCTGTGCTGTATCCAAACAAAGCTAGATGACTGGAACTGCGTGTTGTTTAGATGTTCATTATTCGCACAATTTAATTATTTTATTAGCACCCCAACACAAAAATCCTGGAGCCGCCGTCGCCCTCAGTATATGTTGACTGATCATTAGATGTCGTACTGTCTTCTTGTCGTCCTCGAAGCATTCTCGGGCCTCTTCTTTACTGCATTTCTCCTCGAAGCACTCTCGCTCCAGATTACCCTGCAGGATCTCCTCCAGCAGGAACAAATTCGCCCGTCTGGAGCGCAGGAGCAGCATGTTCGCCCGCCGACCAGAGCGAAACACTGAAAGACACGGTCAACCTATCGTGACTACAAACATCATCCCAGCTAACAAAATATGTTCCAAGAACGTTACTTTTGAATGTTCTCTGAACGTTCTGAAACAAGTAGTAACATTCAACAAAACGTCCAACTAAAATGTTTCAGAAAAAAGTTCCATGAACTTGGAATGTTTCCAAGAAAGAAAATCTGCTTTTAAAACCTTTTAAAAAAAAAAAAAAAAAAAAAAAACTGGACGTTTTGCTACAGTTTCATGAACATTAGCAAAACGTTTTTAGAACATGTTGTTAGCTGGGCTGACGATAGTTGATCTCTCACCCGTGCGGTGATCTCCGGACGACACATGATGAATGATCAGCGTGAAGAACAGCAGACGACATATCAGAGATTCCATCACGATCAATCAGCAGAAGCTCCTGACACCTGTCAGTCCCTGATCATCAGCCGCTCGTCTGTAGCCCCGCCCACAATCAATACAGTCAATAACTCTCGAAAGAGCGTCTCTTCCTACACGACTGTACGGCATTAACAGATTATGATGCGATGTTCAGCTCACTGTGATTAAACACTGTTAAACGAGCGCGTCAGATTAATTCGTTAAACTAATTTTGTATGTCTAGATGGTAAATGGTAAAAGTAAGATGAGTTTCTGTGTGCTCAGCGGTGTGTATCTGGACTCTAGTCTGTCAACATGACCTCTGAACTCTTCATCTGTGTGTTTGTCAACACATCCAGAGCCTCCACGTACACTGATTTTAGTTCATTTACTGTCTTTATCCAACTGACTGTCAAATGTATTTGAACTGATCAAATTAAAAAGTTACCTCAACTTTTCGGAAGAAGGTTTTTTTTTTTGCCAACTTTCATGAGTTCATAAGGAAACACATTTGACTTTATATGATAAGAATATGACAGAAACAGCTTATAAAATCAGTTGTGTTTATTAAAACTGTAAACCTCATTAGGATGAGAGTCAACATGAAACAGCACTGACAAATCATTTTACCGCCATAATGTGACTTATTTCAGAGCTAAACAAGATTTACACCAGAAATAACTAGTATTTTTTTAGTTATTTTTAACTAATTATCTCATCAATGACGATTTGATTGAATATGTTCATAAGTGGACTAAGTTACATGAATATGAAAGATTATGAAGACAAATTATTTTCTGTAGAATCCCAGCTAACGGGGAACAATCTCAGAACATTCTGGCAAGGAGTCGTGAACAAACGTTTGTTCAGAGTTATCTGGCCTTTAATAATGTTCCCAAACTTTAACACAAAAACATTATTTTTACACCGTTCGTTGAACATTTTTTAAATGTAACTAATGTTCAGAGAACATTCAAAAGTAACGTTCCCATAATGTTTCCAAAATTATAAAATGGAACGTTCCCATAACATTTGCATAGCTAAAAATTCAGGGAACATTCAGAAATAACGTTTTTATAACTTTGTGGGTTCTTAGAATATATTTTTGATTGCTGGGATAACATCACTGATAAATCATCAACATGAATTAAGACGGTGTCATTGTTGATTCACGTTGACTTCCTGTCAGACTCTTCGTACAGGCGTCTTCTGAAGCAGATCTCGCTTTGCTTTGGGTTTTATATACGCTCCCATCCGTGGCATGACTTTGGCCATGGCGTTCTGGATCCACCGGATGTACTTGGAGACCTGCGTGTAGACGCCGTACTTGCCCTTCCGAGCGCATCCCTCGCCCCAGCTCACCACGCCCGTGACAAACCACGTGTTTTTGTAGCGCGTCACATGCGGCCCGCCGCTGTCGCCCTGACACGCGTCTTTTTCCTCCTGGTCATATCCGGCGCAGAACATGCGATTGGAGATTTTGAACTTGCTGGACTCCATGCACTTGCCGCGGTCGATGTACGGCACCGTTAGCTTCTGGAGGATGGTGGACTGAAGGCCGCCTTCACGCACACGGCCGAAGCCGCTCACCATGCCTTCCTCCTGACGCATCAGCACACGCTCGGCGAAGTTGTGCTCCGGCAGGCAGGCGGGGAGGATGAATCTGGTGAAAGTGATGGGCTTACTGAGCTTAATGAGGGCGATATCATTGTTGTAGGTGTCCGGCGTATAGTTCTTGTGAATCAGAATCTCGTCTACTTCGTGGGTGACCTCACGACCCTCGTTGACCAGCGTGTCAAACTCACCTGACAGAAGGACACAAACACTAATGAAAACACCCAAGAACTGATCAAATGTAAATGTGTACCTTGATTGCAATGGATGGAGTTTAGGTAAAAGTGTCTGCTAAATGCATAAATGTAAATAGATGTACTTCAGAATGAGATCTCTTTCGTTTCGCTTTTTTTTTTATTTCTCCAAGATGGCCATGAGGGTAAATGGAGACTTTTACTTAAGTCTCCCTCTCAGAAGTTTCTCCTGAGAAAAAGACCTCCAGAAATCTCACATGAGTCTCCTCTAGAGTTTCAGAAGAGATCCCAATGTGAACGCAAACATCGAGTGACCAAAGTTTCTCCACTTTCAACTTAATGGATGATGACTGTCGACTGATTTGGGTCTGTTTTTATTTCTTCTACACTCTTAAAAATAAAAGTTCCAAAAAGGGTTTTTTTTGCAGTGATGCAATAAAATAACCATGTTTGGCTCGCCAATGAATGGCTCTTAAAGGCTCTTTCTGAATGAAAATTTCCTGATAATTCACTCACCCCCATGTCATCCAAGATGTTCATGTCTTTCTTTCTTCAAGGTTTTTGAGGAAAACATTCCAGGATTGTTCTCCATATAGTGGACTTCACTGGGGTTCAACGGGTCCAAATGTCAGTTTCAGCTTCAAAGAGCTCTACACGATCCCAGACGAGGAATAAGAGTCTTATCTAGAGAAACCATTTTCTGAAAATTTTTTTTTTTTTTTTTTTTACATAACCACATTAGAAAGTCATCTGTCTAAGTTCTTCGTCTGTGTATTCTGGTTCAAAAAGGTAGGGTAGGACAAAAAACTTCCCATTAACTTCAGAATCGTCCGACATCATTGTTTTACCATTTTTCTTTTGTAAAGGGCATTTGACTTAGTCTTTGCACGTTCGCTTTGTGAATGCCTCAAAAGACTGAAGAAAGAAAGACTTGCATGACATGTAAATTATCAGGAAATTTTCATTCTGAATCCTTTAAAAGAACCATTTTGCACAAATCCATTGCCCAAAAGGTTCTTTAGATTATTAAAATGTTCTAGAAAAATGGTTCCCTTGAGAACTGAAAGGTTCTTTGGGGAACCAAAAATGGTTCTTCTTTTGCATCTCTGCGAAAACCCTTTGGAAGAGTGAAGAATGATTCCATGGATGTTAAAAGCTCTAGACGGGATCATCGATATCAATTTATTTTTAAGAGTAATAAAAAAGGAGAAACAACACCGAAAAACGATACTATATTTGAAGAACATCATTAAGCTATTTTGTGCATCAAATGTCTGAAAATATGTGCATGAGTGTAAAAGAGTTCAAATGTTCCTACAAAAGGCCGTACCTAAGACCACCCTGGTGGAGAGCGACTGATTCATACAGTGAGCGGCCGACAGGATGAAGTACTGGTTCAGGATGGTGCCGCCACAGAAGCCGATGTTGTCTTCATTAATGAGAAGAGCCTGAGAGAACATCCAACGTCAGCAATAACAGACTAAAACATATTTCATGTCTCCAAAAACTCATGCAAAAGAACAGTCCATGTTTGCGTGTCTCTACCTGCCATGGACAGTCTCCAGGAGGACATTCCACACCATTGACGATTCTTGTGATTCCTCCAGATGTTTCAGGTAAAACCGATTCATCTTCCTCTGCGGTCATGATGTCCTGCTCGTGGAGGCCGAACATGCTGTTCGTCTCATTGGCTGGCGGGTTTGTGGCGTCTATGACAGACTCGACGGTGGTCTCAACGTGCGTCTCCTCTTTATTCTCAGTGTTGGTGATGTTTGGCATGTGAATGAAGATGCTTCTGGTCTTCTGAGGATGAATGACGCCGCATTTGAAAGGTTCTAAAACAGAAGGGTTATTTCAGCTGGAGGATAATCGTCGGAAAAACACATGGCTTACATCAGAACGTCATTTACCATTAGAGTAACATGACCTCCCATCATCGGCCAGCTCATAGCCTTTGGCACACGAACAGACAACGTCTTTCTCCTTCACACTGCAGAAATGATCACAGCGTCCATTTTCACTCTCACAGAGCTGAGGAATAGCTGCAGAAACACACAAACTCCACGTTCAACAGCGCTGATGGTTTGATGGTCTGTTGTGAGATTACTCAACATCATGAGGCTCTTTACCAATCTCACAGTTGTAGCCCTTAAACCCTTGTTGACAGTAACACGTGTACGGCCCGATTGCATCTTTACAATTGCCACCATTGAGACACGGGTGAGACAAACACGCATCTCCATCTGTAGAAACACACAACCACTGCCATCAAGACTTATTTCACGGTTAAAACCAAACTGAAGCGAAGGATCGTTACCGGCACTCACCGAAATACGTGTGCCAGAACTCATCCTGAGAGAGAAAAGAGAACAACACATCCGTCAGATGAGATCAACACAACTCGATGTTCATTTAACGCACATGAGAAGCATTTATGTTTGATTTTCAGATTCATTCTTTGTTATATTTTAATGGCTTGTATTAAATCACTTGTTTCTAAATGTTGCTGTTATTGAAATGAAACGATCAAGCTTTCTACAGTCCATATGGTTATTTTAAAACACGTTTAAGATGGTTCAAAAGTCAATAGTTCAACTCTGTCATAGGGATAATCATAGTGGAAAATAATGACATTTTTACACAAAACATACAGAAAAAAAAGTCATGGGTTATTGAGTGTGATGTTTTTAATATACAGTTGCAAGAAAACGTATGTGAACCACTTGCAGAATCTGTGAAAATGTGAATAATTTTAACAAAATAAAGGAGATCATACAAAATGCATGTTATTTTTTATTTAGCACTGTCCTGAGTAAGATATTTTACATAAAAGATGTGTACATATAATCCACAAGACAAAACAATAGCTGAATTTATTAAAATAACCCCATTCATAAGTATGTGAACCACTGATTCTTAACACTGTGTGTGGTTACCTGATGATCTACGACTGTGTGTTTGTTGTGTGATGGTTGTTCATGAGTCTCTTGTGTGTCCTGAGCAGTTAAACTGAGCTCTGTTCTTCAGAAAAATCCTGCAGATTCTTCAGTTTTCCAGCATCTTCTGCATATTTGAACCCTTTCCAGCAGTGACTGTGTGATTCTGAGATCCGTCTTTTCACACTGAGGACGACTGAGGGACTCAAACACAACTATTAAAAAAGGTTCAGACATTCACTGATGCTCCAGAAGGAAACACGATGCATTAATAGACGGGGGGTGAAGTTGTCCAACAGGATGAAGATGTCCAAATTTTTCTTATTTTGTTTAAAAATAATTTTTTTTCATTTAGTACTGCCCTTCGGAAGCGACAGAAGATACTCTCATGTTTCCCGGAAGACAAATTTAATACAATTTACCTTGATCTTCAAATTCCAAAAGTTTTCACCCCCCCGACTCTCAATGCATCGTGTTTCCTTCTGGAGCATCAGTGAATGTCTGAACCTTGTTTAATAGTTGTGTTTGAGTCCCTCAGTGTGAAAAGATGGATCTCAGAATCGTACAGTCACTGCTGGAAAGGGTCCAAATATGCACAAGATGGTGGAAAACTGAAGAATCTGCAGGACTTGGACCTGCTCAGGTGAATGTGATGAAGAACCATCACACAACAAACACACAGTCGTGGATCATCAGGTAACCACACACAGTGTTAAGAATCAGTGGTTCACATACTTATGAATGGGGTTATTTTAATAAATTCAGCTATTTTTTTGTCTTGTGGATTATATGTAAACATCTTTTATGTAAAATATCTTACTCAGGACAGTACTAAATAAAAAATAACATGCATTTTGTATGATCTCCTTTGTTTTGTTAAAATTGTTCACATTTTCACAGATTCTGCAAGTGGTTCACATACGTTTTCTTGCAACTATATTTTTTTAAAAAACTACGTTTTTAGCATTCAGAAACGTTTTCATAATTTAAAGGGAACGTTAGCAAAAATTTTTGTTAGCTGGGATATTAATGTTTTTTATTATAAAAATACTTTTAAGTGTCACACAGAAACAGTAAATTTACTTATTTTCTCAAATGATGTGAATACTGAGGGAATTGTGTCCATCAGTGTCTGCGGCGGTTACGTATTTTGGGCCTAGAGGTGGGAAATATGATTTCTTGAAAGTTTCCAATGAAATATACAAAAAATAAAGAAATGAATTGAACAAACAAACCGTCTTTTTAACATCCTCGAAGATTTCTCTGGCCTCCTCGTAACTGCAGCGCTCCTCAATGCACTCGCGCTCCATGTTCCCCTTCTTCATCTCCTCGAACATGTGGTTTGCGCGGCGGCGGCGGCTCAGGATCTGACTGGCATCTCGAGTGTGGAGGAAGACTGGAGAAACACATGACATCATCATCATCATCATCATCATCACCAAAGCCTCCCTCCACCAGAGACTGATAGCAGAGGAAGAGCTGAGTGTTGTGAAATAAACCAAAGCACAGTTAAAATCACTCTGACATCGACTGGGCCTTGAAGAACAAACCATCAGGACAGGAACAGAGAGATCAGTCATTCTGAAGCTTCAGTCTGTTCGATTCAAGACAAAACTCACCTTCTGAGCAAACAGTGTGTATTAGAAACAAGCACAGAAAGTTCCAGAAGACCCAAGACATGTTCGCTTGTCAGCGCTGAGCTCTTTCACGTTAGAGGATCGTTCAGAAATCAGAAGGTCAATGAACTGAGCGCTGGGAGGGAGAGAGAGCCAGAGGAACAGGGGGAGGAGAAACTCACCGCAGGACAAATGTAGTGCCGTTTACACTTACGACCTGAGATTTCAGTTTCATGTTCTTCACACAAATGAGATTGAAGAACCACAGCCAAGCGGAGGATCATGAGGGAATAACTTTGGCTGTTTCTCACACAAATATTTAGAAAATGTGAATATAGGGCACAAGATACAAGTCACCATGAAATCAAAAGTGAACAGATATTGCATTGTTTATTCTAAATGATTGTTTTACATTCATGTTCCTCGTAATTTTGAATCAGAATAACTCCTCCCTTTTGCAGTGACTTCTCTGATGACGAGGGCGGGGCAACCTGTCACTCACATGAGATCCACCAATAGCAAACCACAACCATCCAATCAAAATCAAGCCCCGCCCTACATTTGTTCTTGTTTGAGAAGCGTTTCACTCGGATATACGACACAATAGAGAAGAAAAGATGAGTATAACTTCCCTCTCATGACTAGTCAAGGTTTATTTATATTTATATTTCTTTTATTATATTATATTTCTTTTAGCAGATGCTTTTATCCAAACAACAAGTGATTCAGAAGGTTCCGTCTGGTGATAAAACAAGTGAATCCTCTTAATAGTTTGAGCAACTAAAAAAGCTGGTGATTTTCTGTGCTTCATGAAGTTGGGCTGTTAACTCTCTTTTTTAATGGTTTGAAAAATATTTGGACCTTATCCGTGTTTTATCAGACTAATATAATGTACACAAAATGTACAGAACAGTCACGTCTGACCCCGCACAGGGTCACGTCTGGTGTATGATTAGACCAGAGCAACATCTGCACAAGAAAATCAATGCCGTTTCAGTTAATGACTGTCTAACCGTCCCTAAACCTACACACATGAAAAGCACACAGACACAAAACCACACTCGGAATGACTTTTATTTCAAAGCTCGTCATGCACTCTTAAAAATAAAGTTTTTTTATTGGCATTGATGTTTCGTAGAAGAAACTTTAACATTCATACACATACGGGGCATGCCTTGCAGAGTGGTAAAAAAAGAAATTAATAATTTGAGGGTATGTTTACTTGACAACAATGTCAAAAAAACAGAAAAGTTTTTTCTTTAGTACAGATGACAACGCTGTCAAAACGATACTCGTTAACACGGATCCACGAAAACGACTGAAAACGCTGTATTATGCATGCCAGGCCAGTAGTTGGCGATGTCACTTTGGACAGAAAGACATACGCATTCTTTTACAGAGCATTCACACCAAACATGCATGCCTATAGACTAAACATAAAATTTGTTGTTTACTCAGAGATGATAACGGTATTGTTTTCAAAAACTTGCACTTTGAAAGTTCGCGTTTTCAGGCAAACGGACAAAACGCAAGAAAAGTTTTTCATTTTTAGTTGAAAATGGTGTCGCGTAAACAGCCCCTCAATCAATACATTACAGCGGGATCAATGTTTTCAATCAGATCCTCCTGGAAAGTTTCCAGTCTAAGGATCCAGTAGGCGAATGCATTCAAACAGTCAGTCCAAAACATCCCTAATGCAGACAACAAGATTTCCGATTTCATCAGAGATGGCGGAGGGAATAGTGTACTGCTGCATGAACATAACTTTATGTCAACTCTCGGTTGGATAAAGCAAACCATTGTCGCGCTAGTAAAGCTTTGATGGATGACGATTGTAATTAGGCACACGAGACGAGAGTCCATTAATAATCATCGCTATTGAAAATTAGTAAATATTGGTGGGTGGGGAGCCACCATTGTGTACATTGAGGACAAAATTAAGGACCACTGTTGAAAACCCCTGCCCTTTCAGTGATCAATTCTTGCGAAATCTTTATTGTCGCGAGTGTATTAACCTCTGGTAAAGACGTTAATTGTGAGTGGACAGTTCAACAGGAGATCCACCGGTATTATTCAGCCCCTCAGTTTTCATAACAATTTCAATCCATTTTAAGAAGTTAGCTACTTTGGTGTAAATCCCGTAGTACCCCGGCTGATCGCAGCCTTTACCCCACGACACGACGCCCGTCAGGAAGGACGTTCCCTCGTAGCGGGTGACGAGCGGACTTCCGTCATGTCCTCTGCAGGACTCGTGACCGCCCTCGACGTAACCCGCACAGAACATGTTTGCGGTGATGTTTACGCCGCTGCTCGACACACACTGCGCTGTGGGCAACAGAGGGACGGCCAGCCGCTGCAGAGTGGCGGACGACGGGGCTTTCAGGCCTTTTGATGGATGGATGTTGTCCCCCGCGGTTCGCTTGCCCCATCCGCTGAGCGTGTGGAAGCGGACGGCAGCGAGTTCGATCTGTGCCAGCTGGGCCGTGGGCAAGCAAACAGGCACGGTGTATGCAGAGCGCTTGAGTTTTTCATTAAGCTTCAGGAGGGCCAGGTCACTATCCAGTGACACGTGGTCGTAGTTCTCATGGACAACCACACCAGCAACATAATACGCCTCCTCCGGGCCGTCCATCACATCCAGGTCATGATCACCTGAGGACAAACCAACTACTGTAAACAAAACTGGATCAACATCATAATTGATGAATTCTGCAACAATATTTTTTTCCTGTTTATTACTGTGAAGCTGCTCGACTGTATAATCCAAACTCACACAAACACTCTTCAGATACCTGTGATAACCTTCAAACGCTTCATGTCCTTCTGATGAACGCAGTGAGCAGCTGTTAGGACCCAGCTGTCATCCAGAAGAGCCCCTCCACACAGACTCAAACCGTTATAATCGATCAGCGCCTGGAGACGAATAACACGCTCATCACTCAATCACTTGTTCTCATGATGCTGCAACGTGCACATTTACCGTTACCTGCCAAGGACAGTGACCTCTGGGACAGTGAATTCCACCCACAGTCTGTTTTTGAGAATGAACCGTGTTGTTCTGAAGCGGAACCTTTCCACATGGATATTCACCTGCAACGAAACACAGCTGAACTAGAAAAGGAAGGTTTTGCAAGAGAGAAAGTTAAAGTGCCTCTATGAGGCTATTTTAAAGGTTCCTAATGAGTCTCCATGACAGGTTTACATGCATCCAAGATCAAAAAACACAAATTTTCCCATAATATCCATCAGCTCTTTTCTCTCAGTGTCTGAAACGGTTCGTTCAAAGATTCGGTCTCTCTAAACCCCGCCTTTCTGGGAGCTGGTCAAACGGCCCAGTCTGCTGTGATTGGTCAGAAACCAATGCTCATTATCATATCTGAATCTCAGCTCTTGATTCACAGTGATACGAACAGTAACAGTTTTACCGTATCAATCTCATCAAAGTGGATTTGGCAGCAGAAAACCGCATCTTCTCGACATGAACAACACGAACCAAACTCTTCCAGTCTCAGAATACTCAGAATACAGATTTGAAATTTGTATGTCTGTCTTTATATATTTTTTCTACTCATAAATGCGGGACTCCTCCCACCTTGAGCAACACAAGACGTCCCATCAGCTCCGAGTGTGTATCCCGCAGCACAGCTGCACGTGCGCCTGGGTCCGGAAGCGTCGCAGAACTGCTCGCAGCCTCCGTTCACATACTGACACTTCAGCGTCTCCTCAAACCCTACCAGTCAAAAACATCAACGCTATATGAACTTTCAAAAGAACACACTGCTAGTTGTTTCACACGTGTCATCACGTTCACTTACCCTTCTCGCAGTATTTGCCCTCAAACCCCTCCAGGCACTGGCAGTAGTAGGTGTTGGCCAGATAAACGCATGTGCCGTTGTTCTTGCATGGATTGGTCAAGCAGGGCTCCTTCGCTTATTTGTGGATAATTACATGCATAAATCAAGCAAACATTCGAAAAACGATTTATAGGTTTATCATAGGAATGTATATGACAACATCTGAGCTGAAACAAACACCTTTTGAACAAACAGAACCTTTGACTTCAGGTCAGTAATATAAATGCTGTTTTCTGCCAGAGCAGCAGTACATGTACTTAGTTAAAGTAGTTGCAATGATCAGTGGTCATTACTATACTACTACTATTAAGTGCAATGTCAGAAAAATTCTGGCGCACTTATTAATTTACTGTAAGATTTGTATATGAGTTTAATTGACTATAAGAAACTATGGTTTCCATGTTTTTTTGTTTTTTTTTTTTGCATTTATTTTGACACATTACTCACCGGAGTAACTCAACCAAAACTGTTTCTGCAAAAGAGAGAAAACAAATTCACAAAAGTAATAATCAGATTTAAATAATATACCAAATGAGTAATAATAATATAACTTCTATACATTAATATGAGTGAGGTACCGTCTTCGTGTCGTCCTCGAACACTTCGCGCGCCTCCTCGTAGTCGCAGATTTCTTCGATGCACTCGCGCTCGAGATTCCCGCCCTTCATCTCCTCAAGGAAGGAGTTCGCGCGCCTGACGCGCTGCAGAACCGAACTGGCGTCATCTTTGTCAAGAAACACTGAAAACAACGAGAAACAGAGGTAGGACAGAAGTAGTTTGATACGCAAATTGGTCTATATCGGTAAACGAGCGACACACGAACACTGGGCGCGCGCGAGTCTTCTTTGATTTTAACGGAAGTGCTCGCTCGCGATTCTTACCACCGCTAGATCGGTGAAATATCAGGACGCACACCAACAGAACAGCACAAGTGTTCATGTTTCCCCGCCGGACACGCGCGTGGCCAAAGTTTCCTCAGAATCCTGTTGAGAGACACGGATGAGACTGAAATTAGCCGATCGACCGGGAGCAAAGGGCTGCTGATAGTATTTAGCTCGTGTGAGGGAGAATCTCTGAGTAATGAAACTGATTACTGCACCAAATACACCCCAGGCTTTGATTTAAGTCATAAAATCAAAACGGACAATCCTTTGTTTATGTGTTTGTTCTAAATGATTTATCCATGTGCTTTATTATTGTTTTTAATTGTGTGCCTCATAATCTTGAATCTTCTCTGATGACGAGGGCGGGGCAACCTGTCACTCACATGAGATCCACCAATAGCAAACCACAACCAGCTGATTATGTGCTTTATTTAACGTTGAAAGAATGGATCTTGAAAATAAATTAAACAAAATAAATATTCAAACAAGTGTATTCTATGACAATATTTCTAATAGCTGTAAAATGTTGTAATATTTATAAATTTGATTTATGTACATTTGTTGCGAACGCCGTGCACTTGCGGAGAGACTCCGCCCACGCACTCTTCTGATTGGCTGTGATTTGACTTTTTTGCGTCTCATGGTCGTGTCACATCTGGTGTGGACAGACAAACTGCTTGTCACTGGAATCTTATCGCATCATGTCTGGTTAGGGCAGAATTCGCGCGACCAACTCGAACATGATGGAAATCCGTGTGGATTCCCATTGGAAATTTTGCCAAGCAATGGTACAAGTGCCTCACCTTTACACACACACAGGCATATAAACCACATAAACACAGATCATTCTACTGAATTGTTTATTAGTGAATGAAGTAATTGCGGCCAAACCATTGAGAGGATAAAAACACAGAAGAAATCAGACATAAATAGAGCAGTGCACAAAATCGCTGTACACAATCTCTAATGATTCGTTTGTGTGGAATTTGCCGTATGTTCGCGGATCCATTGCAGGTAGTTGGAGACGCGCGTGTAGATGCCGTAGGATCCCGGACGGGCGCAGCCTTTCCCCCAGCTCACGATCCCCAGCAGGAACGTGGTGTCCCTGTAGCGTGTCACCAGCGGCCCACCGCTGTCCCCTTTACACGAGTCCTCCTTTCCCTCGATGTAACCGGCACAGAACATGTTGCTGGTGAGCAACACTTTGCTGTTCTCGACACAATCCTGTGTGCGGATGCGCGGCACGTGCAGCTGGCGCAGTAAGCGTGAGGTGGGTCCGCCCTCGCTGCGTTTGCCCCAGCCGCTCACCGTGTGCTTGTTGACGGCCCACAGCTCGCGCTCGGCCATGTCGCGCAGAGGCAGGCAAACGGGAACGGCGTACGTGCTGTAGACGATGGGCCTGCTCAGACGCAAAAGGGCGATGTCGCTGTCTGCGGTCTCGGACACATAGCCGGGGTGCATGAGCATCTCCTCCACCTCGATGACCTGCTCTGTGCCTTCATCCACCTCGATGTCATGCTCACCTGAGTCACAGGGTGACAGAATAGGTTTATTTATTTTTCATTCAAATGAATTTTGACTAACACTGTGTCCTAACCAGACGCAACGTGATGAGACTCCATTTGCACTCGCAACCAAATCAATCAAAAATCACAGCCAATCAGAAGAGCGTGTGGGCGGAGTCTCTGCAAGTGCACTGCACTCGCAACTGAACGGATAAACAATCAAATTCATGAATATTACGCAAATTTATCATTGTTATAAATACATACTGAGTGACTGAACACAGTTTGAACGTTTCACTTATTTTCAGAATCGGAGGTGAATTATCCATTGTCGTTTTCAGTACGGCTATTCAAACACATTTTTTACATTAAATAAAGCACATAATCAGCATCTGAGATTATCATTGCAGCGACGATTATCCAGCAGTGACGTCACAAACAGAATCTCCTAAAATACCTTTTAACACCTGGTTTTGCCTGTTTAGGACACTGTGTAAGAAGTGACTTTGACACGTCACATGAAATTTGGCACGCCACGAAGCTGCAATTGTTGTGTTTTCATGATGTTTAATAATTCTGCTCTGAGAGCGACTGTACCTGCGACTATCTTGAGGAACTTGACTTTGAGTTTTTCTAAGCAGTGCGCGGCTGTGAGGATCCAGGTGGGTTTATAGATCACACCTCCGCAGAAGCCCTTCTCGCCGTACTTCAGCAGCACCTGTCCATCAACACACACACACACACACACACAGATGTTTTTACGGTAGAGTCCAGAATGACCCATCAACGTGTGTGTTCTGTGTCGGTCACCGCTGATACCTGCCACGGACAGTGACCTTTAGGACATACGGCTCCACCGACGATACGAGACCTGAGATCCAGGTTGGTAGCAGCTCTTCCACCCTGAAGAAGTGGAATCTTCCCACACGGAAAAGCCTCTGTAACAGTTATAATGTTTTAGTTCTCTATGTAATTAAGCTGTATTGAATCGCTCGGCATTAAAGGGAAGTTGCGCTAGTCTTTTCATCCCTGTTCTTCTATAGGGCAGGGCTTGATTCTGAGCACTTACCCATGTGATTTGTGTTTTTTCTCACCGTTTGTCAGGCAGTTCTGGCCATTTGACCCTAAGAAATATCCATCTACACAGGAACAGTTGCGCTGACCGCCCTCCTCCACGCAGAAGTGCTCGCAGTGGCCGTTATCGTGCAGGCAGGAGTCAGGAACGTCTTTAATCACTGAGGAGTCAAAGGAGATTGGGGAAAAAATGTTCTTGTGCCTGAATCAGGAATGTGTTTGTTCTTTAACCTCAAAGACGCGGCGGTTTTGAGCTTCACATACAGTAGACTTTTTGAAGCACAAATGCCTTGTTTACCACCTGAAAAACCTCAATATTTTGGCCTCGTCTTGTTAACAGAGAAGCTAATTGACTTAACTGAGTTCCCAGCGCTATGTTGAGTAGAGTATTTCTGCGTCTGCTCTCACCGTGCTCACAGTTGCGTCCGCTGAAGCCCGGCGTGCACAGACACGTGTAGGATTCTGTGTTCTGGCTCATGCAGAGCCCGTTATTCTCACATGGATTTGATTGGCAGTGATCTTTAACTGCAGACGAACGTGAAGATTCATCTTAATTTCACAGAATAAAGGAAAATGTCCTTTAGCAAAAAGTCACATATCTTCAAAACTCACCATTGTAGATCTTCCAGAACTCATTCTGTGTGGGGACATCAAGTAGTTAAATAGTTAATTTCAGACGCAATGCCACATAAAAGCCTACATTATGCCAGCTCTGACCCTAGTAAATACGTTTATGCCACCTTAAATGCCACTTCAGAAGCGCTTCTTTTCAGTATAAATTAGGCATTACACTAATAAAATATACAACTACAATCCTTCAGGTTAGGATTAAGTTTAACATCACATTCAAAAACTAGCTTTCTAGACAACATGTATCAAACATGTCAGTCACTGAACATGTGTGTTTGTGACATGTAATACTGACGGTGGCCTCCGTGTGTTCGAACACCTCCCGCGCCTCCTCATACGAACACTTCTCCTCCAGACACTCCCTCTCCAGATTACCCATCTTCATCTCCTCGAACCAGCCCGAGTTTGCCCGCTTGGTCCGGAGCAATACCTCATGAGCCCCGTCCCTTCCCACGAACACTGTGAACACACACAGGCACGTACAATCCCAAACACTCTCGTAAGAAACACTACTGCGACTGCTTGTGTAGTTGGCTTAGTTACCTGTAGCCGAATGACAACAGTAAAGACTCAAGAAGACATAAAACACTGACAGGAGACGCATGTTGACCAGCGCTTGAGTTTGTCTAGTGCTGCGCGTTCAAAGGTCTGAAGTCCAAATACTCTCCACCCCTCAGAGCTCAAAAACCCTCCCTTACTGAACCACAGAGATGACTAGACAAAGGACAACGTTTGAAAAAATTATTTATTTTTCATATATAATACAAATGTTGAATCATGTTCTGCCAATGATTATTATATATACTCACAAGTGTGCCATTTGTTTAATTGCAAAAGTACGTTTTCTGGTGTTTGCCAGTGCCTGTGTTCAGTGTTGTGGAAGCATCACTCTTCGGGAAGAAAGTTGCAAATTTAACTTGAGCGCAAAACTGGAACATTTCCATTCAAGAGAACAAAATTATCACTTTCTGGGAAACTGGCACAAAATATCAGTAATAAAAATGGAAGTGGCTCTTTTTCCCTCCATCATAAATGAGTTTCGTCTCAGAGCGTCAGACGAAACACAATAAACGCTGTCACGTTCGGATGCTGGTGTTCGGGAACACAATCGTGTGAGACGCTTCTGGAGGGAATTAAACCAAATCATTCTGATGACGGACTTTGACTCAGACGTTTCAGAACCACCAAACCAACATTTGAGATGCTGCGATGTGATTGGTCCGCTGGTTAGTCCAGTTATCCAATCACAGAGTCACACAAGGGTTTTGTTGCGCATCAAGGGATTTATTCAGTAAATGTGTTTCCATCTTAGTTTATGCACATCTTCTTATTGGATAAAAAATTATCCGCCTTAATTGGGTATTCATTAGTCAGCCGCTTCCGAACGAAAGAGAACGTTCATTGTGTTTCGTCTGACGCTCTGAGACGAAACTCATGTATGATGGAGGGAAAAAAGCCAGACTGCAGCAACTTACATTTTTATATTTTGCGCCAATTTCCAATGAGTTGTTGTGCATTGAGGGATTTATTCTATAAAACTTATCGGATTAAAAAAATTATCTGCCTCAGTTGAGCCCATACTTTTTTTTAGAATTCATGTGCATCTTTGCATTTCCATCCAACATTTTTACATGCAAATATCCCAAAATTCACATAAAAACTGGTCAATGGAAACATAGCTAACGACTGACTTCAGTGACTGCGAACCTGAAACTGAAATCTGAACTCGCTTCACCTTACATAACATTCAGAAACTCTTGTATTCATGCGCTGGCCACAGTCTTCAGAATCCACTCCACAAAGACGGACACCCGTGTGTAGATGCCGTAGACGTCGGCGCGTGCGCAGCCTTTCCCCCAGCTCACGATTCCCGTCAGGAACCATGTGTTTTTGTAGCGGGTGACCAGCGGCCCTCCGCTGTCCCCCTGACAGGAGTCACGGCCGCCCTCGATGAAGCCGGCGCACAGCATGTTCCTGGTCACCTTCAGACCCGAGTTTGCCCGACACTCGTCTAAGGAGACCCTCGGCACCTCCAGCTTCTGGAGAACCGGAGACGGCGGTCCCGACTGCGCCAGGCGACCCCACCCGCTGACGGTGGACATGCGGATGGTTCCTATGGTGCGTCCGAACGTGCCGTTAACTGGAGGAAGGCAGGCGGGAATGGCGAAGCGGTTGAGCGTGACGGGGCTGAGGAGACGCAGCAGCGCGATGTCACTGTCCGTACTGGAGTGGTTGTACTGCGGGTGGATGAACACTTTGGACACTTTCCTCATCTGCTCTGTTCCTTCGTCTTTATTAAGGATGTGTTCACCTACAGAAGAAGTGAAAATGAGACCGAAAGACTCTTAAGTACGAGTAGCAGTAATTTCGCAGCATTATTCTTAACATTACTGGATCCTGTGACAACTCCAGAGACAACCCCTTATAATGACGGTAGTTCATGACTAAGTCACTTCTTACCGACTGTCACTTGTAAGAGGGCTGGATCTTTATTCCAGACACAATGAGCCGCGGTGAGAATCCATTGGGAATATAGAATAACACCACCACATTTATACATTCCAGTATACTCGAGTAAAGCCTGTGGAGGAGACGCACAGAGACATCGACTGAGAAAACAAACAGACAAACAGAGACAACGGACATGAAGAACGAAATGGACGAATTGAAGAACCTTTAACATCCTTAGAATCTTTCTATTCCACAAAAGGTTCTCTTCACATTCTCTTCACTTCGCAATTCTGACGTTTTTCCTCAGAATTGAGTTGTATCTCACAATTCTGTATTCTCGGTATTTTGAGTTTATATCTCGCAGTTGTGTTTGTGAAAAACAGACTGCGAAACTCGCAATTGCGAGTTATAAAGCCAGAATTGTGAGATATAAACTCGCACTTCTTCTCAGAATTGGACTTTAATATCCCACAATTGTGAGAAAAGAAGTCAGAATTGTGAGATAAAAAGTCCCGATTACCTTTTTTTATTTAGTGGTGGAAACAAGCTTCCATACAAAATGATTCTTCTATGGCTTCACTGCAAAAAACCCTTTATTTTTAAGAGTGTACAGAGAAAGATTTAGATTCAGTCATGAATCCTCACCTGCCACGGACACTGTCCTTTAGGACACACGTCGCCCTTCACTATCCTCGGACTCACACTCTTCTCCACCAGCCTTCCACACGGGAAATCACCTGAGAAATACAAGCATGGGAGTGATTCTACTGTTATCCACACGTTCATGTGCACTGGACCCGTCCGAATATGCCAACTTCCCTACTACTGTATTTGGCATGAAAAGAGTAGTGTGTGCATCTGATGGATCTCTACTATCCCATGAGGCCCATGAAGTGTAGCACGCTACACACGTGTGTTGTTGTCTCGGCAGTGCACAGACGTGTGTGTGTTTGGGACGCACCCTGCGGCACACAGCTGCTGTTGTCTGTGTTCAGTGTGTATCCGGGAGCACAATCGCAGCGATGAGTCGAATTGGTGATCTCCACACAGAAGTGTTCGCAGCCGCCGTTCTTGTACAGACATCCGTAGGAGCTGGCTGGGAATATTTCTGTGGGACGGAGGACAGGATTGAAGCGTGAGGAGATGTTCAGCACTGTGACGCCGCTGATGTTTGTGTGTTACCTTTGTTACAGTGTCGCCCCTCAAAGCTCACTGGACAGATGCAGATGTAGGTGTTCGTCTGATCCACACATGTGGCTCCGTTCTGACACGGTCCCGACTGACAGAAATCCACCTCTGAAGAGGCAAACGGCAGATTGACAGGATCGGAAGACACCGAGGGGAGTCTGTGGTTGCGTGGTCGTTGCTATGGAGTTCTGAGTGGTTGTCAGGTCGTTGCTATGTTCTGAGTGGTTATCAGGTCGTTGCTATGGAGTTCTGAGTGGTTGTCAGGTCGTTGCTATGTTCTGAGTGGTTGTCTGGTCATTGCTATGGAGTTCTGAGTGGTTGTCAGGTCGTTGCTATGGAGTTCTGAGTGGTTGTCAGGTCGTTGCTATGTTCTGAGTGGTTGTCAGGTCGTTGCTATGGAGTTCTGAGTGGTTGTCAGGTCGTTGCTATGGAGTTCTGAGTGGTTGTCAGGTCGTTGCTATGGAGTTCTGAGTGGTTGTCACGTAGTTGCTATGTTCTGAGTGGTTGTCAGGTCGTTGCTATGGAGTTCTGAGTGGTTGTCAGGTCGTTGCTATGTTCTGAGAGGTTGTCAGGTCATTGCTATTGAGTTCTGAGTGGTTGTCAGGTCGTTGCTATGTTCTGAGTGGTTGTCAGGTCGTTGCTATGTTCTGAGAGGTTGTCAGTTCGTTGCTATGGAGTTCTGAGTGGTTGTCAGGTTGTTGCTATGCAGTTCTAAATGGTTGTCAGGTCGTTGCTATGGAGTTCTGAGTGGTTGTCAGGTCGTTGCTATGGAGTTCTGAGTGGTTGTCAGGTCGTTGCTATGGAGTTCTGAGTGGTTGTCAGGTCGTTGCTATGTTCTTAGTGGTTGTCAGGTCGTTGCTATGTTCTGAGTGGTTGTCAGTTCGTTGCTATGGAGTTCTGAGTGGTTGTCAGGTTGTTGCTATGTTCTTAGTGGTTGTCAGGTCGCTGCTATGGAGTTCTGAGTGGTTGTCAGGTCGTTGCTATGGAGTTCTGAGTGGTTGTCACGTAGTTGCTATGTTCTGAGTGGTTGTCAGGTCGTTGCTATGTTCTTAGTGGTTGTCAGGTCGTTGCTATGTTCTGAGTGGTTGTCAGTTCGTTGCTATGGAGTTCTGAGTGGTTGTCAGGTTGTTGCTATGTTCTTAGTGGTTGTCAGGTCGCTGCTATGGAGTTCTGAGTGGTTGTCAGGTCGTTGCTATGGAGTTCTGAGTGGTTGTCAGGTCGTTGCTATGGAGTTCTGAGTGGTTGTCAGGTCGTTGCTATGGAGTTCTGAGTGGTTGTCACGTAGTTGCTATGTTCTGAGTGGTTGTCAGGTCGTTGCTATGTTCTTAGTGGTTGTCAGGTCGTTGCTATGGAGTTCTGAGTGGTTGTCAGTTCGTTGCTATGGAGTTCTGAGTGGTTGTCAGGTCGTTGCTATGGAGTTCTGAGTGGTTGTCAGGTCGTTGCTATGTTCTGAGAGGTTGTCAGGTCATTGCTATGGAGTTCTGAGTGGTTGTCAGGTCGTTGCTATGTTCTGAGAGGTTGTCAGGTCATTGCTATGGAGTTCTGAGTGGTTGTCAGGTCGTTGCTATGGAGTTCTGAGTGGTTGTCAGGTTGTTGCTATGCAGTTTCTAAGCAGTTCTTTTGTAATTTTCAATTTTTAAAAGTATTTAACAATTCTGAACTATTTTAACATGTAATTACTCATGAAGCGTAATGTATTGTTCAGTCAGGGTTACCTGTGTATCTCTTCCAGAAATCCTCCTGAAACACAACAGGAGAACCGGTTAGAATCGCTCAGGGTTTCGCGTCTTGTTCTCCTCTAACACTAACTCTGTTCCTCACCAGCTGTTCGGGGACGGTGAAGATCTCTCTGGCCTCCTCATACGAGCAGATCTCCTCCAGACACTCTCGCTCCAGATTTCCCAGCTTCAGCTCCTCCAGGAAATAGTTTGCCCGCCTGACACGATGAGATAACGGCCGGCTGGCCTCAGACTTACTGAGGAACACTGCAGATAATGACACAGTGAGAGTCTGTAAACACGGATGAGAAACACAGCTGACCTCACAAACACAGATCCGTCAGTTCTTGAGATCTCGACACTCACCTGACTGAAGCCCGAAGCACTCTGGGACGGCGAGCAGCGTCAGGATCGTGTGGCAGAGCTTCATTCTGTTCAGCTTGAACTCCATGATGTTTTAGCTTCAGGATCGAAGTCTGTTCTGGACACTCATGGGCGTCGGACAGCAGATCATTGCACAATACTGTGACTGAAGCTGTTCTGTGTGTCACCAGCAGGTGGAGCCACCGATACAGTCAGTAATGATGTGATTGAGACTCATCTAGACAGCAGCTTTAATTCAACACAAACTTTGCGCAGTAGATTTCTGTTAAATTCATATTCCTATTTCAGTTTCTCAGCTGTGGGTTACGGAAACTTTACATCCTTCTGAGAAATTTAAAGACATTTGCTGTTTTTGTTCACATAATGGAAGTCAATGGGGTCCAGTGTTGTTTGTTCTTTCCTTTATGTTCCACAGAAGAAACAAAGTCATATAGGTTTGGAAAAACACGAGGGAGAGAGAATGACGATCAGCACAGTTTCCTTTGACTTAAATGATTGTTTAACATTTGCATAATGAATCATCTATATGGTTCTATATCTGTCTTTACAGCTTCTCTGACTTCATTTACTAACACTTTAAGAAGCACTGTGGTTTCCGTCTTGAAATCAGCTCAAGTTTAAACTGTAGATCAGAACACAGCATGTAACGAGCGACTGATCTTCACCGTCGCGTCTCGTTTGTTGAGACCACAGAGAGATGTGTGGTTTAAACAGAAATCAAGAGATGATCCACACCAACAAACACGACACAAGCTGCTGCAAACCAGACATTTACTGCATCTTTAACAACAAAACACAAACACGACTGCATGTTCATCTTCACAAAGTGTGCAAAAGAAGCAGAATATCATTTATAGCAGTGCATATAATAATCACAATCACAGATCAACATTACAGGTAAAGCGTCTTAATACAAGAAAACATGATGCACAATCATAAACTAATCTAACATGATCGCATTCTGCAACTGTATCGGAAGCGTTTGGGATTGTCCATAATCTACAGAACGAAGATAGTTTTGCTTCAAACTCTATGATTAAATAACTAACTTAATTAACTTATAATTAACTTAATCAACGCAGCCGCTTCCGCTCTGAAACACAGCAGCGCTCGGATTATTGCTGTTTGAACGACTCTTTATCGATTTCCATGAAAACCTGCAGTCGTGTCCAAAAGTGACAAATTCATTTAAACCATCAAAATATTAGGAAGATATTTTATATATTTTAAAAATGAGGGAAGAACAAAACACTAAACTTGGTATTTATCTGACAAAAACTACAGCTACAGGTTTCATTTTACTGCATAAATAAAAATCAAACACGGAGTTATTAATATTTCATTGTTTCTCTTGTTTTTGCGCGTTCATCATTTATCAGGCCAAAAATTGTCACACAATTTGTCACGTTTCATTGCGTTATCACAAATAAAGCAATCGACTCCAAGCACAACTACACAGTATGACTACAAAATCTTTAACTTTATAATAATATTTGAATAAATGCTAATTTTACTAGAACTACTGTATGTAAAGTTATCAAAACTTGCATTAGATAAAAACACACACACAAAGTAAAATATTCAAGCTATCTGATTATCATTTACTCAATCTTTAAAACAGACATAGTTCTAATGCAGGAATTATGCAAGTAGGTCATGAGAGGCGCAGGTACACAGATGAGGGGAAGTCAGGCTGGAAACCTCATCTGTGGGCAGCACTTCCTGTGTGTGTGTGTGTGTAAACATAGACTTCTGAGTAGTCGAGAGAAGAAGACTGTCAGGCTGATGTGGAGCAGTTCAGATCTTGCAGGACGTCAGAGATTCGCCCCGGAGCGTCCAGCAGCCCGTCCTTCCACCGCTGAGGCACGGCTGACCCGGTGTACACCGCCCGAGCGCCGAGAAGAGCTCCTAACGCCGCGCCGCGGTTACAGTTCTCACCTGCGGACACACGTGCAGCGTTAAACACGCTCACATGAGCAAACGGTGTGAGTCAGAGATGGAGAAACGCACCTCCACAGTTGGTGTTGGTCAGGATTCCCTCCGTCACGTCATCATGAAAGCAGTACGCCAGGTAGAAGAGGCTCGTCAGAGCTCCTGCAGCGTCACACACACACACACACACACACACACACTCAATCAGAGGAGCATCATGGGTAGTTCTGTTTTGAATTGGCTCAGGGGTTTTCTAACCTTGTGTGTAGCAGGCGAGTCCAAAAGACTCCACGGCGCTCTGATGGACCTTCAGGCGCTCGGCTGATGAAGCAGGAAACCTGCTGAACAAACCGACACAATCATGAGACGTCCATAATAGACCTGCATGACATCTGAAAGGGTTCGTTCACCCAAATTTCTGTCACTCGCCCTCATGGCGTTCCACACCCGTGAGACCTTCGTTCATCTTCAGAGCACAAGTTAAGATATTATTGATGAAGTTCCAGCGCAACTACCACTCCAAGTAGGAAAGACATCATTAAAGTACTCCATTTGGCTTAAACTCAATTTTATGAAGCGACGCGAGTGCTTTGAAAAAAACAAAAAAAACAATTGACCATTTTTCTACAAAAATATTGATCTGGAACTTGCTCTCGTGAAGTCCGAACACAAAATGCTCTTGTGAACGCATCACGACGCGTGCGTTTTGTGTTCACGAGAGCTGGCATTGTTGCGTGAACACGCTTTGGATAATATTATTTTGTAAATAAGTTATGTTTTTTGCGCAAACAAAGCACATTCATAAAATTGAGTTTAAGCCACATGGAGTACTTTAATGATGTCTTTCCTACTTGGAGTGGTAGTTGCGCTGGAACTTCATCAATAATATCTTAACTTGTGCTCTGAAGATGAACGAAGGTCTCACGGGTGTGGAACGACATGAGGGCGAGTGATTGATGACAGAAACTTCATTTTTGGGTGAACGAACCCTTTTGGTCGTAGTTTTCTGTAAAGTATGTTTCTGACCTCTCGGCCCGCTGTATGAAGCGTCGACACGCGTCCCAGGCGTCCAGCGCGGGCGATTTGAGCGCCGCCTCCGCCTGCCGCCGCAGACAGGCCCCGTTCAGCGTGGCGTGAAGCGCGCGAGCGTACAGAGACACCAGCGGCTCCAGCTGCGCGTGAGGATGAGTGAGCTTCACGAACTCCACCGCCGCACACACCTGGACACACACGGACATTGAGGATCAGATGAGACTCTGATTGGCTGTGAGATGCTGTCACGTGACTCACCGCTTCCTCCTCATTGGCTGTGGCAGACAGCAGAACGAAGGGAATGGCCATAGGAAGACAGCCGATGGCGTTCAGCTGACCGTCGGCGCGGGACGAGTTCAACATGCGCTCGGATCGCCGCTCTGCGAAATCCAGAACCTGCCGAGAGGACGGGACGGTCAGTCACAGTGAATGTGAGCGACAGAGGCGGTTTATGACGCTCTTACCTCTCTGGAGGATGTGGGTCTGAGTTCCTGCCAATCGGAGAAGAAGCTCCTGTGGAAGGACTCGGCGTACGTGTCGTCGTGTGAGCCGGGACTCGTCATGAACTCCACGTAGTCCGACAGAACGGCGGCTCGCGCTTCAGGATCGGCCGCGCTGGCGAACGCACCGGCGAACAGAACGCGGGCGGCTCTCAGAGCACAGAGAGCGTTCAGGGTGTTCTGACCCGCCTGAAGACCTGCGGGAGGGGCACAATTACACCGTTAATGAGTTTAATAGCTGCTGCGTGACCCGAGCTAAACGCTTTTGGTTTTCAGTTTATAATGACCCAATTTATAATGTAAAAAAATTTACATTATAATAATTATGTGTAAAATAAATTTCAATAAATTATTTTTTACTGTACTGTTATTTATTATTCATTTATTTAATTGAATCAAATTTTTATTTTTATTTTAATCAATTTTCTTATTTATTTTAATCAACCCTAACCCTTTTTCTCTAAACTTTTCCACTTATTTATTTTAATCAAATGTTTTTGTTTTTATTACATGTTTTTTTTGTAATTTCTTTTCCACTTTTCTTATTTATTTTATTTAAAATAAATTATTTTTCTTTTCTTTTTTTACACATTTTCTATAAACTTTTCCATTTTTCTTATTTTAATCAAATGTATTTCTTTATTTTTATTGTTTTATGTTTTTCTATAAACTTTTCCACTTTTCTTATTTATTTGTCACATTTATTTTTTTTTTTTTTTTACACATTTTTCTCGAAATGTTCTACTTTTCTTATTTTAATCAAATGTATTTATTTATTCATTTATTTAACTTTATATACACATACATACATATATAATTCATTTTTATTTTATTTTTTCAACATATTTATTTATTTTTGGTTGGGGCTTGGACTGCTCTACACTGGCAGGTTTCAGGTCACTCATACCTTGATGGTAGTGCACCGACCCACGCGGATCCGTCCAGAACTTCAGCTTATCGTGCAGAATCACGTTCCCCACAACATTAGCTCCGGTGGCTCCAGAGCCGGTCGCGCGGCCGCTGCCAGCTGCAGACACACACACACACACACACACACACACACACACACGTCGGTTACACACACGTTTACTGATGCGTCACGTGCACGAGTGACCAATAACAGCAGTCACACCTGTGTTGGACAGGCGCAGGATGCTGGACGGGTGTCTGTCGCGCGGCGCGTTGAGTCCCGTGATCCAGCCGCTGAAGTCGGTCCTGATGTCTGCGGTGTTGTAGTACCAGTGGACGGGCATCGACATGGAGTCAGCGGCACACACTCCCCACAGCGCCTCCGTGACCGCGCGCCGCACCTGAGCCATCCGCACCTGACACACTGTTTACAGTGTTTATTAATGTTTGTTTTTTTATTTTTGTATTAAAATATTGTAATAAAAAAACGTAATATAAAATATTTAAAAAGATATAGGCTAACTAAAATAGCAATATGTATACTCATACATTGTTACGCAGAAAGCGTAAGATCAGCTCTGATACAAAAAAACTAACTACAAACACAATTACAGTTGGGACACTGTACAAATTGTGAATAAAAAAGGAATGCAATAATTTACAAATCTCATAAACTTATATTTTATTCACAATAGACTATAGATAACATCTCAAATGTTGAAAGTGAGACATTTTGAAATGTCATGCCAAATATTGGCTCATTTTGGATTTCATGAGAGCTACACATTCCAAAAAAGTTGGGACAGGTAGCAATAAGAGGCCGGAAAAGTTAAATGTACATATAAGGAACAGCTGGAGGACCAATTTGCAACTTGATTAGGTATAAGAAGAGCCTCTCAGAGTGGCAGTGTCTCTCAGAAGTCAAGATGGGCAGAAGATCACCAATTCCCTCAATGCTGCTGCGAAAAATAGTGGAGCAATACCAGAAAGGAGTTTCTCAGAGAAAAACGGCAAAGAGTTTGAAGTTATCATCATCTACAGTGCATAATATCATCCAAAGATTCAGAGAATCAGGAACAATCTCTGTGCGTAAGGGTCAAGGCCGGAAAACCATACCGGATGCCCATGATCTTCGGGCCCTTAGACGGCACTGCATCACATACAGGAATGCTACTGTAATGGAAATCACAACATGGGCTCAGGAATACTTCCAGAAAACACAATCCACCGTGCCATTCGCCGTTGCCGGCTAAAACTCTATAGGTCAAGAAAGAAGCCATATCTAAACATGATCCAGAAGCGCAGGCGTTTTCTCTGGGCCAAGGCTCATTTAAAATGGTAGAAAACTGTTCTGTGGTCAGACGAATCAAAATTTGAAGTTCTTTTTGGAAAACTGGGACGCCATGTCATCCGGACTAAAGAGGACAAGGACAACCCAAGTTGTTATCAGCGCTCAGTTCAGAAGCCTGCATCTCTGATGGTACGGGGTTGCATGAGTGCGTGTGGCATGGGCAGCTTACACATCTGGAAAGGCACCATCAATGCTGAAAGGTATATCCAAGTTCTAGAACAACATCTGCTCCCATCCAGACGTCGTCTCTTTCAGGGAAGACCTTGCATTTCCCAACATGACAATGCCAGACCACATACTGCATCAATTACAACATCATGGCTGCGTAGAAGAAGGATCCGGGTACTGAAATGGCCAGCCTGCAGTCCAGATCTTTCACCCATAGAAAGAAGTCAAAGAAGACCTAAGACAGTCGAGCAACTAGAAGCCTGTATCAGACAAGAATGGGACAACATTCCTATTCCTAAACTTGAGCAACTTGTCTCCTCAGTCCCCAGACGTTTGCAGACGGTTATAAAAAGAAGAGGGGATGCCACACAGTGGTAAACATGGCCTTGTCCCAACTTTTTTGAGATGTGTTGATGCCATGAAATTTAAAATCAACTTATTTTCCCCTTAAAATGATACATTTTCTCAGTTTAAATATTTGATATGTCATCTATGTTGTATTCTGAATTAAATATTGAAACTTCCACATCATTGCATTCCTTTTTTATTCACAATTTGTACAGTGTCCAGACTTTTTTGGAATCTGGTTTGTATATAGTAATATCATGGTAAATGTTTTAAATTATTTAAAACTGACTTTAAGTTACATGAATCATTCTCCTGTACACAAACACACATGATAAATATGAATGAACTGATCTTACTGTAATAATGAGATCCTCTCTCTCTCTCTGTAGAACTGTGAGGAGTTGCATAACCGCACAATCATTGTTACAAAACCTCACCGGAAGTACACCGCATGATACATAACATACAGAACTACGTCACGTGACGTCAAATTTTATGTTTGCTAACGCAGATCTGTTTACCGTGTTAATATAGTAAAATAAACTAACAGCAACTTATTTCTCGTGTGAATATGATGTTCCACACAGACATTCATAGACGAACACTGAGTCACTAATGGATGGAGAACTCGTTTAACGCGTTATATTTTACACAAACCACACTGTACCCGCGATATTATCCAATGACAGCGAAATTAGCACAGCTGATTATGAAACAGAGAGGGAAACATTTAACTGTGTGATCTCGATGATCGATTGCTTTTGACTTTTTCTGGAACCAAAACACTGGGAAAGACCGATTGATTTGAGCGAATCGGTTCATTCGGACAGTGTGTTTCTTCTATGAACTGATTCGCCAACGAATGTGGATCATCATCGTTCAGACAAAAGGACTAATAAAAAGCTTTAGTGCAATAATTCTGTCCGGTGAGGTTATAAAGTTAGCATCAAATGTCGTGTTGTTGAAGTTTCTCTCTGTGATTCACAAGAGCTTCGGCTTGACTGAATCGGTTTGAAGAATCAAATCACATGTGGATGATTCTTCAGTGATGCCGCGTTGTTTCATTCACTTTAATGAAGTCGTTTAAGTAAGAAATGTGATATTTTCATTCAGTTTTCATAAGCGTTTTAGCATTTCAGAGGTGTTTATTGTCTTTAGCACGTACTGTTTTATTACTAATCAGCGTTTTCGTGAGGTAATAGAATAGTTGAGTTGTTGACATGTCAGATCTATCCTTGAATGTTTCTTGTTTGTGTCTCGATCTCTTCTCAGCTCCTCTGAGGATCTGAACTGATCGAGATGATGATGGAGTGTGAAATCGGTAAGATCCAGCGAACAAAAATACGTTCTCTGAACGTTTTTCTAACGTTCCGATTATAAAAACGTTATCTCTGAACTACGGAGCCCCGGACATGACACGCAGGGGAAAAAATAGTAGGCTAAATCGTGCGCACGATTTAATTTTTTTTTTCTTGAATGTCATGTGCTGGGCTCCGTACTGAACGTCCCGGTTTTTTTGAACGTTAAGGGAACGTTCCATTCTTCAAATATTATGGGAACGTTAGTTTTGAATGTTCTCTGAACGTTCTGAAACAAGTAACAACATTTAAAAAACGTAACAACTAAAACGTTTACGGTAAAACGTTCCATGAATGATGTATGAATACAGTTTTTGTGCTAACGTTTTGAGAACATTATTAAAGCCCACTTAACGCTGAATGAACGTTCTGTTACTGGAAGAACGTGTTCGTAACTTTGAGAGAACCTTGACAGAACGTTCTGAGAACGTTCCCTGTTATCTGGGATGAAGATCCTCAGTGATCAGTCTATCATGATTATAGATCAGAAGATGATCTTGTGTTTCAGAGCGAGCGAAGATCTTCTGGGAGGAAGTGGATGTTGATGGAGTGTTTGAAGAGCTGATGGAGGTTCTTTCACATTTAAGAGATGCGATCAAACACAACACTGCGACAGACAGAGGTACACACACACACACACACACACACACTCACACACTCACAGACACTCATATTGTATTTGATTGTCTTGTATCATGATGTTTCAGAGTATGTTAATGCCATGAAGATCATTCTGGAGTCTAGACTGGTCGCCCTCAGGAACGAAACCTTCGAGGTGGTGATCGATGAAGGTTTGTCCTGATCAGTGCTGAAGATCAATACTGCTGCTCATCTCTCATCATACTGACCGTATGTCTCTGCTGTGTTTCAGATATCCTGACTGTGACCGTGTCAGAGTCTCAGTGTTCTCCAGAGAGTTTGAGGAATGGCGTGGAGACGGAGGACGTCCTGCAGAAGGACAGCTCACGGTTCGTCATTAGTGTCATTACACACATTAATCAGACATGAATAGATGATGTGGAAGCTTGTTTCTGACACAGAACAAAAATGTAAAAAGATGTTCTCTCAGACTCTCCAGAGACGTGGAGTCGAGCTCGGACTACAGTCAGATGTCTTCAGCCAGTAGAACCGACGGCGTGAGTGGTCAGGACCCGACGCTGCTTCTGTCTCCTCTGAGCTTCTGTTCTGAAGAGCCGAGGTCTCCCGTCCCGCTCGTCTACCAGCCGCATGACTGCAGCCTGGCGTGTGTCCCGCAGCTGCCCGCTCACGCCGACCGCTTCCTGGGCCACAACCCGCTGCGAGTGCCCATGCTGTGCCAGTTCCAGCGCCACTGCGCTCGGGTCCGAGCTGCCGGCGGCGAGCAGGAGGATGAGTGTGACGCGCAGGACGTGATTTATAAAGCGCCGTGTGGGCGGGGCCTGCGCTCCATGGAGGAGGTGCTTCAGTTCCTGCTGCAGTCGGACACTCTGGGCGTGTTGCAGCCGAACAATTTCAGCTTCAATTCGCAGGTTTTTCCAGAACATCCGGCACAAACTCCCGCCTCGCCGGCGCTTCTGTTCGAGCGAGACCTCAGCCACGGGATCGAGCCGGTTCCCGTGCCGCTGTTCAATGAGGTGGACGGGACACGCCTGAAAGAGTTTCGCTACCGCAAAGAGCGCTGGCCGCACGGCTGCTTCCTCAGCACAGCGCCGTTTTTCACAGCGTGCTGCGACTGCAAGGACGGCTGCGCAGATGCTCAGAGCTGCGCTTGTGTTCAGCTGACGGTCAGAGCCGGAGGACGCGGTCCTGCTTACAGACACCAGCGACTGAGCGAGCCCGTCAGTGCAGGGTGAGTCCGGTGGGTTGAGCTGGGATGAATTCTGTTGGGTTGGTTGGGTTGAGTGGGGGTGGATGGGTTGGGTTGGGTTGCATTGTGTTGGGTTGGGTTGATTTGGCTTGGGTTATGTTATGTTGGGTTGAATTGGGTTTTGTTGAGTGGTTTTGGGTTGGGTTGGGTTGGGTTGGGTTGTGTTTGGTTGATTTGGGTTGGGTTTTGTTGGGTTAAGTTGAGTGGTTTTGGGTTGGGTTGGGTTATGTTTGGTTGATTTGGGTTATGTTTTGTTGGGTTGAATTGGGTTTTGTTGGGTTAAGTTGAGTAGTGTTGGGTTGTGTTTGGTTGATTTGGGTTATGTTTTGTTGGGTTAAGTAGGGGTGGCTGGGATGGGTTATGTTTTGTTGGGCTCAGTTGGGTTTTGTTGGATTGAGTTGGGTTGAGTGGTTTTGTTGATTTAAGTTGGGTTGGGTTGGATGCGTGAGTTGTGTGTGAACGCTGGCTGTGATCCGACAGGTTGTTCGAGTGCGGCCCGTGGTGCAGCTGTAAAAAGAGCCGCTGTCAGAACCGTGTGGTGCAGAAGGGGCTGCGCGTGCGGCTGCAGGTGTTTCGTACGCTGGACCGCGGCTGGGCCGTACGCTGCTCTGACGACCTCGACAAGGGAACCTTCATCTGCATCTATGCAGGTACACAGACGCTTTCCACCGGGTTGTTATCATTAACTGAAACTAAAACCATTAAACATTTTCATTACCTAATATTTTCATAATACCATGAATTTCAGTCACTTTTCGTGTCAGTCAAGCGTCTCTGTTCTCGGTCAGATACACACTGTACTGATGCGGTCTGTGGTTTCAGGCGTCGTCCTCAGACTGGAGCAGAGCGCGGAGGAGCCGCCGGATCTCCGCAGCAGAGAGGCGCCCGTTTCCGACGATGAGGTGGAGGTGGTGGAGGAGTGGACGCTTCCCACGGGCCCGAAGGAGACGGTCACCGAGATGCTGGACTGCTCTCCTCCGCTGTATGTTCCTGTGATCCAGAGACCTGCGGATCAGAGTCCAGGCGCGCCGCTCACGGTCAGTGTGTTACAGGTGGCCTTCAGCACTAAATACGGTTTGATTCCCAGGGAACGCATGAACTGATCAAATGGCATCAACGTAAATGTAAATGTTTTCCTGTTTCAGGACCAGCAGCAATCACAGGACTGCAGTGAGACAGGTACGAGCTCATTAAACGCTCTGATGTTCCACATGAACTGCATTCAGAGCGGCTCGGGACGGATGTTGTTCTTCTGTGTGTGTTTGTAGAGCATGAGAAGTGCGAGGAGGTGTCGAGTAAGAAGCCCAGATTAGCCCTCACCGGATCGAACGGACACAACGACAGAGCTGACATCACGTCACGCCTGTATCAGAGACTCAAACAAGACAAAATGTATTACCTGGACGCCTCTAAAGAAGGAAACGTGGCCCGATTCATCAACGTACGTGTCACCAGCTATTACCCATCAAGCATCTCGCCCTCATAATGAGAGCGAGGTTCTTTTCCATTATTCCAGTGAGCAGGGACCTTCATTAATTATGAGGAAAGTCCAAATCATGACAAAGTAATAACTGACCAAGTCATAATTATGAGATTAAAAAGCCGAAATTATGAATTAAAAAGCTGAAATTATGACTTGTTTTTTGTGATAATTTTGACTTTTTGTCATCTTTTTAGTAATAATTTTAGTCAATTTAATTTAGTCATTTTCGACTGTCATTATTTCTTGTCATAATTGACTTTTTAGTCATAATTTAATTGAATTTAATCATAGTTTTGACTTATAATTATGACTTATGATTTACAAATCCATGATTTTTCCTCATGTTGCGGGAATGTGCTTCCATACATAAGAACTAGAGCTCATTAAAATATGGGTAACGGGCCGCATATTTATTTCATATGTACTTCAGTTTGTCCAGTGATGAACGTGAAATAATACGACACCAATATCAGTTTCCTGCCAGTTGAAGGTCATTGTGTTAAATGTTATTCTTTTAGCAGATGATTTCTCAAACAGAAGCTGAAGTATTAGCAGTGCCGCGATACAGACAGATTGAATGATTGACATTAACGCCAGTGTCCTTCACCTGCAGCACAGCTGTGAGCCGAACCTCTTCATCCAGAACGTCTTCGTCGACACACACGACCCACAATTCCCTCTCATCGCCTTCTTTACAAACAGGTGAGAATCATCAGTCATGGTTGAGAAACTGTTTCAAAGCAGCTTCACAGTAACAAACAGGAAAATAACAGAAGCAGTGATGCAAACTTCATCAAATATGAGACCCATTCAAGCTCTAAAAAGTGTCATTATTCAGATCAGTTCAGTTCAATAATGTTCAGTATTGTCCATGTTGCAAAGTTCACTTCTGAAGTGAATAAGGGCGAAATCATAAGGACAGCAGTACAAATGTGTGTGTCTGTGTCTGTGTGACACTTGGAAACAAACGCGACTGTGTTCACTTTCATTTCTTAGGTCAGTTAAAGCTGGAACTGAACTGACCTGGAACTACTCGTACACACCGGGCAGTGACCCGGATCACGAGGTGAGCTGCCGCTGCGCCAGCACCACCTGTCAATCACTCGTCATCTGACACGCCCAGTTCTGTTTCGTCAACTTCTGCATTTCCTGAATGAAACCGGATGGTTCTAGTTCTTCTTTGAGGGTGTTTTTAAGCAGCAGCCGAAGCTGAAATAAAGTTGAGTCAAGCAAAGCTCTGTCGCGTGTGTGTTGTGTGTGATTCACATGATCACTAAAACAACTAAATTTGAGTTTTAGAGGAATTTTGATGAGGGAATGAATTAAAATAAGAAATATCTTGAAGTTGTTTCAGCTCATTTGAATACTTGTTTTCTCTTATTTTAAATCATTTTAAGTCATCTTGAGGCCCGTGGTTGATTTAGCAGATGCAAGTTACCTTTAGAGCAATATATATATATATATATATATATATATATATATATATATATATATATATATATATATATATATATATATATTATATATATATATATATATATATATATATATATATATATATATATGGTACACAGTACCGGTATAAGATGAGCAGACAAAACTGAAATACAGAAAGAGAGCAAAATATTTATTGCTGCAAATACAGTATGTTCTTTTGAAGGTTTCATAAGCTGCGGGTCAGTGAAATCACACCTCAGAGTCTGTGAAGACCACAAGCATAAAAGGACCCGAAACCCACAGACATGAAACGGACAAGGCTAGTTTTGATCTCATGTGGGGCTCTTTCTACAGCACAGATCGTTTCAAAGCAGTTTCACAGTAATAAACAGGAAAATAACAGAATCAATGATGCAAACTTCATCAAATATGAGACATTCTGATTCTGCTGTAAAGCAGCTCTAAAAACACAATACAGTTATTATTCAGATCAGTGTTGATTCAGTTCAATAACAGTTTAAAGTTCATCAGAAACTGCTTTATATCTGAAATTGATTGTTTCATAATTGAACTTTGCAACATTGACACTGTTATTGAACAGAATGACACTATTGTTTTTTTAAAGCAAAATTGAAGATAGTGCCAGTATTCAGTTAAATGTTGAACCAGTTCAGTTTAAATAACTGCTGCAAAGTTATAAGCATCTCTACAGAGGACAAGAGTCATTATTCAGATCAGTTAAAACCAATATTACTGAATATTAAAGGGCACCTAAAGCCCCTTTCACAAGATGTAATATAAGTCTCTGGTGTCTCCAGAATGTGTCTGAAGTTTCAGCTCAAAATACCCCACAGATCATTTATTATAGCTTGTCAAATTTGCCCCAGTTTTTGTGTGTGTCCCTTTAAATGCAAATGAGCTGCTGCTCCCGCCCCCTTTCCAGAAGAGGGCGGAGCTTTAACAGCTCACACTTCAGTCGCTCAACAACAAAGCTGGAGAATCTCACGCAGCCAAAATGACGGTGTTCAGCCTTACATTGTTCAAACCGGAGTCGACACTGATGGAGAGACTCAGGAAGAAGTTACAACTTTTAGACGTTTCTGAATGGTTAGTGGATAAATGTATGTAGTTGCTGTGGAGTTGATTCAACTCATCCACTAGCATGTGCCGTCATGTTCATCTTTTGTGTTGAATTGACCCTCGTTTGTGAAGCAGTCCGGCGTAAAATGACGGCATGTCAACAACAACAACTCTTCCTCTTCTCTAAAGCAGCCCAACATGGCCCCGCCCCCTTTGTTGAGTGTTCTCAGGGGTGGAGTTTATGTAAATTTTAGGGTTTGTGATGTCACCAACCCAGGAAGCAGCTTGTAGTCCTTTAAAAGGCTATCTTCTGTAAGAGAAGAAGCTCCCTTTGCACATGGTGTTTATGCTCAAACAGCAACATTACACTAGAGTTTAAGACAAACTTTAAGAGTCTTTAAACCAGAGGCTGTAAGAGCCTGATGCACTGGTGCATAAGAGCCAGAACCAGCCAGACATTGAAAACTAAAGCTTTATTAATACCATCGACATTAAAGTGCTTAAAAACAGAGTCTGAGCAATCAGAAGTCCTGCGACTGCACCTCTTTGCTGGTGTTCGGGTCTCGGGCTGCTTTGGTCTTCTTGGGCAGCAGCTGCGCCTGGATGTTGGGCAGCACGCCGCCCTCGGAGATCGTGACGCCGCCCAGCAGCGTGTTCAGCTCCTCGTCGTTCCGCACCGCCAGCTGGATGTGTCGCGGCGCGATGCGGAGCTTCTTGTTGTCGCGACTCGCGTTGCCCGCCAGCTCCAGCACCTCCGCGCACAGGTACTCGATGACCGCCGTCAGATACACCGCCGCTCCCGAGCCGATGCGCGCCGCGTAGTTTCCCTTCCGCAGGAGGCGCGCGATGCGGCCCACCGGGAACTGAAGCCCCGCGCGGGAGGAGCGCGACACCGACGTCTTGGTCTTCGCTGCAGCTGCGAGCTTCTTACCGCGGCCAGACATGATGAGGAGATCTGGAACCGGAAAGAGTCAAATGATCGGTTCAATCGAACATAACTAGTACTTGAAGACAAACATGTACACTTACAAGTGGTAGAAGTTCAAATGAGTAAATAAGGATCAACTGTTTAAAAATAAGAGTTAGCGACTCTAGGATTTTAGTTTATTAGTTGAATTTAAAGTGATCGGTTCATATGAACAGTGATCGAGTCCCTCGAGAATTATGTGGAGTTTTACAACTAAAGTGGAAATGAATCACATTTACGAGCAAGCAAAGGTCAAATGAGTCAAATAACTGAAGTGTTCATGACAGAAAAAGCCTGATTTATATGACTAAGAACTGAATCTACCAGTAAACAAACAGAAAACACCAAACTACTCAAACTCACCTGCTTAACAAAGACTGATTCAACCAGCAAACAAGAAGAGAAGCAGTTTGATTCACATCGAAGAATCTCGTGTTTTATACCGGATCTTAATTGGCATTAATTGAACTTCACCTGTGTCAATCAAAGGCCGCTGGCCAATCAGATGTTTGAATTCATTATATTGTAAACGATCAATTAGAGCGAGTCTTTATGACACTTTCTTTAAAAGTTTAAACAAAACAAATTGTAGAATGTCGTATATTTTCTTACAATAAGCTTGTTTATATTGCTAATATTTCAATTGCTTATGACAGTATTGATTCATTAAATACGGTATCCTGCATTTGGTGTAATATGGTAATAAAAAAAGTTTTTTTCTTGATGTTCTTATAATGCCTTAATATGCTTTAGCATTGAGATTTAGTAAGATATTAAAATATTAACAGAAGGTTAGAGGAAGTTTAAAAAGGTGCGGCTCATGATGCTTGAATCAGCTTTATATAATTCGTGTTTGTGGCGTAAGCACGTGTTGTTTTGTGGTCACATGACTATTTTGATCACGTGACCATTTGTTGTGGCGCTCACTGGTATATGATCAAAAGAATCGTGGTCGGTGTTTGTGATCATATGAATCTTTTGTGTTCGGTGTTTACAGTGACTCTGTGGTCATATGAATCTTTTGTGTTCGGTGTTTACAGTGACTCTGTGGTCATATGAATCTTTTTTGTTCGGTGTTTACAGTGACTCTGTGGTCATATGAATCTTTTTTGTTCGGTGTTTACAGTGACTCTGTGGTCATATGAATCTTTTTTGTTCGGTGTTTACAGTGACTCTGTGGTCATATGAATCTTTTTTGTTCGGTGTTTACAGTGACTCTGTGGTCATATGAATCTTTTTTGTTCGGTGTTTACAGTGACTCTGTGGTCATATGAATCTTTTGTGTTCGGTGTTTACAGTGACTCTGTGGTCATATGAATCTTTTGTGTTCGGTGTTTACAGTGACTCTGTGGTCAAATGAATCATTTGCGTTCGCAGTGACTCAGTGGTCATGTGATTCAGTGCTGTTCTGTGTTTACAGTGACTCTGTGGTCATATGATTCATATGAGGTCGTAAGTTGCAGTGGTCAGTCATGTTTCGCGCGCTGCTCGCGGTGTTTCTGACGTTATCCAGCGCGCGTTGCGGTGCTCTGTCGGTTCCGCCGCATGAGGAGGTGGCTCGGATGGCTCGGTTCGTGGTCCATAAGTGTGACTGGGCTTCGATGGCGACGATCTCCACTCATGATCCGGTGAAAGGACAGCCGTTCTCCAACGCCTTCTCCATCAGCGACGGGCTCGCGGGCAACGGAACCGGAACCCCGTACATGTACCTGACACACATGGAGATCTCGGTGCAGGACCTGCAGGTACAAGCGACACCTCACACTGTAATACATGATTCAGACACAGTTACTGTAGTAGATGCTGTACATTCATAATAATCTACAGATGCAAACAGATAAAGTGCGGTAAAATAAACTAGTGTGTTTTTAGTCTGAATGAAGACTGTTATGAAGCAAATTAGAGGGGCATTTTACTTCATTAAAACCATAAACATTAATTCTTGTTAAATAAAATCGTTAACTAAAATAAAATATAAACATCTTAAACTTTTATTTCAGTTAGCTGACATGACAAGATGTCTTATTTTCATTTAGTTTCACTTGATGTTCTAAAATAACTAAAACTAAAAGTGAAATAAAAATGAATAAGAACGATATAGACATTTAAAATAATAATAAAAATCTTAAAAAAACACAATTACTCGAACTAATTGTTTTGTAATGTTGTTGTGTTTTTGACATTTTATTCGTTTTTGACGATTTTTTCAAATACATTTTTGTTTTGTTTTTAACATTTTTATTAGTTTTTGACGTTTTTAGTAATTTTCTTGTATGTTTTTAACATTTTTATTAGTTTTTTAGTAATTTTCTTGTATGTTTTTAACATTTTTATTAGTTTTTTAGTAATTTTCTTGTATGTTTTTAACATTTTTATTAGTTTTTGACGTTTTTTAGTAATTTTCTTGCATGTTTTTAACATTTTTATTAGTTTTTGACGTTTTTAGTAATTTTCTTGTATGTTTTTAACATTTTTATTAGTTTTTTAGTAATTTTCTTGTATGTTTTTAACATTTTTATTAGTTTTTTAGTAATTTTCTTGTATGTTTTTAACATTTTTATTAGTTTTTGACGTTTTTTAGTAATTTTCTTGTATGTTTTTAACATTTTTATTAGTTTTTTAGTAATTTTCTTGTATGTTTTTAACATTTTTATTAGTTTTTGACGTTTTTTAGTAATTTTCTTGCATGTTTTTAACATTTTTATTAGTTTTTTTAGTAATTTTCTTGTATGTTTTTAACATTTTTATTAGTTTTTTTTAGTAATTTTCTTGTATGTTTTTAACATTTTTATTAGTTTTTGACGTTTTTTAGTAATTTTCTTGTATGTTTTTAACATTTTTATTAGTTTTTTTTAGTAATTTTCTTGTATGTTTTTAACATTTTTATTAGTTTTTGACGTTTTTTAGTAATTTTCTTGCATGTTTTTAACATTTTTATTAGTTTTTGACGTTTTTTAGTAATTTTCTTGTATGTTTTTAACATTTTTTATTAGTTTTTTAGTAATTTTCTTGTATGTTTTTAACATTTTTATTAGTTTTTGACGTTTTTAGTAATTTTCTTGTATGTTTTTAACATTTTTATTAGTTTTTTTGAGTTTTTTTTAGTAATTTTCTTGTATGTTTTTAACATTTTTATTAGTTTTTGACGTTTTTAGTAATTTTCTTGTATGTTTTTAACATTTTTATTAGTTTTTTTGAGTTTTTTTTAGTAATTTTCTTGTATGTTTTGACATTTTATTAGTTTTTTTGAGTAATTTGTTGTATGTTTTCTGTTATGGAAGCAAATTAGAGCTCAAAACTGAGCAGTGCATGAAAACACTGGTTTTACTTGTAGAGTCTCACATTAAACTGCAAAGAATGATGGGAAATAGTCTTAAAGGTGAACTTGACCTGTGATGTGTAAAGTGACCTTCTCTTAAATCTAAAAACAAACTGCATGATCATGTGGTGCTGGTGTGGCTTGTGTCAGCGTGAGTCAGCGAGTTTATCAGAACTCATGAAGAGTGTGTGTGTGTGTGTGTGTGTGTGTCTCTCAGGTCAATCCGCAGGCGTCTCTGTCCGTGTCTCTGGCTCAGACGCACTACTGTAAGAACCACGGCTTCGACCCTCAGAGCCCTCTGTGCGCTCACATCATCCTGTCCGGCTCCGTGATGCAGGTCAGAGGTCACGCTTCCTGCTCTCGCTCCGGTCAGATTAAGGCTGTTTCCCGTCTGAAGTCCAGCCGTGTGTCTGTTTCAGGTGAACGACAGCGAGGCGTCCGTGGCTAAAGCCGCTCTGTTCGGCAGACACCCGGAGATGATCGACTGGCCCACCGACCACAACTGGTTCTTCGCCAAGTTCAACATCACTCAGGTGTGGGTGCTCGACTACTTCGGCGGAGTGAAGACCGTCACGCCGGAGGAGTATTACAGCGCCGCTCCGCACCGGACACACGCCGGTGAGTCTGTCATGTGTGTTTACTCTGACATCATGTTAAGATGACCAGAGGGCGCTTGATTTCACTGTGACCAACAACATGTTCAAGACGAGAAACGCAGTAAAACGCAGTAAATGATCGAGGCCTGTTTTCACTGAACGGACACTGACACATTAAAATCATTGTGATGTTTATTAATAATGTCGAATGGTGGATGTTATTTGAGCAGCTGTTATCAGCCAGAAACAGACGCTGTGCTGAATGTCATCACGTGACCTCAGTGTGTGTCTGTGTGTGTTTCTACAGGAAGTGACACGCGGTGATCTTGATGAACCGGTTTAGAAGACTCAGATTGATGAATAACTCTCAGGTTGATGTGTGTGTGTGACATATTACACGTGTGATGAAACATGATGTGTAAATCTACATGTTTGAAAGCGTTTAGAGTAAATGCTCAGAATCATTTTTGCAGTTTGCACAAGTTTTTTAACTTTAACATTAGCAGGTTTTCAATGGAAATGCAGTGGAACCTTTTATTGAAATCAGAAGGTCAGATTCACGTGTTTAATTGGGTGTTTGACCCCTGACCCCTGACCCCTCCTGACCTGTGACTGAAATGTGAATCTCACGAGATGATTTTTTGCATTTGGGCTCATTTTGCTCATATTTTGTAATCGAATCGAATTTAAAGATAAGTCAAACATTATTTACTCAGAGTGATTATTTTTCAAATGTTGATATTTGATATATTTTGAGTGTCTGATGTGATAATAGTGTGAAATAAAGATCTTACAGATGGAGTTTCTGTTTCAGCGTCGTTTTACTTCATTAAAAAACATTTTTCTACTTTATTTTTGCTAAATAGAATATAAACATCTTAAACTTTTTTTCAGCTAGTTGACAAGATGTCTTATTTTCATTCAGTTTAACTTGTTCTAAAATAACTAAAACTAAAAGTGAAATAAAAATGAATAAAAACTATATAAACATTATATATATATATATATATATATATAAATAATAATAAAAATGTAAGAAAACATACAAACAATAACTTGAACACATTTTTTGTACGTTTTTGACATTTTTTTTAGTGATTTTGATTTATGGTTTTCACATTTTTACCAGTTTTTGAGGTCTTTTGTTAGTTTTTTTTTTTTTTTAAATGCCTATATTGTTTTTATTAATTTTTATTTCAGCTTTAGTTTGAGTTATTTTAGTACACGGAGTTAAACTAAATTAAATAAGAAACCTTGCTTTGGTAACTAGCTGAAACCAAAAGTTTTTCTAGATTTCCTTTTATTTCAGTACTATTTGAACTCAAATTAAAATGAGACCAGAAAATATAAAAATAAAAACATGAATATAGCAGGACCTCAGTGAGCGTGTCTCGTGATGTTCCTCCGTCTGTGACTCTCTGGTTCTGCTGCTGGCGCTCGTGTTGAGACTATGTAGGCCGTGTGTGTGTGTGTGTGTGTGTGTGTGTGTGTGCTCGTCAGTGTTCATTGGTTGGTGGAAGAGTCTGTATGAACAGGTGGAGCTCGAGGAGCCACTTCCTGTCAAAGAAGAGATCTCGAGCTTCAGAGAAGTCAGTCGACACGACAGCATCTGCAGCCTGAAACTTGCGGCCCGTCACACAGTTCCCGCAGAGCTCGTCCGTCCGTCCGTCAGAGACACAGAGAGGGTCAGTGATGGCGTCGAGGGCAGCGTCCGCCGCGATCGTCCTGCTCTCGATGGCACCTGCGTCAGGTAAGAGTTTGTGTTTGTTCAGAGGTGAGGGAGTCGAGGGAAGGCCACCATCTTTCTCAAGGTTTCTCTAGACGCTTCCTCCTGTCAAAAGATTTAAGATCCTCTCAGAGAAATCTGACCTCGAGCTGCAGACCAATTCAGCGTTTGACCTTTGGCCTCTCAAACTCTACAGCATCAAACGTGGTGTTTTGTCTCTCTTCGTCTTTCATCTTCTCGTGCCTCTGATTCGTCTCTTGATCCGTTCAGGAGCTCTTCAGTGTGTTTCCTCGCGTACGGCTCAAACATGTCAGGCCGATCGAGAAAGAATAATGTTTAAAATGTGATTATATGAAGCTAAAGGCCAAACGCTGATTATAAAGATCAAGATACAGTCAATATCACTGTTACAGTTCGTTATCTCAGCGTTTACTAATACGTGTTTGTGGATCTGAACTAACATGAACAAACTGAACTTTATGTGTATTAATGAACATTAATAAAGGCTGGAAAATATATGTTGTTCAAAGTTAGTTTATATATGAACTAACGACAAACTATGGCACATTTTGATTTGAATTATAATGTTTATTATTCATTTGACTTTTTCCCTCATATATTGATCTGATGAAATGTGAATTTGCCAATATGTCTGCAGTGCAGAAACATGTTTTAAAATATATGTATTTTTTAGTAAAATGTCGCTTCATTTTCTCAGTATTTACAGAAGGAACGGATATTTCTGTAATCCAGCAGACATCATGAAGTCACTGGTGCAGATTTACAGCGCTTCTCTTCGATTTGACCGTATTAATTCATAACCGCTGATAAAGATTACGAAGGCATGATTGTGCAGATTTGAGTATTTCTCAGAAATGCTGAAACATCAGCTTCTGCTTCTCCAGACGTCTTCAGTTTTTATTTGAGCGCTGAATTAAAACATCTGATCGTAAAGCAGATTTACGCCCGATGAATTCTGTGAATCATATTTAATGCTGAAGTTGTTTGTGAAGTGAATCAGTGAATCTCCAGTGATCTGCTGGAATCAGGATTCACTCTTTCCGCTCGTGAACATCAGTGTTTGTGTAATAGAGCGCCAGATCAACTTCCTGAACCATCGCTGGCGTTTATTCTTGTTTTTCCACGAACTCAGATGAAAGAAACACTCTATAAATACTTTCACTTATCTGATGATTTCTGCACACGAGTGTTTGCAGCTTTCGTGTGTTTCTCTGTTCAGAGCAAGTTCAAACATTACATATTACAGCAGAATTATTAACATTAGATTATATTCATCAGAGCTCTGAAATCGTCTCATTTCTGCTTCAATATCAACTCTAGACTGACCTCTTGAAGAATCTTCAGTTCAGCTTCATTCACAAGTTTCTCTTCTGCAAACAAAAATATGTTCTGAGAACGTTCTACGAAAACTATATTTCTGAACGTTCCAAACTTTTTTAAAAAACATGAACGTTAAAGAAACCTCCCGTTTCATAATTCTTCAAACGTTACTTTGGAACGAGTAGAAACAATGTTTCAGAAAAACGTTCCACGAACGATGTATGAATGATGTTTTTGTGCTGACGCTTTCAGAACATTATTACAGACCAGATAACTCTGAACAGATGTTCTACTAACGTTACTGGAACGTTACTGTTTGTTCATAACGTTGAGAGAACGTTCCCTGTTATCTGCGCTGAAGTTCTGAATGACGCTGATGTTGTGGAAAGTGTTCATCTGTGGGCGAAGCGAGTTACTGTCAGAGACTTTAATAGTTCAGTGATGAATGACGACACGCTGGAAAAAAAACATCATTTCAAGGAACATAAATTCAAAAATTTGCTGAAATGACGCTTCGCTCGAGACTTTATTCTGTGAACTCAAATGTGTCGCACCTGACAGATGCTGAATAAACTCGGTCATCTGACACGACCGCTGCTCCACATTCACACTCATCATTTATATATGTATGTATATGAAGATTTTATTCATGTTTTTCAAAGAGTCTCAAAAATATCAAAAATACAGTAAAACTGAATTATTATTATTCCAATGTAAATCAGCTGTTTTCTCTGTGAATATACAGTAAAGTGAATTTTCAGCATCATTACTCCAGTCTTCAGTGTCACATGATCCTTCAGAAATCATTCTGATATGATGATTTGCTGCTCGAGAAACATTTATGATTATTATCAACGTTGAAAACAGTTCATATTTTTGTGGAAACTGTGATATTTTATATTTCAGGATTCTTTGATGAATAGAAAGTTCAAAAGAACAGCATTTATTTGAAATAGAATCTTTTGTAACGTTATAAATGTCACTTTTGATGCGTCCTTGATGAATAAAAGTATTAATTTCTTTAAAACTCTTAACCCAAACTTTTGAACTGTAGTGTATATTTTTATCAAAACATAATTAATATTCAAGACATATCTATAAATAAATAATTATTCTTTTTTTTCTCTCATATTTTACGCACATTGTAGTGTTTGAGTATCTGTCGACATGTTAAGAAAAAAATCATCAAACATTATTTTTATTGAAGATATTTCTTTAAAGTTGCGCCCGTCCGCTTCATTTACTTTGAAAAATCTAAAGCTGTTCAATGCTTCTATTTCATTTTTATTGCAGAAATATTACAAAAGAACAGAATTTAGCCTGTTATTTACCCGTTACGATGATCTCTCATATCAAGAGCGGAAATTATGAAGCTCATATAAAATAAGTGTAAAATAAAGGAGCGCATGTAATATCCTTCAGTCCATTACAACTATCTGCCAAAAACATCCTTGAGTAAAAGTGAAAATATAAAACTTTTATTTATGTAACTTTTATGTAGTTTATGTAAAAAAAAAAAAATTTGTACTTGAAAGAGTAGAAGGACCCGAGCGAAAAAGAAAATAAGAGAGGAGAGATTCACGCTGAAGCATTTTGAATCATTTTTGTCAGACAAACACAAACAGAAAGAGTTTTGAGGGGAAAAACTAAAACAAACGCAAACGTCCATCTGGAGCGTGTTTAACACGATTCATGATGAGCGTTAATGGCAGAGAAGATGCTGAATCTACAGCGTCTGTTCGTGACGGATGATGATGAAACGACTTTCAATTCTTTATTTGAGGAATTTGGTTGTTTTTCTCTGCAAATATACTCAGATTAATCAGCATATCATGCCATGAATTAGATTAAACATTGATTGATTGACAGTGATGATTAGTGTAACTGAACAAATCCAAACCATAAACACTGAGTTTAACGTTTTATCACATTCATTTTAACATCAAACACTCTTTGACTGTTAAAAAAGTAACCGTGGCCATTGAAATATGATTTTTTTTTTTTTTTTAAAGATCAAATCTCTCTGAAGAAAACATCACTATATTAAATTAAATTCTATTGTCGAGTCGTGGACAGTTCTGTTGTTTTGTTCTCGATGTTCAAGATGAAGTCAGCGTGTAAAATCTCTCAAACACCGAGACCGAGAAGTCTGGAAAGATTTTTTGAATTTGAAATTTTGCTCCGCTAAAAGAGTCAGATTGGATAATAACGAACTGACCGCTGAACCTCGAAGCGCTGCGATTGTGTAATGAAAGCTTTTTTCAAGAATAGCTGAAGTCGTGAGGAGTAGAATGTGCTGCTGTCCAAACTACAAACTGACCCTGAGAGCGGATCATCAGATGACCGACCGCAGAAACGCTCCAGCAGCAGCTGATGTCTCTGACCGCAGGTCTGTGGTGTGAGAGAGAGAGGAAACTGATCCGCCACACACACACACACGGCTTTTCCATGACCTTTATGACATTACGATTGTGTTTTAGATCATCGCTGAAGTTTCTAAACGTTCTTAAATCAAGACACATTTACTGGAGAAGAGAAATGACTGAAGAAATGAAGTGTTGTTTAATGAAAAATGCATCAAAATGAAGCGAGTTTGTGTAAAACAAGAACAAATAATAATCTTGAGTTCAGTGTATTTTTCTGACTCCATCAACAGATATTTGCTCTTGTTTTACACACAAACTCGCTTCGTATGAGGAGCTTATCGATCATTAAAATGTTGATATATGAAGTCAAGACCAGTTTTGATCAAGTTACATGTTTTGAATGTAATCTTTTCGGTCACAGTTTGTGTTTAATAACTAGAGAAGTCCTCGTTGTGTCTGTAATGAGTGTAAATGCAGTAGATCCAGAGGTCAAAGTTCACCTGTTTAACAGCTTCATTTCTTTCTTTTTTTTATCTAGTTTGTGTTAGTTTAGTTCAGTGGACGAACAACATCTGCTTGATTTGTGATGGTTTTAATAGTTTCATGTTTGAATATGATTTAATATTGTGAGAATCAAACCTGCAGCTGAAGGAGTTTCACAATTTCATCGACGCTTGCCAAACATTTACTCTTTGATCCGATTTATGAGCAACAAATGATGAAAGTGTGTGTGTGTGAGAGGGTGTGTGAGTGTGTTCCTCCCACTTTATCTCACTTTATCACACACACACACACACACACACACACACACACACACACACACACGTTATTCAGTTAGAGCAGCTGAACAAACCGCTGAACTAGAAACAGCTCGAGTCTGAAACACCACAAACACTTCAGACGAGACTCGTCGTGTGTGTGTGTGTGTGTGTGTGTGTGTGTTGAATATAATAATGCTGAAAGTACTCAGTGTTCATAAACTACAAAAAAAAGTTGTTCCTCAGTGTGTGTCTTGTTGTCTAGCACAAATATCTAAACATTCTTAAATCAAGATATTATGATATGACTGAAGATATTAAGACTAAAACATTTAGTGAGTTTCTGTTTAAAACGAGAACAAATATCTGCCAATTCAGAGTAAAAACTAGATTTTTCTGACTCCACGGACAGATATTTGTTCTTGTTTTAAACACAAACTCCATTTTGATTCTTTTTCAGGGAAACAAATGTTTCATTTCGCATCTTTTGATTTTACCTTCATGTTGTTTTCCGTTCATTTTGTCCTTGAGAGGATTTAGTTTTCCCTGAAAGTTCATGTTCTCACTGACTGTGTTCACAGTATGACCTTGTTACGCTTGTGCCAAAAATAACCAGTTTGGAAAGAAATACTGGATTCAATCTTTCTAACAACGTGTTTTCTTTCAATCAGCGCTGGTTTTGTGTTTCTCTTTGGAACCGATTGTTCGTAGGCCTTAAATAATTTTTTTTGTGTGTTTCTCGCAGTGGCTGCATCAGCATCGTACGACCCTCATTACTGTTACATTCTGGACGGGGGTCTGCTGCTGTACGGAGTCATCATCACTGCGTTCTTCGTGCGCGAGCGGGTGAGAGACTGTCTCACACACACACACACACACTCTCTCTCTCTCTCTCTCTCTCTCTCTCTCTCACACACACAGACAGACACACACACACACACACACACACATACACACACACTGGTCTTTAATAATGTTCTCAAGACATAGAAACATTATTTATACATCATTCATGGAACGTTTTTTCTGTAAAGTTTTAGTTGAACGTTTGTTACTACTCGTTTCAGAACGTTCAGAGAACATTCGTTGCGTAACGTTACCACAATGTTTGAAGAACGATACAGTGGAATGATCCCTTAACGTTCACATAACCATGAAAAAACATTTTAAATATCCAGAAATAATATTTTCATAATTTAATGGGAACATTATCAGAACGTTCTTGCAGCATATTTTTGTTAGCTGGTTTCTGTTAATTAATGAAGTTTCTTCTTTCAGTTCGTCAAGAAGAGAAGTAAAGTGGACACGGAGTCTCCGTATCAGGTGAGAATCACGTCAGACGCTGACCGGTCAGCTGACATCAGACTCTGATATTAATGAGGTTTGATGTTTCCAGGCGATTAACACAGCCGGGAAGGAAGTGTACAGCGCTCCGAACCAGCGCAGCGCTGAAGAAGCTCGGGTGAGTGATCAAACCAACATGCATGACATGACACGTCACATGATGGACGGGCCCTGATCATACGTGTGTGTGTTTCACAGGGTCGCAGGAGAGGAGGAGACGACACGTACACGGTAAGAGCTTCATCACAACAGGAAGGAAGTTCATTAGCAGCGCGTCGAGAATAATGAGCGCTTCGACCACAGACACACCTGCTGCACTTTCCACCAGTGGCACAAAACCAGCGTCTGAGACCCTTCAGCCCCAAAAACAACATCTAAGACTCAATCAGACCGTCGATTCCATCAGCAGACAGATGCAGATTATTACATAATATAATTAATATAATATAATACACTGGTCAGTTTATTTCATATTGGAGTCTCCAGAAATCACACAAAAACATTTAGAAATTTGCCTGTAATTTCACTGTAACAAAAACACCTTAAATACAGTGTAACGCAATAAAATACAGGTTTAGGTTACACTGTATTTAAAGGTGTTTTTGTTACAGTGAAATTAAACATTAATTAACATTACATGCACTTACTGTAGTGTTAGGATTAGGATTGCATGTAATTATGCATATTTTACTGTTATTACTAAAGTGTGTTGCCGTTTATTGTGTTTAATCCACATGATGATGATGGTTTGTTTCAGCCTCTGACTAAGAAGACGGATGACACGTACCGTGAGATTGAGCCGAAGGGAGACGTGAGTGTTTTATTGTTTGATCTGGTGATTCTTGATTCATCTGAGTGATTCAGAAAGACTCATTGTGTTGTTGATTCTCGTCCACAGCGCCGCCGTGATCAGGTCTATCAGGTCAGACGCCTCAGATCTCACAGTAAAGTGTATGATACGGTTTGATCTGTTGTATGTTTCATCACTGAACGAGTGTGTGTGTGTGTGTGTTTTAGGGTCTGAGCTCCATGACCAAAGACACGTATGATTCTCTGCACATGCAGCAGATTCACCCGCCGCCTCGTTAGTCGCTCGTCAAACCCTCGTCAGGACACAGTCCACTCCACATTCCTGATTCCAGGGCTCCTTTCCTTCCTAAAGGCTCCAGTCATGTGATTATTGTGTTTTTACAGTAACTGCGTTGTTTTTCACTTCATGAATGATGGACTTTCATAATGAGTTTAATTGTCATACATGTCCAGCAGCGCTAAAGTCAAAAGAATCAGTCATTTGTCAACATTAGTCAACATGAACTAACAATGAACAATACTTCCACAGCATTTACTAATACATTACGAAAATAAAACGTTTATTTGTTCATATTATTTAATGGAGCTGACAATCATCTGGTGATTCTTTACTAACATTAACATTGAGGTTAATAAATGCTTTAAAAAGTGTTTTTCATTGTTAGTTCATGCATTAACTAGTAAAGTCTTACCAAAAAATCCATAAAACAGCGTTTGACTGAAGAACAAACGTCATGTGATTCGTCTGATTCACTCGACATGCGTTTGTACTTCTGGAGTCTCGTTAATGTAATATTGTCTTAAAAATAGAGCTTACTAAATGATTTTTATTTCATAGAACAATCTTTCGGTGATCCGTTCTTAAAAGAATCATTTGAATAATCTAGAGAACCGTTAGTGGAATGGAAAGATTCATGGAACCATCAACATTTATTTTTAATATCGTATACAGTCCTATAAACACAGTTTCATAATGTCTTATTTTCTTGTGATTTTAGTGGTGAAATATGAGCCACAGGTTTTATGAGATTTAATGATGTTTAGTGTTTCACACATTCTGTCCTTTATCGAAAACTCTTTTAAAAACTGAGAATTTAATTTGTTGTTTTTTGTCTTTAGCTTGTTAATAAAATTATTTTTTTCCCATTGCACTTGTTAATAAATGATCAGTTTTGAAGCTTGATTTGACTGATTGTTACTCAGAAGAACAGATCAAACAGATAAACAGTCTGAGAAAAACATTTAATGAAATCTACAGCAACATGACAAACTCATCAACAGCAAAGAAAATACAGACAAACTCCAGAGGAGCTCATGTGTACAGTAAACCATGAAACAGCAACAACTGGAGCCGCTCGAGTCCAGAAGACCTGCGGAGGAACAACAGAAGCGTGTGTGTGTGTGTGTGTGTGTAGCCCTTCTGTATGATATAAAACATTCTGCAGAGAAAATCGACACACATCGTCTGAATCACAATGAGAACGACAGAAGAAACTCAGAGACGCTGCTGTTTCATCTCATGCAGAGAGAAAATGATTCATATTCCACCATAAAATCAATAAACTGATTACTGGATCATAAAGACTAGAATACAACTACGATTTCCAATGAATTATACATAATTTTTTTTTTTTTTTTTTTAAATCAAGGGAAAGGCAAAGAGAAAGTGAATAATCTTTGGTTTTCATCCTCAAGAGGACTTTTGCTTTGGGAACCACAAAATAAACTTTTTTTCACATATTTATATATTTACTGTATATATAATCCTGGTATATATTGTGGGTGTTCGAATAAAGATGATAAAGTCGACTGAGAAGAAACAGAAGAGTGGATGAATCTTTGGTTTTCATCTGCTTTTTCATTCCTGCAGAAAATAATAAAGATGAATCACTGAAATATGTCATATATTAAACTTCACAGGCGAGACAAAAGCAGAATGGAAACGAACGATATTAATAAATCGGTGTCGCCGCCTTCTGTTTCAATAGTGTCATGTGTATAAATAAAATCATGCTGAAAACCTCAGAACGGTTCATATGCAGATATTTTCATGTTTAAGTTCCACCACAGACTGTTGGAAGCAGATAAAAACAACGAGACGCCGTCGATTCAACAGAACATGTTCTTGAAAGCAGGAGATGAAGTAAAAAAGACTCTTGCTCTGGCAAGAAACACAAATGAAGTAAAAACAAGTTAAAAGAGACTGTACACAGTAGTAGTCTTGGACTGAAGATCCGCCGCTCTAACATCAGTGCTGGAGGTATTTATACAAAAACACGCGCTGACCTCTGACCTCACCTGTACGCTACACGTCTCCGTTCGCTGACGGCACAATGAACTCAGACAAACAGAGACTAACTTTGGCTGCAGCTTCTTTTGTGATTCTGTTTGCGTCCGTTTCAGCACAGAAACACTGCGATTCTCGAATGATTCTCAAACGCTTGTGAATCAAAGAAATCACTGCAACATCACAGACTGAAGGAACAGTTCTGTGTTGCGGTCAAACTTATGGAAGCTGGTTTAAACAGAATAAAAAAATTAAAAAATCTGACATGGTTTCTTTGGAACTCAAATTTGATTCTTTGAACTCCTACTAGGAACTTGGCTTGGTTTCTGCAAAATCCGACTAGGAACTCCGACTGGGAACTCCGACTTTGTTTATCAGGAAATCTGACTTGGATCTTAAACTTGGTTTCTTGGAACTTCGACTGGGAACTGGGAAGTCTGGGAACTCGGAAGTCGGAACCCCGACTGGGAACTCGGAAGTCGGAACCCCGACTGGGAACTCGGAAGTCGGAACCCCGACTGGGAACTCGGAAGTCGGAACCCCGACTGGGAACTCGGAAGTCGGAAGTCGGAACCCCGACTGGGAACTCGGAAGTCGGAACCCCGACTGGGAACTCGGAAGTCGGAACCCCGACTGGGAACTCGGAAGTCGGAACCCCGACTGGGAACTCGGAACCCGGAACCCCGACTGGGAACTCGGAACCCGGAACCCCGACTGGGAACTCGGAAGTCGGAACCCCGACTGGGAACTCGGAACCCGGAACCCCGACTGGGAACTCGGAACCCCGACTTGGAAATGGGAAGTCCGACTGGGAACTCCAAACTTGTCTGACTTGGATCTTAAACTTAGTGTCTGGGAACTGACTACGAACCCCGACTTGGAAATGGGAAGTCTGGAGTTCTGACTTGGACTTTTTTGTTTTTTTATTCTGTGGCAGAAACAAGCTTCCAGAGAATCTCAAACAAGTCTGGTGAGATTCATGTGCAAATTCTGTACAATATGCTGTAGTGTTCGTGAGGCTGCTGTCAGGTCAGTCAATCCAGAGGCTTTAAACAGGCCGTCGTCACGTTACTCAACACTAGAAACAAGGGAAATAAACGTTCAACACCCAGTATTTGATAAGACAGAACATCCATGAGGTGGAATCACACAGATTTAATAGATTCATGCTGAATGAACTCGTCTCTCTGCTGCCGCTGATTCACATCAACACTACAAACAGAATCAGTGTTCAGACAAACGTGTGACAGATTGCATTTCTCACAGGAGACGCGCTCGCTGTGACGGATTATTACTAGTTTAAAGCCTTCTAACCGTATTTATAAAGTGATGTCAAGTTAGAGTACTAGTTTAAAAAGCCATCGGGTAGAACCTCCACCGACGCGCTGCAGTAACTCGCAACATAAAACATCTGAAATGCTTTTGGTTATAAATCTACAATCGGCCCGTTTCACAGAGCCGCAAATAAAAACAACAGAACCCCTCGTAGAAAGTCAATATAAACTCTGTTACGTGAAATAATCTCTCGTGAAGAATCTGCCGTCATGAAAAAGTCTCACATTTTTGGTTAATTTAGACGTTAGTTTGAGAAATAATGCAAAAATAAAGTTCCATCCTGACCGTGTCCAAGAGCGCGTGGCATCATACAACAAACCCGGCGGTCGTTCATCAGTCCTGCGCTCACTACAGCGGTCAGAAGTGTTTTTGGTAATAGCAACAGGATTAATCGCAGCCGCACGCGCTCACTGAGCCTTCGAGGCCAAGGCAACGTTCTTCGTCGTCGTGGCAACAGGACTCTGCTGCACATCGCTGGTCACATGCAGGTTGAGAGCTCCGCCTCCCGCCCCGCCCGCTGACAGGAGATTGGCGGGCAACAGAGAGAAGCCAGAGGGGTTGAGGAAAAAGGGCGTGGTCATCAGGCCGGAGGCAGGGTTTCCTGCGCTGGTGTTGGCGAACAGCAGGCCGGTGTTTCCGTCGATGGACGTCAGAGGCAGAGCGCCGCCCGACGCAAGAGCTGCTGAAAAAAACATTTATTTATATAGCGCTTTTTTCACAATACACAACGCTTTAAAGAGATAATGTTTATATCATCTTAATATCTTCATGCCTTATAGCTGCATTTGTCAGATTAGAGCTGGACAATAATACAGTTACACTGAGACAATATAAATTAATCAAGCAGTTGAGATTTGCTATGTAGTGAATAAATATAACGTCATGTGACATCAGAACAGGCGTGTGGAGCGTTATGGCTGTACAAACACTAGGGGTGTGCACGAACAGTCGAATATTTGACTATATGATCTGTAATTAATAATTGAAAAATAAAAATACTATTTGAAATGCAGTGAATCCATGATAAATCCTGAGAACGAGGAAAGACGGCTGTCCATCACTGCATTCACGACAGGCAAGCGCAGCCGTACCCCGAGTGAGTGGAGAAGATAACTTGTCTTATCTGTTAGCAAAATGATCGAGATATTATTTACGAAGAGAAAACACAAAGTGCTGCTGTTAGAAACTTAGCTTAGCACACCGTTATCTTTGTGTCTCTGCAACTTCTGTCAGCGAGCGCGTTCTCTCACCCGAGCACGTGGATATTATTGTTTTTGTCAACATGAACATGCGAAACAATATAAACACGATAACTATATACTGACTCGAGTGTATTATGTACGTTCTGTACCATAACTGGCGCTGTCTGCTTTATTATCGTTTTTCCCGTTCGCACTGCCTGAGCTTAAATGCTTTTGCTCTTTATATTTTTAGTTTACACACATTGTTTAATGCTTTGAACTAAAAGAAAACCTTAAGATATAATGTAAGCTTGTTCAGAAATGGTTATAAAATCATTTCTCGTTTAACATCATTTAAATAAACGAATATTCAAATATTTGTTTTTTTACGAGCCCAGATATTCAAATACAATATTTTGGCAAAATGCCCACCCCTAACACACACACACACACACACACACACAGACGGACAGAGGTCAGAGGTCAGAGGTCATACCCTGGATGGTGGCCAGTGTGTTGTTGTTCATCAATGCGTTTCCCAGAGCAGGAGTCAAACTCAGCAGCGTCCCACTGCACAAAAACACAAGCAGAAATTCACGTGATTAACACACATCTTATTTTTCATCTTTTGGTTTGGGGCAAAAATGTGACCTGGAAATGTTTCAACATGTTTCTGTGAGAGACATCCCATAATAACACGCACACGCTTACACTCACCCTTGCGTCAGCTGCGAGGGCGTTATGATCGTTGGGTTCAAACCCCCAGTGACAGCAGTCAGATTAGCTCCGCCCAGTCCTGCGCCCGTCACCAGCAACTGCCCCGCCCCCTGCGTGACCGTGGTTGCCGAGGAAACTGCGCTCCCCTCCTGTTTCACAGCAGTAACGGACGTGCTCAGTGATGGTGATGTCACAGTGGGGGCGGGCGTAGCGATGGCCGGCGCCATGGAGATGACCGACGGAGTGTGTGACGTCACCTGAGCCAGAGCGCCACCTACAGCGCACATCCATTAAACATGATTCATGAGCTCACATGAGGAATATAGAGGAGCATGAAACTGTGAAAGGAGGAGAAACGCACCGAGCGTGAGGTTTGAGATGCTGCTGGCGCTCAGTGGAACTACAGAATTCACCGTCAGTGTGTTTGTGCCGCTGGACACCTGAACACAAGCAATCACTTGTCAATAATCAATCACTCACTTCACTTGTCTGCAGCTAGGGTTTAAGTACGGATGTGAAGTGACTCTGGTTCATAAGGTGTGCGACTGAGATGTGAAGTGACTCTGGTTCGTGACGCACCGCAGTGTTGGAGGTGCTGTAGATGGCTTTGATGGCTGACGCGGATGACCCGCCGCAGCTGCTGGGAGGATTGATCCTCTTCTCCTTCTGTCTGCGGTTACAGAACCAAACTCGCACCACCTCCTTCTCCATGTTGAGCTGATCCGCAATCAGCGTGATCTCCTCCGATGACGGCTTCTGACTCTGCTGCAGATCACAAAGAAACCGCTTCATCTCATCACGCCATTCACACGACACGATGACGGACTACAACGCTTCTGTTGCTTGGAATAATCTGCAAAATATTGTCAAGTGGTCCATGCTCCCGCCACTAAATTAATTTAAGCTATTAAGAAATTACTACCGTATTATTTAACAGTAAAATACTTTTTTAGTTCAGTAAGTTTTTAGTACTTACATTTTTTTACAGGACAGCTGTAAAATTACGATACTAATATTTATGGCTGTCTTTGGAGGAAAACTGCACGGAACATTCAAGTTTTTCTCTTGTTAATTTTAAGTATAACACTATTGTTGCTTGGAATATTCTCAAGTATACAAATATAAAATGAAAAAAATTGGCTTGTTTGGATAGTTTTAGGTGTGATTTTATGGAAATTACTGGGCAGAGATGGGCAGAGCTCAGGTCAGGGTCAGGGTTGCTGCCCTCTAGTGGTCAGCAGACGTCACTCACCTCCAGGAAGCTCCTCTCTAACGCCAGACGGATGGTGGTCTCGATGCTGGTCCGCTTCTTACGCCGCCGGTTCAGACTCTCGCAGAGACCCGGAGACATCTCGCTCGCACTCGACACCACGCAGTCAGCTGACATGTTCTCTGTGGAAACACAGAACAAGAATGTGAAGACAGTATAAAGTTATTTATAGTATTCTGCTAAACGTCTCAGTCTGTGTCCATGAGGACAGTACCGGCTTCTCCAGCATCTCACCTGCATCGTTGAGCCATTTCTCCAGCAGTGGTTTTAGTTTGCACATGTTCTTGAAGCTCAGGTTCAAGGCCTCGAATCTGGAGATGGTGGTCTGGCTGAAGTCGTTGCCGTAGAGTTTCCCCATCGCTAACCCCACGTCACCCTGAAACACAAGCGATCGCACACGTCAGCGTCACGCAGCGTCACTCATCACGCACGAGTGTGGATGACGCGGTTCACCTGAGTGAAGCCCAGCTTGATGCGTCTCTGTTTGAAGTTCTTTGCGAACTGCTCGAGCTCCTCCAGGTCGCTGGCCTCCTCCACACACGGGCCGTCCACGCGCTTCGGAGCGGGAGCTGCTGGAGACGGCATGGCCGCGATCTTCCTCGTCGGTGTGGCCGCCTGCAAGCATCATGAACACAGCATCAAACAACAGCCTTACTTTATGAAAGTAAACATTTCACAGCAGAAAGACACGTGAAGCACGAGCTGAAGGTGGACGTCTGTACAGTTACACTAAAAGGCTTTTCCTTGCTACAGTGAGTGTGTTGATCAGTCAGACCTGTGTGGTGAGAGCGATGCTGGTCTGAGCGGGCAGGAGGCTGGCTTGGCTTTGAGGTAGTTGAGTCAGGATATTCTGAGCTTGCAGGAGACCTGAGAGCAGGAGGAGGACAGGACGGGTTAGAAACGCTGATGAGCAGCAGCATCAGTCTAACAGAGACACTCGTACCGGTCTGACCCTGAGGAGACGGAGAGATGATGAACTGGGGCTGGATCTGAGGGCTGATGGAGTGACCCGGCTGAACCAACACGAACTGCTGCAGGTTCAAACCCTGCGGCTGCAGCTGCTGCGGAGAGACAGACAGACACGTGTACATTAATCATTGTGAAAGAGTCTCTTCCGCTCAACAAGGCTGCATTTATTTGATCGAAAATACAGTAAAAAATCTGAAATATTATTCCAGCTGTTTTCTATGTGAATATATAGTAAACTATAATTTATATCCTGTGATCAAAGCTGAATTTTCAGCATCATTACTCCAGTCTTCAGTGTCACATGATCCTTCAGAAATCATTCTGATATGATGATTTGCTGCTCAGGAAACATTATTATGTTGAAAACAGTTGTGCTGCTTCAGATTTAGACCGTTTAGTTCTCTTTGTTATTTTTTAAGGCCTGAAACGGTCATGAATGAGCAGCCGTTCTCAGTTCTTAATCCGAGGAAGTTTGTGGTCTGACAGTATTAATGCACCCAGCTGAAGACAGAATGTCAATGATCTGGAATCTGATTGGACAGGTGAGATGTCAGTCACTTACAGATGCGATCTGGATGGGCTGGGACAGAGTGATGGGCGTGGCCGCGGAGGCGGAGATATTGGCTCCAGTGGTGCTGCTCTGTTGACCTGCCGACTGCTGCACGGCTGCGGCGATGAGCTGCGCCTGCGTCTGCTGCAGCAACAGCTGCGCTGGAGTCAAACTCAACTGCGCAGAGACAGAGAGGGTCAGACCGTCATGTGACTCCAGCACTGGACAAGAAATAAGCATAAAATACTATGCAATACTAATAAGCATAAAAGTACACAACACTCTAAAATTGGTTAAAACAGTCCGTTAGTAATTACACCGAGCTGATTTTGGTTTGAAGCACAAGTTTAAGTAAAAAGTTTAGAGAAAAACTGTAAAAAAATAAAATAAAAAAAAAAGATTAAAATAACTAACCATATTTAAAATAAATAAATAATTAATACGTTAGATTAAAATAAATGAAAATGAAAATAAATAAAATGAAATTTGATTTAAATATAAAATACAAAATGCTTGAAATAAAATCAATACGTAAATAATAAAATTTTATATAAATAAATAATATTAAATAATGCATAGATTAAAATAAACTGATTATAATAAACATGTTTGATTAAAATAGAAATTTATTTAAATAAATAAAAGTTAAGAAAAGCAGTGAAACAAGTAATAAATACAAATAAGATTAAACTAAGTAACTAAATAAATAATTATAATGAAAAAAGATTAAAATAAATAAATGAAATATGATTCAAATAAATAATAATTTAACACATTTTATTAAAATAATTTGATCAAAATAAATGAATAAAATGCATCTCTTACATCTAACAGTACAGCACTGATGTAATGATGTATATTTTACACATTTATGATATTCATTTTTTCACAGGATCATATTTTGGGTCTGTCAATCTAAAAGAGTCAGTGGATCTGAACATCAGTGATGAAAGCGACGCTCTGTAAACTGTAGCGCTGTCGGGGGGGCCGCGCTCCTCTCGTTAAGTGAAACCTCATTATGCAGCGCATATAAATTCCGCATAGATTTGCATATTCTCTTCCACCTGTTTCCGAGCGACAGAAGCGCTGTTTAATTAACGTGCCACACTGATCTCTCCAGCGCCCGCGGGCGCTAAACACGACTCATCCTGCGGCGGCGGGAGACGCGTGTCATCGTACCTGCTGGAGCAGCGCCTGCGCCTGAGCGTTGCTGATTGCACTTGTTGCTTGTCCATTTGGTTTGTGTGCGTCCAGACCGTTGGCCTGAGCTGCTGTGAGACGGACGAGAGTCAATGCATCAGCAACAGGGACACAAAAACACAGATGTTTGCAAATAAAAACAACACAATTCACCTTGAAGTCCTTGCGCTCTGTTCTCCATGGTGCTTTTACTCAGATCTGCTGGACAGCTGCTAGAATCTGTTCAGAGAGCAAACGTGTGAGAACATCTTTCACAGCTTCCCTACATGTCCAAAACTTGCTGATGAGACGCTGCAATTAGTAAAAGATGAACTGTAGTAAACCACCGTCACACAGAACTTTCCAGCTGATTCGCTTCTCAACTGAATCAACACTGAACTGAACAATGACACTGTTGTCTTCTTTTCCACTGATTCTGTCATTTTCCTATTCTTTGAATCAATCTGTACTGTATAAAGCGCTGACTCGACTCAGACGCACAATCCACAGAGCGAACGCTTTAGTTCAGTGTGTTCATTAACATCTGAATCATTCGAATGATTCCAAGAGAAACTCACCTGCGTCCACGAGCGTCCGCTCGACCCAAACCCTCCAGAAACGAGCTCTCACGACCCGCGCTACGGTATCGAGCGATCACGAGGCATCAGCGACAGCGAACGGCTCCCGTGCTCCGGCCGACGCTTCCGAGGAAAGTTGTTTGTTCCGTGGCGAGCGAAACACAAAGACTACAGCTGGAAGCGCAGCATCCATAATGAAAGTTAATCAGTATGCAGCTGATTAAAGCCGTATGCAAATCTCGCACCCCGTCGCTCATTAGAAGAGCGCCGCTTTGAAGTTCTGCGAGCAATTCATTTCGCACGGACCTCTGAAAGCTTTCTGCATAATTCAACATTTTTCATAAATATTTATCAGCTCATTAGCATATTAATTGGATAGCTTTTAGGACGGAGGATACGGCGAGCACAACAGCGAGGGAGAAGTGAGACAAGGCCAATTACCAGCCGTGTGTGACTGTTTTAATTACCGGGGGGGGGGGGGGGGGCCTTCCCAGCATGCAACCCGAACCCCAGCTACGATGAAAGAATGTGACGGCTAATGACCGCCGTCTCTAAACATCCCAGAGTCAAACTGGACGAGCTCATTTATACAACGCAACATCTCAAACAACAACAAGCTAACCAGGATAACCAACCCTTAAATCAACACACGACATGAACTACATTCATCAGCTAGTCAACGCTCTGCCAACAGTCTGAGGAAGGGAAGCTTCATTACGCCATGGAATAAAACATTTCTGACAAGTCAACAAGTCAGAAAAATTGTGAGATGTAAACTTAAAAAAAAAAAAGTATATCTCACAATTGTAAGTTTATAGCTTGCAATTGCGAGAGAAACAAAAAAGACAAATTTTGAGATAAAATTAACCTTTTTTATTCCATGGCAGAAACAGAAAAACTGAACTGCGAGATGAAAAAAATAGCATAAAAAGTCATATTTACCTTTTTTTTTTATTCTTTTATTCGGCCATGAAAACCAAAAAAAAAACAATTGTGAGATGTAAATGTAGAATTGTGAGATATAGGGTTTGTTTTATTTTAAAACGTTTAAAACTCGCACTTGAGAGTGAAAAAAGTCCAAACTGTGAGAGCTGGCCGATCTTTCCGATTAATCCGAATTTAATGTTTTGCCACAATTTTATTATTTTTAAATCAAGAAAACGCAGTTTTGAATAAAAACGTTAGCAAACATACCAATTAGACACGTTGACAATTCAGCAATAACAGAAAATGAAAAGCTGCACGAATAACGTAATTTACTAGAGGTTCTGAGAAAATATTAATTGCTGGAAAAAATTGTTTAATTAATTTGAATTCTTTTTTTATGGTTTTGAATGAATTCAGTGACTCATTAATAAAAACTTGTTTCATTGCTGGATGAGTCGAACGAATCTTTTGAATGAACGATTCAATGACAAATACATTTTTAACAGTCAGCTGTCGCCACCTAGTGGTGTAAGATGTAATTGGTACAACCGTTATTTGAAGCGCAAAGTTCGTTTCAAAAGGTGCAGGTCATTACAGGTCATTATGCAGATCTTTTGTCCTCTCAGGTGTGAATCACAGCATTATTCATGATGATTCACACCTCCACGCACACTGCGTTTCTTGACAAAAAAGTGTCTTAGAAAATGTAAATTTCTCTATTGTTTTATATGAACGAGTAGGCAGGATAATGTTTACATAATTTTGAAGCAAAAACTCTAGCCTAAAACCTCCAATACCCAGAAGTCTTGTGAACACAGATTTAATATAATTTTTCTGGCCTTATTTCAGTTTTTTGTTTTTTCAATAACCACGCATAAACGTTATTCCTTCAAAAACACAAACATGTACGTACACGTTCCTCACATATCCCTAGGTCGTGCTGAATACAGTGTAATGACACCTTTTCCATTAATATGTTTATGAACAACTGAAAAAAGCACAAATGTCAGGGCATGTCAAAACTTCTCCAGGGCCCCAAATCAGCCTCAGACTCCAGAGGGTTAAACAGGAGTTTTTTTAACGTGACCGCCATGTTTTTTGAATGCGTTTCATGGGTGAGAGGCTGCAAAAGACGCGAGACACGAGTGCAACAGCCAAACACGTCCGCCAAACATAAAAACAACAGGAAAAACAGCGCAATGGAATGAAACGAAAGTTTGATATTTCATGTTGGCATAATGGTGATTATTTTCTGTTTTTACAAAGCATTTGGTGTTAATATCAGCCTATTACTGGTGTTATTTATATAGTTTTGTTTTATTTATTATTATTGATAACGTATAAAGGATATGTTTAAGATTTGAACAATGTTTGCCTTCAGATTTCATGCATATTTTCTGCAAAGATATTTCACAAATAACAGGTCATTTGTTTTACATTTACACCATGTTGATCAGGTGCACTTGTTTTTAAATGAGATTGTTAATAAAGAGAATGTTACTTGAATCATATTGTAGTTACATGTTTAAGTCGATTAGTTCGGGATATCGGGAACTGGTCAATTTTTTTTTTTGGCAGATTTTATTTTTGTGCCATATCACAAACCACTGACTACTACTGCAGCGTTGGATGAATGTGACGTGCAGCCCAATGAAGAGCGCGAGATGATGATGATGATGATGAAACACGCATCTAAAGCGCAGTTACACAGAGACAAACAAAGTCATGTGGCTTTATCTCAAACTGTTGCTATGACGACAACCCCACTGAGAGAGAGACAGACAGACGGATCTTTATAACTCAAAAGAAAACAGTTGAGAGAAACACGATTTACATACGGCCGCTGCGAGGGCTTCAGTAAGCTAACTGACAGACAATGCATTATGCAAATGTTTTAATTAATAGAATTTTAAATAAGCAATTAATTAGCCTTTCAAACTATTGAACGCAGCGCTGCATAATTTCAAGCAGATAAGTGGCATAAGGCACAACGCGGGAGAAATGAAGTATTCATAGAACAGAAACATTTCAACTGAACTGCCGTCCAAACTTTTCTATTAGACCTGGAGAACTCATTAATATTCATCAGCTTTAATTAACCCATCATCCTGTGTTTGCTCCAATTCTGTGATGCCTTCAATGTAATAACAACCCAAACTTTGCTTTCATATACGGCCAGATCAGAGTCAGTCATGGGTTAATGTTTCATAAATAATATTGACAACCATCAATGCTTTATATTTGGGTCAATGACGTGACGGGTCATTTTATTAATAAGACATGACACCCAGAGTATGTAAGGTAGCACAACTAGTTTTAATTATATTTTTCTACATATAAAGGTATTTTAAAGGTTTTAAAGTGTCAAAAGGTCATTCGGTTTAACCGTCCAAAGGCCAAAACAGCCGTTTCATTTGTGATTAAAATATCTTAAAATGTAATAAATGTATATATTTTTTAGTCTGGTATGAAAATTGTGTGTAGAAAATAAACTTCATTGATGTCATTCAGAGTAACCGATATAAAGGACACCATTTTGGATCAAGTCATGTGGTCAATATCATGTGACATCATTCAGACACCTGTCGTGAAGCAAAGTAACTAACTCTCTCTTAACTATTTTTAAAATGTTGTAATATTTTAAAAACTTGTACTGAGTATAAAACGTTTGATCGTCCTTTTGCTAGCATTGTTTGAAAATATCGTCATTCGGTAAAACCGAAATGTTGGTTAAACCGAATGACTTTTTTGGAGACAAATTTTGTCCATCTTATAAAAAAAAAAAAAAGACAAAATTAGTGTTAATTGATTTTTAAAAAAAAAACCACAATCTCATTGTTAATACTTAATAAAACCTCAAAATTAATTATATCTCCATTATGTTTTTTTACACTTTTAAAAACCGTATTCGCCACTGACCCACATACTGCGACTAAACAGAGGAAGTTAAAACTGTTAGGGTTAAAGTGCTAATGCATGTGAACAAATGTGTTTACAGGCCCGTTCACATACTATAACTATAATAATAATTATAACAATAACTATCAGCGCTGTGTATTAGTTTTGTTGTCTGCCACTTTAAATGCTTGAGCTCTTTAGAGCAGGATGGATTCTGAACACACACTATTTATCGTGCATAATTATGTGAACTGAGATGCACAAACAGCTTTGTGGTTTTGCAGACTAGAGATGACCCATGCTTGTGCACAGCCATCAGAAAAACCATCAGGTTAAGATCCCAAAACCATGTGGATTCTACACTGCATTGTGTGAAAAACTGGAGACATATTAATATGCATAATGATAATAACACCTTGAATGTTCTGTAGGACCAGCAATGAGCTAAATGCATAAATGTAAATGTAATGTTCCCGAGAGACACAAGAGAAACCGAAATAAGTACAAGGTAAAATCCTCCACAGAACTCGCATGCACTCAACATCCAAACAAAAATCACACCGCGCGCATTAGTTCTGAGAAATTAATCATTCATGAACACGGCGTTTGTACTCATGAATATTCATGAGCAGCTCTGTATATTTAATCCGCGCGATAAATAAATAGTGTGACGCGCCTCTCATCTGGAATGAAACTGACGTTTAAATTATGCAGATGAATGAAAAGCATTAAACAAGCAGGGCTGATGTTATGCAAATCCAAAATTTCACTCCTGCAGTTTTTAATGCAGTTCCTCCCCAGCTTCTTTACGCCCAAATTATTCAGCACGAGACACTTTTCACACTTTGTAATTTATTACCTGTTGGGGAAAATAAAAACCACCCCCAACACGCACGCGCACAGAGAGAGAGAGAGAGAGAGAGAGAGAGCGCGCGCGAGAGAGAGAGACCCTGTCAGGGTATTTATGTTGCCCTGAGGGCAAACAGTTGATCTGGTGAAGAAAAGCACAGGCTAAAGTTTGTCTTTTGTTTTTAGTTCGCTGCAACACAGATTAAAGATGAATTATTATTCAACATCACGCGTGCGCGTTTACTGCTGAACAAACACATGAATATGCAAATACGCGGCCGTTGAGTTTCTCTCGCGGCCGAACGGCACAAAGCGCGCGGATGATAGCACCGCTGCTAACTCGCACTCACAACACTTTACAAACATCATCCACAGCGCGGAAAACCCGCCCGTTCCGACCAGTTTAACCCATTTTCACCAGTTAGCCCACACGCTATGCTAAACCACGAGAGTATGTGAATATGCAGCACGCACGCGCGCCATTTCAAATGATGAGAGTTTTGTACAGGACAAACAACTCTCATCTGCTGCTGACGGACTCAAATCATTTCCAAAACAATAAACATTCCTCCTCATTGCGATCGACTCTGTCTGCAAACGATCGGCGTGTGTGTTTCACTTTTGTTTACTTGAGGCGGATGGGGGAATATGAATATGTAAAATGTAATAATTACCTGCAGTCGAGCGCTCATCTTGAGTCGTTGATCCTCTGTCCGCCATTTTGAATATTTAGTGTGAGAGTGAAACCCCGCCTACTGCCACAACACACACACACACACACACACACACACACACGAAGTGCGGTTCGGCCCCTAAAACTTCAAAACAGCCACATAATTCAATAATGTTTTAAAATAATGTTTATCAGCTACAAGGACATGATCTCAGAACTATATAGTGTTTTTGAACCATACTATAGTAAATTGTAGTATACTGTATATTTACATCACTCTGTTAATGAATGCTAGGCCTACAGCATATTGTAGTATTAACTACAGTTAACTGATAAACTGTAATACTGTAGTAGGCCTACAGGCTACTTTAGTTTTTACTACAGTAAACGGTAGTGTATTTGTAGTATAATATACATTATAGTTGTAGAGAACTTTTTATTGGGTAAAGAGGTTTGTTTATATTACTATAGTCCTAGCTGATATATTACCGGAGCTAGGGGTGGGATTAAGGGAATCTTTCAGGTTTGAGGTTTCTTAACAGCGCTGTCAAATTATCTAATCTCTCTATTAAAATATGTTAAACTCTTCAATATCGCTTTTCTGCAGTATACACCGATACCTGAACACAGACACGCCCCCCTGTCACTCACTCAGAGCAGCGGCAGGCCTCAAGACTCTCGTTCGCTCATAATGAACCGAATATTTAAAACATACATATAAATGGTCTCTAACGTTGTATATTGGCCTCGTGCAAAAGACAGCGGTTAAGTGTATATACAGTCTGGTTGTGCTGATCACAATAAAAGCTCAAGGGTTTATCTCTTGAAAGTGAAGAAATTAGTACAAAGGTATTGTAATTTGCCTATAGTGTTGTGTAAAGTAACTACTTTAAAAAAGTTCATTTATTTTACAGTGCATTTGTTAGCCTACGATACATGAATAATTATAAAGGCCGAAATTGTATTATAATATTATTGTAGGCCTAATATTGTTTGGCATCCTAAAACACCAGTGTCAGTGTAATGTAGACTGAGACTGTATATCATAACTAAACAGATGTTTGAGCCCTCTTTAATGTCCAGGTACAAGTCAGTGCTGTTTCTTTGTTCAGTTTGCACACTGTGCATGGGCTTAAGCTCTCAGTTTTGATATAAGAGTCCTGCTAAATCTGTTATTCCTTTCTCCAAGTTCATCACACATTACCTTTATCGTACACTCTTATGTAACAGACTTAAGATCCCCAGCGACCGACGCTGCATCCTTTAGCCTCCTTGTTAGAGCGTCCGACTCCCATGCGACGGGCCCGGGTTCGAGACCCGTTCAGAGCGGCGCTACACTTACAAATAAAGGGGTTTTTTGCAGTGATGCCACAGAAGAACCACTTTTGGTTCAAAAGTTTTTTTTTTATTAATGAAAAACATTTTAATAAGATAAAGCCTTTTTACCACATATAAAGAACCTTTATTTTTATGACATAATCTGCTCTTAACGTTAGGAAGTTGTGTCTGGTTATTCTCTATGTCATAACAAAACCTGAATTTTGAAAAAGTTTCATTTCATAATGAATGCAACAATGTCATTTAGTACTTGTAACACAGTTGTTTGTTTATATACAGTATAGACTGAAGGTCCATCATTTCAGAGTCTCATACTGAACAGTTTTGCTTTTATGAATTGTCATTTTACACATATGAAACACTTACAAAAGCCCTATTTGGACGGGATTAGTTTTACATGGGGAGGTGGAGTAATGTAATTTTACCACAGGACGTCTGTAATATTAATGGCCAATTCGCACGGGATAAGACATCTCAGTAAAACTAGCAGAAGTGGGAGGGGTAACTCGATTTACGCACCGCCGTCACCCCTGTCGTCATGTGGGTATACGTTGCTTCCTGATACCATGTGCGCAAACACATATAATCTAAATATATAAACTATATATAACAGTTAGGTCCGGTCAAACGATTTATTAATTAAATTCTGATTGGATTCTGATGGTAATAGGCACTTAGCTAAAGCTAATATTAGTTTTGTGCCTCTGACAAGTGCTTTTAATCTTCTTTTTGCTGTGAATGGTATGTGGAAAATACTTTGCCACAGACTTGTCCCACCACCTACAACACAACTGAATGTTTCTTCAAGTGCTTCCATGCTTGAAAAACACGTGGAAAACTAAATGACGGAATTTTACCGTATATATTTGCAGCGGGTCTATTAGAACGGGATTAGTATTACCTGGGGTAATTTTTCCGGACCTTTTAACAGAGGGTAAAAGTCACCGTAATCTTTACTGACATTGTCCATAATGATTACTGAGATGGCACATTCGGACGGGACTAAAATCACTGAGAAGATCTGGTCATAATTACTTTACCCCACCTCCCCATGTAAAACTAATCCCGTCAGAATAGGGCTATAGACTGTTTTTTAATTAGTTTTTGTGAACGTGTGATTTTGACTCCTCCTGTTTCCTCCATGCGGAAAGAACTTCATCATCCTCCATTTCTTCGGCCAGCCGCGCTCTCGCCCTCTGCTTTATCTGAGCAATGAAAGCAGAGATTTCATCATCTTCCTCGTCTTTCTGTCCAGTTTTAGCCGTCCTCACAGTCTCAGTGTTCTCGTGTAATTTCTGCTTTGTTGAGTAGCTCTGATAACTGCCCCTCTCCTCCTCCTCCTCCTCCTCATATCTTGCATAAGATCTCCTGGTTCTGTAATTAGTAGCTTCACTTAAGCCGTTATACGAAGGCTCAACAGAAGGCGGAGACCTCCGAGATCGATAGTTAAACTCTGGACTGGGATCTCGATCCAAATCCATGTCAGCATCAGCCAGATGCCTGGATGAAAATCTTGAGGCAAAGCTATATTCCTCCTCTTCTGCTTCTTCATCCACTGAAATTGAGCTCCTGCGGCTCGGAAAGTCGAACTCCGAGGGTTCCTCGATCCCGGATGGCCGAGTCATGCGGATAGGCTCGACGTCTCCATCATACGGTTTTGGTTTGCTAGGAGGAGGTCTTACATTTTTGAGCCATTCATCAATACTGCTGGTGGGGTTATTGGCCGAAGCCGGAAGGTTCAGTATTCCTGAACGGCCGTAATCTCTTTTGGGTTTGGGTTTCTCAGAGGAACGGGCTGCCAAATCTTCAAATCCATTGGACTTTCCAAGATCGGCCTCATCCTCATTGTCCTCCTCCTTTGTTTTCTTCTTCTTGTATAACGTACTGCGCTTGTTGTCCTCTGCAATCTTCTTCACCTCATAAGACGCCATCTTGTCCCGCATGTCAGACTTCATTTCCTTCTCCATGGTGTCCAGTTTGTGAAGGTTCACCTGGTCTTGGAAGAGGCTGTACAGCGGCACACTGGTTGTAGTAATCTTGCTTCTCCGTGAGCCCAAACCGGACACTGAGGAGAGGTTGGATGCTCCTCCAGCAGAAAGCACGGATTCGGCCCGACCGCCAGCCGACAGCACAGACCGGACGGACTCGGCTCTACTTCGGGACAGTACGCTTGAGGACGTGGCTCCACTCAACACTGAGACTTTATCATCGTCTACTCCACGTGCTGAGACTCCAGCACCCAGACTAAACACTGATCCCGCTCTGGAAGGGGCGAGACTCGCTCCCATCATCATCTCTGTTTGCTTCTGCATGAGAGTCTCATTGACCACGTTGGCAATCCAGTTTTGGATATTGGCAAGGTTTACCATGGGCTCGCCGTTAGGACCGATGACCGGAGCGGGTGGTGTAGGAGGCTCTTGGGGAACAGGAGGCTGGGATCGCGTGCTTCGCCCTGAAAGGACAGAGGACCTTCCGCTCAGCACAGACATGTTATCGTCTCCGGCGACGCTTGCAGACGGGAAAGCTCCTGCACAGAAAGCAGACAGCGGGATGCTGCTCCCGCCGCTCAGAGCACTCTCGGTCTCCCAGCCGCACACTGACTGGCTCTCCTCGAGTGTTTTCCGTGTGCGCTCCAGAAGCTCCTCTCTTCGCTGTCGTCTCTTGATCGTGGCCGTGTCCTCTGCTCGACTCATTTCCAAAATTTCATCCTTGTTCTCTTCACCGCCATGCTTCTTCTGCTGCTTCAGTTTCCAGGTCTGATAGGCCGTTAAGTTGACGTCCTCCAATGACGGAGCGGGAGCTTCCGTCTCAGCCACTGTCTGCTCTCCGTTCTCGTCTTTCTTGTTCCATCCGAACTGAATTCGCTTAATCTTCCACCTTTCCAGAGGTGTTAGATTTTCTTTGTTCTTTTTGCAGAAGTTGTACATGGAGCTGCTGTCAGAGAGTATACTCTCGACATCATCGTCGATTTTCTTCTGGCTTGCTTCGCTGTTAGTGTCCTCGTCAGCCTCTTTGAGTCGGTATCGTGCAGCGGCCTGCTCCTCGATCTCCTTCAGACGCTGCTTCCAGAGATCGGCATAACTGCTGCAGCTGGTTGTGGATCCTGAATCTGAAGCGGGTCGACGGGGATGACGTCTGATGCGTTCCTTCACCATTCGTACATCTTCGCTGGTCACGCTCTCCAGGTCCTCCGGTCGCACGGCTGGCTGCTTCCTTTCGCCCAGCAAAGACTCGCCATCCTCCCCGTCGCACAGTAGCTGTGCCTCCCACCAGTCCTCATTTTGGTACTTCTCGTTGCGCTTCTGCCACTCCCTTATCATGCTGTCCACATCCCCGTCTTCATCATCCCTGTCTTTTCCAGGGAGCGTCGGGTCCTTTGCGGTCACCTCCAGTTCGGGTTTGTTTGGGCCGCCAAGAAGTCCTGCTCTCAGCGCGGCGGCGGCAGCAGAAGAAGCCACACTGCTCATGACGCTGCCGCCGTCTTCCTCCTCGTCCACCATAATAGAGTCGGCTTTAACTCCAAACATGCTCTCCTCCTCATCAAGACGAGCACGGGTGTCAATCACAGAGCACTGACTGAGGGTGTCGTCATCGTCTTCATCTCGCTCCTCCATTAGGGTCTCGTTGAGTTGGCGCAGTTGCTTTATGAAACCTTCATTGGGGTTGATGGCACGTTTCTTCCTGATTTCCAGAAGGGCCTCCATGATGCTCATGTTCTGGAAGATCATGAGGTAAGCAGCGACAAGCACGGCTGACCGGCTCACGCCCATCATCGAGTCCACAAGCACCTTGCCTGCATGAAGGGGAATACAAAAAATCGTCATATTTGTGCAGTTTCATCAGATTTGTCACACAAATTGAAAATGTAAATTGCCATGTTAAGCCCATGCCCCCCCCTCCAACAGGGCCTGCGGCCAATGAATTTCTCTTGTCTTGGCTCATTAATATTAATGAAGTCATGTGACTGGGTGCTCTGGATTATCAAGCTACATCATGACCTAATTAATATACATGAGACAAGCCTTCATAAATTCTCTCCTAGAGCCCGATGTCAGGAACAAAATGAGGAGACAGACTACTCACACAAAACAATAAATGGCAAAACAGCATCTTTTAACTGGGAGAGAAATTCTTATGGCTCTACTGAACCACATCCAGATTCGATATGCAATTACACCAAAATTCTTAACTTTGAAATGCAAATCTATTATGTTACATTGATAGTTCACCTAAAAACACAACTGTCTCATCATTTACTCGCCCTCCAGTTGTTCTCAACCCATGTGACTTTCTTTCACTAGATGATGACCGGCTACAGTCATCATTCTCTAGCGTTCTGCTAAATATTGTCTTTTGTGTTTAGAAGAAGAAAGAAGGGCATGAGTAGATGATGACAGAATGAACACGTTTGTTCCTGCGGCCCTCTAGTGGTTGAGCTCTGAACTGCAGCACAGGGTTCACTGACCCTGATTCAGAGTATAAAGTCTAGATCAGGTGTGCTCAATCCTGTTTCTGGAGATCTGGCTTCCTGCAAAGTTCAGCTCCAACCCTGATCAAACACAACTGAACCAGATAATTAAGGGTATGTTTAAACGACAATGATTTACTGAAAATGGAAAAGTATTTTCTTTGTACAGATGACAACGTTGTCAAAACAATACCTGTTCCGCGAAAACGACTAAAAACGCTGTATTCTGCTGCCAGGCCAGTAATTGGCAGAAACACTATGCGCCTAAAAACGAAATGCATAATATGCATGCACATGCCGTCACTGTTTTCACAGATTGGTGTCAGGCCAAAAGGCTGTTGTTGTGTAAATGAGCGGCCAAAACTTAGAAAAAGTTTTCCGATCTTCAGGAGCACTTGATAATTACAGACAGGTGTGTTGGACCAGGGTTGGATCTGAACTCTGAACAGGACTGGACACCTCAAAAACCTTTCAGTGAACAGTTCTTAAAAGAACCAACCAAAAGATCACAATTTCTTAGTGTGAAGAACATTTTTAAGAAACTAAAGAACCTTTTTCCACTCGGGTTCTTCATGGAACCATCAATGCCAGTAAAGAACCTTTATAGAGCGTGATCTCAGTTTCTGACGCGATTCAGATTCTGAAGAGGTTCCTGTCTATCTGTGTCACTAACTCTAAAAATAAGTGAGTGAGACATGACAGAGTCCAGGCCGGTGAGTTAATTTGGTATCTGCAGTTTGTTTATCTACGGCAGGAACAGCATGTTACTCACAGGTTCGGATTTTTAGTCTTGTGCTACATTCTTCACGCGTTTAACCAAACATTAAAAGAAAAAATATGTTGGAAAATTTTTTTTTTTTTTTCTAAACTCACCCCTGTGTGTCAGCAAAGCGTCATCCAGAAACTCAGCACACGTGCGGAAGTAAGGAGAGATGTCCGCATCTGGGAAATCATCCACCTCGATGCCCATATAGGTGATGTTCATGCCCTGGTAAAACAGCTCGCCCGTGTAGACGCCGGTGCCGTGAGCGGCGTTCACAATATGAGTGATGCCGAGGCGTTTGAGACGGGCTTTGTTCACAGCCACCGACCTGCAGCACAGAACGGGCAAACATGTCAGTCATTCATTAGAGTAAAGCTCCAACTCTAATCGTAAACTGATTTTTCTAAGGTTCCTGTAAAAAGAGAAGTAACGTAACATCTTCCTGCGACTCACTTCTCTGCAATGAAGATGTTGGGCCAGACTTCATCCACGGGGTTGAACGGAGCCTCCAGCCGGTCGTGGATCAGCGCTCGCTGGATGTCCAGCACACACGGCGTGTTGTAGGGGCTGCGGTCGTCGATCATGTCCTTCACCCGGTTGTACAGATCCTCCACCATCAGCTGCTCGGCGGATTCCAGCATGCTGTCAGGGGTCGACGGCGTCCTGACGTCTCTGGACTTCAGCTCTGAGGACGCGTGAGGACAGACGGACACAAAACCTTAGCTAAAGTTCAGTTATCGACAAACATTATCTTTTCAGAACTTTAGCACAAAGGCATTATTCATACATTGTTCACAAGATTGTTCAGAGAACATTCAAAAGTAATGTTCCCATAATGTTTGAAGAATGATCCTTTCCAGACCTTCACTGATGATCTTCTTGGCAGCGATGGAAGATGACAGATGAATCGGGTCCATGAAGATACTTTCTGCTTCTGAGCCTGAGATCATGGAGAAACGGTCCGAAATGGTGGAGAAGCGATCGGACATCATGGAGAAGCTGCGTGAGATTAAACACACACACACACACATGACGTCAGGCTATATAAAGTGTGTATAACTGACGTTTAACAGTGTTTCAGCTGTATTATCAGTGTTGGTGTGTCAGTGAACCTGGGCGAAGGACAGCGCAAGTAATGCGACTGAACGTCTTTAACACTTTCTGCTTCATCCTGATGTGGAACCTGCTGATCCTCCACAGCACTGCTCTCACCGGACGACGCCATCACACTTCAGAGAGAGAGAGAGAGAGAGAGAGAGACATTATGGCTTAATAATATAACAAAAACAATAAGATAACATTATATCTTTGTTAATGTTAGTAACAATACAATTGTTCATTGTTTGTTCTTGTTCGTTCACAGTGCTTTAACTAATGTTAACAGAAACAACTTTTGATTTTAAAGATGTTAGTAAATGATGAGATTAACATTAAGTAAGTTAACAAATGGTAACAAGTGAAACCTTACTGTAAAGTGTTACCGGTGAAAACACACAACATGATAAACAGACAACAACAGATTGATCAGGCCTGTGTGTGTGTGTGTGTGTGTGTGTGTCTATATATAGAGTGTGACAGCTGCAGAGATTCTTCTGGAACAGGGAGGTCACACACACACACACACACACACACACACACACACACACAACAGTGTAACCGTGTAAAAAGAGGTACAGAACGATACAAGTATATATATATATAACACTTATATGTCACTCTAATCTCAAGCAGCTTCTGTGAAAGTTTATCAGATGAAGTTTCTGCTGACCTGAATGTCTGTGGCCGTCGGTGGCTCCGTCTCCAGCGCTCTGAGGTCTGTGAGTGTGTTTGGACTCTAAACTTAAAGGCTCCTCACACTCCCACCGGCCCCCGGGACACCCATGTGACATCATCATCAGAGGGGTCTGACGGCCCCAGGGTCCCTTAAAGGGCCAGGCGCTTTTATCATGACACGGTCCAGCGTAATAGTTCACTGGTCATCACAGACAGAAACAAAGAAATGTTCCTGTTTTTTGTTTTTGTTTTGTTTTTTGCTGATGACTTTCACATAATTCAGACTTTTTACATCAGGCCAAATGAACGTTTGTTTTCTTGTTTTGAAAAGCCTTCTATTAGCTACAAATACATCATTCATCCAGCTGTCAAAAGAGAAACCCTGCATCCCAATGTGCATACTATCCTGCCCTAAATAGTACTGAAAAATACTAATGTCACATAGTATCTAGGATGGACAGGCAAACACTCCTCAACACTGTAAACAGCGCCCTCTGTGGCCCGAGAGCTCAAACAGCAACAGCAAGTGTTCAGTACTGCTGTTTATCACAGTGAGACGCAAGATGGCGCCAGTTACCAATTCTAACCCAGATCTTCTCGTTCCTGACCTGAACACTTGCAACACATGCAACCCTTCCTTTGAACACCTGCATAATCAGCAAGATGACCTAAACCAGTTTAACCAGTAAACACTAACAGAGCTGAAGATACTGGCGAATGAACACAAACCTGTTATCATCGACTGACACCACGATAAGAATCATTCTTTCTCGTGATCAAATATCTGTCTGTGCTCTACCTGCATACATGTGCTCAAATGATTATTTGTTGCGCTTAATAAAAAAATGAAGCTGAAATTAAATTAATATTAAAATGTCTCCCGATTTCTTTGTACTTTTCACATCTAAAATGCTTCACATTCCTTTCTTTTATTATTTATTATAAAGCATTTTGTTTTACCTTTTACAAGGGTCTTAACATTGTTTCATTACTTTAAGAAAAATATTGAATTAATTTAGTGTTGTTATTGTTTTATACAACAACTGTGTGTGTGTGTGTGTGAACCACAAAAACCCCATCATCACACACTGTCTTTCAGCTCATCAGCTTTATTTGACCACACGGGAAGGTGATTTTCCCACAGATGACGAAATCTATGAGAGAAACAAAAGCTTACAGAAGAAAAGCACATGAAAATAATCTAATGTACAAAAACATGTTATAGTAGAATATATACTGCATTTCTGTGACAGCGGACATATTTATTACTGTATAAATCTCTCTTTAAATATATCAGAATCTTTCTAATGTGTTTCTGTAGTTCGGTGTTCTAGAGTGATCATGTACATTTATAACAACAGGGAAACCCACACGATTAAAGGCACAGACACGACACACAGCCAACGAGAAATAGCCCATCAGAGAGGAAAATCAAGAGGAAATGTTTCTGAAACATGAACTAACACTGAAATGCAAAGAAAGAGAAACAGTGTTGAACAGATAACACAGTGCTTCAGTCTCTCTAACACACACATATTAAACCATGTCACACACACACACACACACACACAGCTTCTCATAGTAACATTAATCTTAATCTCTCTATATATGACACTATTTTATCAAGGGCGCATATGAAACTGCTTCAAAGTCAAAAACAAACATAAAAATAAAACAGGCATTTTCTTTTTAATCACAAAGTGTTTTATATACGGCACTCTTCACGAACAGGGTACAAAAGTCATTTATGTGTGCTGAACCTGCAGAAAAATATTTGCAACTTTTGCATCTAGATACGATTAAAACCCTGATGTGTGTGATTTTATGTTCTAGCAATAAAAATTAAACAAACCTGATCAAATTAAAAGTACATTTATAAACTACATGAGAAAAATGACAGGTTTGCATATAAAGTTTAAATGAAGCTGTTGCTCAAACATCTGATGTGGTTCAAACTAGCTGCTAATTCTTGTGTTAAATAATAGTTAAACCTATTAAAGCAAGCAGGGATTTGTGCCTCTGATTCCTTACAAAGCAACTCCAGAGTTTTCCGTATTCATGGAAAGTGCCGTAGTGTGGAAGCTTGTTTCTGACATGGAATGGGAAATTAAAAAATGTAACAATTCTGACCTCTTCTCACAAATGTGAGTTATAAAGTTTAAACTCGCATTTAATTTTTTATTCCGTGGCAGAAACAATCTTCCACAACGTAGTTTAATTGACATCCACGACGAGAGGCCAGTGTGAGTATTGAGTTCAGCCCCGTCGCTGATGAAGCTCATGAGCGCTTCACTTCATTCCCTGTCATTGAGGATCAGTGTGTATAAAACTGTAAAGCATTAGTGAAACGTTTTAATGGGATTGTGTCATGTGGCTCATCATCATAACCGTACATTCATTACATCACCACCCGCTCAACGAGCAAACGATACACCCGTGTTACAACTTCTTTATAATTCATATTCATCCTGAGAGGCCTTCTGCGTCTCCAGATCGGCGTTTAACTGTCTGTGTTCCAGTCACTCACACTCGTCTCGTGTTCACGACGGCTCTTAGTGTGTCTTTGGTGTGCATATTTTTGTATTCATGGCTTGTAAATGCTTCTTGTTAATGAACGTACAGTAGAAGGGCCAGACGAGGTTATTACCCATCAGACACTGGCTGAGAATCACAGTGAATCACACTGCATGACAAGAGCTTCAGTTCTCTCATCTGTCCTTGATTTAAAAATATATTCCTGCATCACATGATTTTAAAGATCTGAAAGTGTGTTTTGTTCCAGATGGTTTCCTGAAATCTGACAGCAGTGGGTTTGGCTTGAACGGCCGTTGTGAGAATTTACTGATAAACCTTGAGTTCAGCTGCTGGTCGTGTGTGTGTGTGTGTTACAGTGCAGTCCATGAGCACTGACACCGTTTGTGCAGTTTGCTTTACAACGATCTGAAATGTTCACTGAATGAAGACTGAGTTTGAAGTGCTGACATTAAAATATTCTCTATAGTCTTCTGAATATGAACTGTGTAAATTTCAGCATGTAACAACAAATGAAAAGGTCCAAATGCAGGAATTACATCAGGTACTGAACGTTCATCCATCACGAGCATCAGTCGCACAGACGAAGAATGATTTAGACACTTAAAGTGGAAGGGAAGGTGCACTGGTCTTTTCTTCCCTATTTTGGCAAACAAGAACAAATGTTCGTCATCAGAGAAGAGAAGAGATGCTGCGAGAGGGAGGAGAAGATATTCTGATTCAAGATTATGAGACGTCAATTTTAAACAATGATGTGCAGCGATGAATAATTTAGAATAAATACTGCAATATTCCATAAAAAAAACTATTTGCACTTCTCTGAACCCTTCTGTATTTCAAGACAAACCCGCACAGACTGTGTCAGTAGTGGACTGTGTGTGCGTGTGCGTGTGTGTGTGTGTGTGTGTGTGTGTGTGTGATTGTACGTCGCATGTCCACTATGCTGCTGCAGGTCCTGAGCGTTCACTGATTTTAGGCTCAGTCTGATAAATGAGGTAGCAAAGGCACGGCAGCTTCGCTCGGGTCGGAGTCGCAGGACAGCTCCTCCATCTGCTTCTCCAGCAGCGCCACCAACTGGCTGCTCTTGTCCGCACTGCCGTCCGCACCCTCTTTGAACTGCACATAGGGCGTGTTTTTCAGCATGTCAGGCAGGCAGGGCACCAGATGCAGCGCCCCGCTGGCCGTCACGCCGGTGACACACGTGTAGAAGTCCTGCGACGGCGGTTGCGAGGGGGCGGAGTTCAGAATCATGCTGTAGTCCATGCCTGGGACAGATACGAGCTCTGGGTGGGTGTGGCCAGGGGCTGGAGGAGGTGTGGCTCCCTCGCAGTAGGAGGCGGGGCCGCTGCGGCAGTAAGACGCAGGACTGCAGCTCGTCTGAAGGGTCGGCTGTCCTTCAGGGCCGGAGACGTACCGAGCGACAGCTGCCTCCTCTTCTTTAGATGGGAAGCTGCTGGGCGCCACAGCCGGACATGTGTCCACACTCACCTGGTACCACATCTCCATGGAGTACTGCGGCGGCTTATAGCCGTGAAAACTGGAGAAATGACGATTGATCTCATCGATCTTCCCATTCTGGAGGGAAAGGGACAGAAAGAACAGAAGGTAAAGCAGATTTCTTGAGCAGCAAATCATCATATTAGAATGATTTCTGAAGAATCATGTGATCAAGACTGGAGTAATGATGCAGAAAATTAAATTCAGCTTTGATCACTGGATATAAATTGCAGTTTTTACTTTATTTTTGTTCAGATAAATGCAGTATTGGTGAGCAGAAGAGAGTGTAACAGGTAGTGTGGTGTGAGACGGGACAGTGAGACCTTCAGCAGAACGGGTTCAAGCCCGCGGATGCGCGGTTTGGGAATCGGTGGCAAGAGAAACGCTTTGATTCTGCGGGAAGAACACAAAGACTTATTTTTTCTTGACATCCTGTTTTTTTCTAATGTATTATTTATATGTTTTTTTACTTGTATTAGTTCATGCACATGGTGTTCCTCAAAGCTAAGAGCAGAACCACCATTAAATCCATTCTGCAGAGTTCACTGATGCTTATGGAAGCTTGTTTCCGTCAAGGAATAAAAAAAATGTAATTGCGAGTTTTTATCTCAAAATTCTTTTCTTGCAATTCTGGAGTTCTGTCATGAAACTCTAGATGGCGCAGTCTGGTCCTTAACTCAATCTGCTTGCAGTCGCATCATTCTCTATTGGCTCCTGCTGTATCAGTAGCCAATGAGCCTTCTGCTCAACTTTTGAAATACTTGGTCAGTGCTTTCAGAAACCCTCCACCTTCCCCAGCTCCACCTGCATAGATCTGCTACGAGTAATTCGTGTATGCTGTATTGTACAGCAGCAGTGTAGCAGATCTGTTCCGCCAAGACCAAACATTAAAATGGTCATATCCATTACCATGCTAAACTCTTAGAGTTACCATGACAGAAATGCCAATTACGATTTATTAGATTTATCAGAACTGCGAGATAAACAGGCCAAAACGACTTTATTTTTTACATTAGATCTTCCCTCAAAATAAATGCGGCGGAGGTCTGCAGATTGTGTGCGCTCATGACTGAACTGAACATCTGCTCACGACACCCAATGATGCAGATCTACAGATCCGTCTGTGTAATTATTATCGACAGTCTGTCGTTACTGCGAGCAGAGCTACGGCTTCATGACGTCACTGACCTCTTTCCTCGTGGAATGAACCCAAAACCGACGATGAGGAAGGCCATGATGCCGAGGCTGGTCACCAGGATGAAGGCCAACATGCGATCTGACAGACAGACAGACAGATGTTTAAGCATCAGCTGTGATAGACAGGTCAATGCCTGTGTGTGTGTGTGTGTACCGGACAGAGGTCTGCCGATGATGCTGATGCTGACGGACTCGCTCCATGCGCTCCAGTGTTTGCTGTTGGCGGAACGGCACCGGACCATGAACTCATACGTTCCCACTGGCAGATCCAACAACTCAACATGAGGCTCCCGCAAACGCTCCTTCATCTACGGACACACACGACACATCCTAAATCTTCCTTTTTTGTCTTAAACATTTCTAGAATGATTGAGGAACACTTGACAATACGGCTGCACTAATATGCATTAATCCATGCTTAACTAATGCACAGATAATAATTAATAATTAAGTTAATGTAACTAAGAATTTACTTTACAAAGTAATTTGGCCTCTACAATTGCTATAAAATCAAAGTCATATGTCTAACCAAGTTGATGTAAAAAAAATCGTAAAGTACAGTTTCCATGGTAATGCAGTGTCCAATTTAAAAATGCTTTTCACAGCATGAACTTTGAGTGTTAAAGCTTTCAAATAACACAAAAAATTTATGATGATTTATGTACACATTAGTGCACCTGTACTGTACAGTGTTCACAGTTGTTGTCATTCAAGCGAAGGCCGTACCTTCCAGGTGTCTGGCTGAGCGAGGTTTCTGTAGCGCAGCTCGTAGACGAGCGTAATCCATCCGTCACGCACCTGAGACTCGATCGGATACATCCAGGACAGCATGATGGAGCGACAGGATCCACAGTGGCTCTCGTTCAGCATGATGTAGGACAGGTTAAATGGCGGGTCGGTCTCCACTGGGGACGCAAACACACGAGACTATTATCAGCGCTGATGAAAACCTGTTTTTCTGTTTATTACTGTGAAGCTGCTTTGAAACAATCTGTATTGTACAAAGAGCTGAAGAAATAAAGCTGACTTGACAAGCCATTTAGGCCGCATGTAGTTTCATTACTAGTCTTAATAAACCTTTAAATTAAAGGTTCGAATTCCCATGTGAGTTGTAATGCGTCACCTATATCAGCCACGTCCAGGCAGTGTCTCTGTGAGGTCAGCGACCCCGTTCCAGTGTGAGCCGTCACTTTCATGCAGTACATCTCCCAGATCTGAGTGTGTTTGGTGTCGAAGAAGCAGCTGTTGATGCCACCGCTCACGTAATCGGGACAGTCCTGAGAAGCGCCAGTCCTGCGGAGATCACATGACCACATTTACTATGCATGACCAGTGTTACTGACCTCTACATAAACCACCAGCCGATGTGAGGTGTGTCTCACCCAGTGCTGTACTGAAGCGTGTAGGTGACGTTGTCCTGATTATTGATCGGACGCCACCAGCAGGTGAAGACCTCCATGTTGGGCGATCGGCAGTGGTAAATATACGGCCTTGATCCATCTGCAACACAACAAACAACTGACTGAAGATCTCAATGATGACAAAGTACATGAAGCCCCTTCAGAATGAACACTGAAGCTTTTTTAGGCCTCTATGGTTCTATGTAGAAAATCATTTTCAAAGATTACACAACATATTTTACTTCATTGGATGCTGATAGTGGGCGGACACATACCCTGCATGAACATTTATATCTTTATAGAATTTCCGCTGCTGCTCTGACATGTTGAATAAAGCATAATCAGATCAAGCGCGTGTTCATCGACTGATACTAACTCAGTTATTATACAGAGCAAAACACAACAACACAAAACACTCCATTAAGCAGTTTTCAAAGGCATCAGACTCCTTCAGTCTGTTTGAGATTATGACATGTGGGCTAATGCTAGCAACTATGCTAATCTGATTTAGCTGCTACGCATTCCTACAAAACACAGACACAGAGAGGGCGTTGTGAGCGAGTAATAAAGCACAGCAAAGAGCAGTTAAAACCGGCTTAAAGGTTCAGCAAAGTTTATAAAGTTCATACAGAATCACTTGAGAAGTATTCTCTGAAGGCCAGAGTTTTCATTGTGTTATTAAAGCAGTCCATACAAAAACATGAAAATACTTCAATATTTTATGCATAATGCAAAAACAACAACTGAGAATATATATGATTTTAATATTGTTTTTACATATGAGGTTTTGTCAGGTTTAGCTCACTTCTAGGTACAAATTTGTCCCCAAAATATGGTTTAGTAGGTTCAAACACAGAAACGAAGCACAGTTTTATGAAGCAGAGTAAATTGAATTGGATTCAAACTCAAGTTATGAAGCCCTCGTGACAGAGATTACACACACACACTCACACACACTCTCACACACACTCTCTCACACACACTCTCTCTCTCACACACACACTCTCACACACACACTCTCACACACACACACTCTCACACACACACACTCTCACACACACACACTCTCACACACACACACTCTCACACACACACACTCTCTCTCACACACACTCTCTCTCACACACACTCTCTCTCACACACACTCTCTCTCTCACACACACTCTCTCTCTCACACACACACACACTCTCTCTCACACACACACACACTCTCTCTCACACACACACACACTCTCTCTCACACACACACACACTCTCTCTCACACACACACACACTCTCTCTCACACACACACACACTCTCTCACACACACTCTCTCTCACACACACACACACTCTCTCACACACACTCTCTCTCACACACACTCTCTCTCACACACACTCTCTCTCTCACACACACACACACTCTCTCTCACACACACACACACTCTCTCTCACACACACACACACTCTCTCTCACACACACACACACTCTCTCTCACACACACACACACTCTCTCTCACACACACACACACTCTCTCACACACACTCTCTCTCACACACACTCACACTCTCTCACACACACTCTCACACACACACTCTCACACACACACTCTCACACACACACTCTCACACACACACTCTCACACACACACTCTCTCACACACACACTCTCTCACACACACACTCACACACACACACTCTCTCACACACGCACGCACACGCGCACACTTAATAATATGAATTCATCTTTATCACAAGGATACGTACCAAAAACTTTTAAGTTGGCTATTATTAAACCTCTTATTTAAAAAAAACCACAACTTGATCCTAGAGAATTAGTCAATTACAGGCCAATCTCAAATCTCACTTTTCTGTCAAAAATACTAGAAAAGGCAGTATCATCACAACTATGTTCCTTTTTAGAAAGAAATAGTATCTATGAGGATTTCCAGTCAGGATTTAGACCATACCATAGTACTGAAACTGCTCTCATTAGAGTTACTAATGATTTGCTCTTATCATCAGATCGTGGTTGTATCTCTCTATTAGTGTTACTGGATCTTAGTGCTGCATTTGACACTATTGATCACAATATTCTTTTAAATAGACTCGAAAATTATGTTGGCATTAGTGGAATTGCATTGTCATGGTTCAAATCATACTTATCTGACCGTTATCAGTTTGTAGTAGTAAATGAAGAGAGGTCATATCGATCACAAGTTCAATATGGAGTACCGCAAGGCTCGGTACTAGGACCATTGCTGTTCACTCTATATGCCACCCTTGGGAGATATCATCAGGAAGCATGGCGTTAGTTTTCGTCATCAGTTAGGAACCTGGGTGTGCTCTTTGATACCAATCTTTCATTTGAAGGCCATGTTTCTAGCATCTGTAAAACCGCATTCTTCCATCTTAAAAATATATCTAAACTATGACATATGCTCTGTTGTATTAGAACGGAACTGAGCTGGACGATGATTTAATTTTTTTGAAGAAATGCTTTATAGATGAAATAAATGAATTTAACAATTGATGATCTTTACAACGGAACTGAATCAACACTGAACTGACTTCAGCTGAACAACAGCCGAAATGCATTATTTTCCTGTTATCACACACACACACACACACACACACACACACACTCACACGCTCTCACACACACACTCACGGCTGATCTCGGGTCAGTGAACGCTCACACACTCATTGGACTGACAGCTGTTTGACAGTATGGATTATGCAGCTGTGAACAGACGCCTGCGCACAATCAGCAGTCTCACCAATCTGGCTTTCTCTCCGTCTCCACGGCGACCCATCTTCACCTCAGAAGACCTCGCAACCTTTCACACATGTTACAAATCAGTCTGTGATTCCACCATGTTTGCATGTCAGCACACGCTCTTCAATACAACAGACAAGTTTAAGCAAAAGTCTTGACGGTTGATTCGGTTTGTGCCAACATCTCAACCTCACACAGCAGCTTTAACCTGTAAATCTCTTCTGACAGAAGCAAGAGAGTGTTTGTCTCTCTGAACTGGTTCATTACATACAGTAACAGTCATCAGCATCGCCATGGGCAACAGCAGTCAGCCAATCAGAAAGAGGGAGAATTGACTGTGTTCCACTTCAGATCTAAACATGTAGATTCAGCATCACGTGTTCATGTTCAACAACAGTTATTTTCAAGTCGGCATAAAAGGGAAGTTGCGCTCGTATTTTCTTATTTTTGCTGATGGTTATTGCTGCTGCTGCTGCTGCTGTTATTGTTGCTGCTGTTATTGCTGCTGCTGTTATTGCTGCTGCTGCTATTGCTGCTGCTGCTATTATTGCTGCTGCTATTATTGCTGCTGCTATTATTGCTGCTGCTGCTATTATTGCTGCTGCTGTTATTGCTGCTGCTGCTATTGCTGCTGCTGCTATTATTGCTGCTGCTATTGTTGCTGCTGCTGTTATTGTTGCTGCTGCTGTTATTGTTGCTGCTGCTGTTATTGCTGCTGCTGTTATTGTTGCTGCTGCTGTTATTGTTGCTGCTGTTATTGCTGCTGCTGTTATTGCTGCTGCTGTTATTGCTGCTGCTGTTATTGCTGCTGCTGCTATTGTTGCTGCTGTTATTGCTGCTGCTGCTATTGTTGCTGCTGCTATTGTTGCTGCTGCTATTGTTGCTGCTGCTGTTATTGTTGCTGCTGCTATTATTGCTGCTGCTGTTATTGCTGCTGCTGTTATTGTTGCTGCTGTTATTGCTGCTGCTGCTATTATTGCTGCTGCTATTATTGCTGCTGCTATTATTGCTGCTGCTGCTATTATTGCTGCTGCTGTTATTGCTGCTGCTGTTATTGCTTCTGCTGCTATTATTGCTGCTGCTATTATTGCTGCTGCTATTATTGCTGCTGCTGCTATTGTTGCTGCTGCTGTTATTGTTGCTGCTGCTGTTATTGTTGCTGCTGCTGTTATTGTTGCTGCTGTTATTGCTGCTGCTGCTGTTATTGTTGCTGCTGTTATTGTTGCTGCTGTTATTGCTGCTGCTGTTATTGCTGCTGCTGTTATTGCTGCTGCTGTTATTGTTGCTGCTGCTGTTATTGTTGCTGCTGCTGTTATTGCTGCTGCTGTTATTGTTGCTGCTGTTATTGTTGCTGCTGTTATTGCTGCTGCTGTTATTGCTGCTGCTGTTATTATTGCTGCTGCTATTATTGCTGCTGCTGTTATTGCTGCTGCTGTTATTGCTGTTGCTGTTATTGTTGCTGCTGTTATTGCTGCTGCTGTCATTGTTGCTGCTGTTATTGCTGCTGCTGCTATTATTGCTGCTGCTGCTGCTGTTATTGCTGCTGCTGTTATTGTTGCTGCTGTTATTGTTGCTGCTGCTGTTATTGTTGCTGCTGCTGTTATTGTTGCTGCTGTTATTGCTGCTGCTGTTATTATTGTTGCTGCTGCTGTTATTGTTGCTGCTGCTGTTATTATTGTTGCTGCTGCTGTTATTATTGTTGCTGCTGCTGTTATTGCTGCTGCTGCTGCTGTTATTGTTGCTGCTGTTATTGTTGCTGCTGTTATTGTTGCTGCTGTTATTGTTGCTGCTGTTATTGTTGCTGCTGCTATTATTATTGCTGCTGCTGCTGTTATTGCTGCTGCTGTCATTGTTGCTGCTGTTATTGCTGCTGCTGTTATTGTTGCTGCTGTTATTGTTGCTGCTGCTGCTATTATTATTGCTGCTGCTGCTGTTATTGCTGCTGCTGTCATTGTTGCTGCTGTTATTGCTGCTGCTGTTATTATTGTTGCTGCTGTCATTGCTGCTGCTGCTATTATTGCTGCTGCTGTCATTGTTGCTGCTGTTATTGCTGCTGCTGCTATTATTGCTGCTGCTGTCATTGTTGCTGCTGTTATTGCTGCTGCTGCTGTTGTTATTGCTGCTGCTGTTATTGCTGCTGCTGCTGTTATTGCTGCTGCTGCTGTTATTGCTGCTGCTGCTGTTATTGTTGCTGCTGCTGTTATTGCTGCTGCTGTTATTGCTGCTGCTGTTATTGCTGCTGCTGCTGTTATTGTTGCTGCTGTTATTGCTGCTGCTGTTATTGCTGCTGCTGCTATTATTGCTGCTGCTGCTGCTGTTATTGTTGCTGCTGCTGTTATTGCTGCTGCTGCTGTTATTGTTGCTGCTGCTGTTATTGCTGCTGCTGTTATTGCTGCTGCTGCTATTATTGCTGCTGCTGCTGCTGTTATTGTTGCTGCTGTTATTGCTGCTGCTGTTATTGCTGCTGTTATTGTTGCTGCTGCTGTTATTGTTGCTGCTGTTATTGCTGCTGCTGCTGTTATTGTTGCTGCTGCTGTTATTGCTGCTGCTGTTATTGTTGCTGCTGCTGTTATTGTTGCTGCTGTTATTGCTGCTGCTGTTATTGCTGCTGCTGCTGTTATTGTTGCTGCTGTTATTGCTGCTATTATTATTGCTGCTGCTGCTGTTATTGTTGCTGCTGTTATTGCTGCTATTATTATTGCTGCTGCTGCTGTTATTGTTGCTGCTGTTATTGCTGCTGCTGCTGTTATTTGGGGTATTTTGGGTTTTTCGAAAAACCTATGTTTGCAAACTAGTCCTTCGGTTCATATCCGCGACGGGATGCCAAAATGTTCGATGTGGGTGGGGCCACTTTTTACTAAAATGGCTATAACTCTTGAATGGAATGAGATATTTTCACCATGTATGGGGTCAATCTTTGGTTACAAGAAAATTCGTGAAACTACATGCAGCATATTATTTTAAAGAAGCATGCCAACTTTTATGGAGATCGGACCATAGGTGGCGCTAAAACTTAAAAAGCTTTAAAAACCACATATTTCCTTAGTAAATTGCCAGTATTGGCTGTAAATGGCCCTTTCTATCTCTGATCTAGGTGGTTACAGGCTTAATAAATGAAACATAATACCTTTTCATATATGTGCTTAAAGGCCTTAAATCGCTTGAACCTGAGCTTCAGCGGGTGAATCGAGGATTCAGGGCTACAAACCACTGCTTTTACCAACAACAGCCTGTCGTCATTCAGCAACGTCATGCGTGAAAGATAAACCCGAGCGGATTGAGTCGCTGCGAAATATGATCACAGCTTATTGTTCCTGCTACCAGCAATACTTTTACAAACTTTACAAAGAGCCACAAACAAATGAAATACAGGTTTGTGAAGATTTACTAAAAGCATGAACACTTTACAATAATGTCCGACCACTATTTATTAATTTTTGTTAATTTTAGGTAATAAAAATACAACTGTTTATGGTTAGTTCATAAACTTTTGATTTTAATAATGTATTGTAATGTTGAGATTAACATTAACTAAGATTACTAAATGCTTTAGAAGTATTTTTCATTGTTAGTTCATGTCAACTAATGCAGTGAACTAATGTTACGCAATGAAACCTTATTGTGAAGTATTAGCAAGCAATCTAAACATGTTTCTAATTGATTTAGATCAGTGTTTGTGCATTTCTTCATCATCAGAGTCGATATCTAGTCATTCAGGGTCCCAAACTGATGGTGAGAGGAAGCAGTCCTTAAGTGAGTTTACTAAATAAAAATGTAGTCTACTGGCATTAAAAGTGGGATAGTCCAATAAAACATGTTTAATGGAAAGAGGGGTCCTGCAGAACACACATAGGGGTGCATCTTTGCCTTTAAGCACAAAGGCATGAGTCATGATCCTCCAGATGATCACATGATCTGCAGCGACTCACAAACGCCGGGCGTTTCTTCACCATTCCACTCCATCCCAAACTGGAAAAACCTGCCTCCCCTCATATCAACAAAGACTCATATCAGGAGATACGATCATCCCACGCACTTTACTACAGTTAGTTACACAGATGAAGAGGTTAACAGTGACTAAACGAGTCCAACCTTCAGAAAGACATGTTCATCCACATCAGGAGCTCAAACCATCATGATTTAGTGTTTGTTGCTTCACCAATTATGTGTTTTTTCTCAATTATTCTCAGCTCTCTCTAACTAACCCATTTAAACTGTCAAACTCTAATAGCTTCCCATCATGCCCTGGTTCTCATCTGGTTTTTCTGCCTTGTGCGCATCAGAATGAAAGTGAAAAAAGTGAAAGTGAAATGTATAATTCAAGATAGATGGTGCATGTAAAAATTATTTATTTAGGACACACAGACAACTACAGTGAGCTCATCATCAGATCTGACCAATCACATGCGCATAGTGACCATAACAGAGTGCATTAGTGCCCGCCCACTTTTTCAGCGCCGTTGGTTCATTTCATTCATTTCTCCCATAGGGATTTTTAAAAAGTCTTTGTTGAAGCGTTATAAGCCATGAACCAAGCCAACCAGCTAAGAGGAGAATGACAACACCACAATCTGTGATTTGAAAAAATTGGACAAAAATACAAAGGTACAAAACATGATGCTGCAGCATCATGGGTAATGTAGTTTTTCACCATGAATCTCCTTGGTAAAGACTATTATTTTAAAAATAAGTTGAAATAATGCAGACTGACAGCTTCAGCAGAATCAACTACTATTGATCAACAACATCAGCGCTCATAGTAGGGCTTATTGTTAAAAAAAATCAATTTCCCTGTGGAGAAAAGAATGTTTTTTGAGTTTTTACTTCTGGAATCGACTGTTGCACTATACACTTTAGTGAGATGCACAGACTGAAACACATTCAGCTCTATAAACACACAAATGAACTAATTTGACATGTGTAATCGGATTGTTATGTACAGATTATAGGATCTTACTGCAGATTTGCTGCATTGATCCTGATAATGAGCATTAATGAAGTCCATTCACAGTAATTCAGTGCCGTTGTGAAGCTCCTGCTCCGTGTTTACATGCACTTTCTGTTCCACAGGTGAATCTGTGGAGGGAATCTGAATTTGGGGAATCAGAATATTGTCTTAAATATTGTGCGTTTTTGTGTATTTATCTTGTAATTTGTTTATTTGTTCTTATTTTATTACTGACTGTTTACTTGTCTCTTATAAAATGTTTGAACTTTATATTAGTTAGGCTAACAGATTTTGTCGTGGTATATCGAGAACTATGAAATTTTACAATTTCAAAAACAATGAAAACAATACTGAAAACCTTTTTTGATCCTTAGCATTGAGCCTTGCTATATTATTAAAGGCACAGCTGATTGTGACATTTATTACAATTATTATCATGTTCACTTAAATTAAAGGTTGTTATTTTTTTTTAAAGCCAAATAAATGTAAAAAATAATGGCTTTCAATTATACTGTAATAATGTAATCTTGTTCATTCACACTGGTGTTGTGAACTTCACTCACCCTCCTGCAGGGTGGCGGCAGCGGTGCGTGTGGACGGATGCAGTGCCGCAGTGACCGTCGTCCAGTGCAGCGTCAGCAGCAGAAAGCACAGCATCATGCGTCTGTCACACCAGAGCACTGCAGCACAAAGACACACACACGTAAGATACACACTTCACTGTAAAACCCTGAGACACACACACACACACAAGCATCTCCTCTCTTGGTAAGAGTCATGAGACGCATCACAGGACACAGTCGTCCATCGCCTGTAGCCACATTAACACACATTAAGCACATTCAGTTGGAGCGCAGGAAAAAAAAGACATAAAGTGCCCCTAGGATGCTATTTTAAAGGTTCCTAATGTTGTTTTGGCGTCTCCTACAACAGGTTTACATGCATCCAAAGCTGAAAAACACTTTAATTTTCTTATAATATCCACTGCAACATCCACTCTTTTATCACAATGTCTGAAACGCTTCGATCAAGGATTCGGTCTCTCTAAGCCCCGCCTTCTGAGAGCTGCTCTGCTCCGATCGGTCAGATGGCCCAGCCTGCTGTGATTGGTCGGAAACCAAATGCTCATTATCATATCTGAATCTCAGCTCTTGATTCACAGTGATACGAACAGTAACAGTTTTACCATATCAATCTCATCAAAGTGGATTCGCTTTGGTCTTCGACATTAACAACACAAACCAAACTCTTCCAGTCTCAGATACAGTGATTGAGGGCGGGGCAAAGAGACGCTATTCGCCTGCAGTCAATGGCATTATGCAAATTAGTTACAAACCTAGGTTCAACAGGAATTACTGACGACTCGTTTCAGTTCAGAATCGCTTCTTTCTTTTAGGACACAATATCTCCATTTATCTGATCTTTGATCTTTTACATTCACATTGACGACACCATGGACACCCGTGGTGCCACTAGCAGTGATGGAGACCACCCGGGTGGAGCTAGCGAAGGAGATGACCTCCTCAGTAGAGCAGCAGTACTCTGAGGAGTTGGTGAGTCAGGTGGGCATGGCGGATCAGAAACATGGACAGCATACATGACAATGACAAGTATTGACAGACTCTTTGGACGTGACATGGCTGGCATGGATGACCTCATTGGACGTGACAGAGCAAGGAAAAGTTCATAAATGGCCTCAGTGGCCATAACTTTGGGCATAAATGGTTCATCGATGGCCTCTGTGGCTTGACTTGGTCCTTAAACTTTTTACGCATGGCCTCCTTGGCTGTAACGTGGCTCTCAGGAAGCTTCGTGTGAGCTGTGGTGGACAACACCACCTCAGTTGATATCAGTAGTGGACGCCGGTGCCTCTGAGGAAGTGTATGCAGCCCACACACACATGATGCCGGTGGCCACTACCAGAAGCACTGTCAACAGTGGGATGACCTCCAGGACCACCAGACATGGACAATCTCTAGGGGAAACGCCCATGATGTAAGAGGACTCTGGCGTGGCGGCCATGATGTGACGAGGCTCTGGAGGCTCATGGAAACTTGTGAATAATGCCTCTTTCTGCAGTCAAGCTTTCAATCACATCAGATCATGTTGACTGGAGAAACCCATTTAATCAGAAGATTAAAAAGAAAGAACAAGAAACATTTGCTTAGTGACTGTAATCTCACAAAATAAGTTCTTTTCCTCGAAAGACCAAAGTTTGATCTAATAATGTTACACAAAAGCTGAATGACGACATGCATCTGTTATAAAAGCGTCTTTAACTCATTAAGTCCTGTAATGAAAGCCGTGATTGTGCTGAATGATCCGTGTTCTTGAGTGTCCGGTGAGGGATTGATAATGCTGTAGTCATGATCGCCACAACCGTCCATTTATTCTGTTTTTGTGTCCTAAGAACTCCAACCCGGTTCAATAATCCCAGACACACAAACATGAAGAAACGCCTTTATTTCTCTCAAAGCTCCATGTGAAGCTCCACACATGCGTTTGTACTAAAGCTTTTCTAATATCTGGAGGAGCTTAAGAGCTTAAAAAGAACAGCAAGAATAAGAGATTTAGCCTCCGCCGCTATTGTCACGGATTAAACCGGCATGAAGGATCTTTATTTGTCTCTGATCAATCAAGGGAGCGATACTGACATCGGTTAACCAGTCCTGACGGTATTCAGTACACCGACAGGATTCAGTATCGGGACATAATCACGTGCTGCCAATGCAATTACAATAGAATAATTACTTTTATAATTCAAAGATTTCCATCTCATCTTGTCCACGAAGAATGAAGATTACAAATGACTCTCTGCGGTTTCTGGCACTAATCTGAGCTGGAACAGGGTCAGACGGCCAGATCGGGCCACACGCGCTCAGTGATGACCTCTTATTAGGTCACTTCAGCCAACACCAAAGGCCAGATGGGTGTCTAGAGTCCAGCTCTCAGTTAATTAGCTGCTAAATAAGCTGCTTGTCTGCTGTGGGTCAAGATGACAAAAACTAACACGTCGCATTTACACACACAGACAGCATTTCTGCCGACAAAACCGTTTGCACTAAATCACAGTAAATCACCAGCAGATGTCTGAAGGAGCAAGAGAATTTCAGGGATCTTTGAAGATTTCTTTCTGTTTACAGTAAGTACAAATAGCAACAAATAACACTTGAAACAGCAGGTGCAAATGGTGATAGATGCTACACAAACAGAAGTGATGTGTATTACTGCTTCAGTGGTGGGCGCAGTCAATGAAAAGGGCTTGTTGACTGTGTGCTTTCACTGCCGTAAGTGTGCAATGAGGACACGAGCGCTTATCTTCATCTGAAACAGCTACAAGTTCTGAGAAAAACTGTAAACTCCACGTACGACGGCAAACAGTTCACAATATATTCAAACAAGCACAACATCATCAAACATGGAGAGAGTGTGGGCACATTATTCCTCTAGTGACTGTTGATTAACACTGAATCAACTAGCCTTAACTAAACCCAACCTAACAGAAGATTCTCCAGCAGAGGACACGTTTCTACCGCCGCACGTTACCTTTTAAATCACACTACTCAAACAGAGACAGATCTTCAGACGGAGGCATCGGAGTGAGTAATAAAGACTGTAAGTGGCAGTGATATTAGTGTGGATCACAAAGCTTCACATGAGACTCACTCCAGCTGCTTCAGCACGGACGGTCCTTTACAGCGTCACGTTTACGAGTGACGTCTCTAAGTGCACTTCATATTGACTGCATGTGAGCACTAAAGCCGGGTTCTGATCTGCTTTGCCCCTAATTGTCTTTGAGCTTTGGGTCACTGGGGCAACATCTGACATGGGAAATCAACCCAACAAACTCATTAAACGCATGTATGCACTTGAGGACACGGACCTGCGCTGAAACCATGCTAGAAATCACAACAAGGCCAGTGACTTACAGCTGAAAACACGGTGACGTGATGAGAATCTCACAGATAGATAGATATCTTTCTTTGGGGTTTAAAGTGAGCTGAACATTACGATCTTCATCAGATTCTCACAGACTGGCAGGTTCATTTCCAAACACTGTACAGAAACTAAAAACACAAATGTAAATTATTTAATCTGTCGGTTTTCTGCCTCGAGGCACGAGACTTACACCACGGCAGGAGAAGAAGAAAGAGCAGCAATTACTTGTCGGATCACAAATGGAGTTCAATGTTCTCGAAGGAGACGGTAAACATGGAATATGTTTAAAAATCCGCGGGATTGGTGACAAACATCCAGTACGAGGAACAGAAAACATTTAGATTCATGATGTAAATGTATATTTATGATTTTTTTAATGGCATATCTGCAGCAGAGCTCTCTTTAAGACAACAAAGTAATTTTAAGTAACAACAAAATAAATAACTATTCAAGACATTTATGAATAATACAAGACTGACATTCTAAAATACATTCAGATGATCCTTTAAAAAGTTACACAATAAATTATCTCTGAAATAAAAATGCTGTTTATTTGCACTTAAAACTGTGCAGTAAAATGAGTTTCCAGACTTTCCTTGGCTAATGTCTGTGATTCCGCTTTGAAACTGTTTTTTCTCATTCAATTTCTTGCATAATCTGATCATATGTTTCAATATGACATATAAAAAGTCTAACTATATTAAAGTACTAACTATACTAACCATACTATCTCAATGATAAAGCATGACGAAGAACTGGGGATTCAATACAGTAAATTCTTAAAAAAAACAACAACAAAAAAAGCAGGATATCTTCTAAAACTAAGAGACAAATATTATTATTTTTCAATAAAACATTGACCCAAAATTTAGAGGTTAAGTAAAAAAGTTTTGAGAGTTTCAGGAAAGGAAGAACAAACTGAAATTCCACTACATTCTGTAACCTAAATAGGATTTTGTCTCTTTAAACTTGGTGTGTTAAAGACACCTCAAAAGAGACACAGTTTCTTTTAAAAAGAGATGTACAGTCCCCAAACATCTGAATGGTGGTGTAAATATGATAACAGGCCTAATTAGACTACATCTGATCTGATGGGTTTGAACCGCTGCTGAAAGAGTAAAGCGCCTTACTTTCAATCATTCACAGTAGCGTGTGCCGCTGTCGTGTTGTGCCGTGTGCAGCTGACGTGCCGTGCCGTTCATGTGTGTTACTGAAGACGATATTTCACAGGTGACACGATGGAACAACCCGGATCCTCACGCCATATATCAGATGACAAGAGCTCACAAACAGACTTGAGTGTTCAGGAAACTGAACCAGACCGAAACCTGTCAGACCAGATTCACTCGCGCACGTCACCGCAAACAACCTCACCGTGGGATTTGGTATCATCCTACATGAAATATGATGGAGAGGGAATGATTTTGAGAGGGAGAACCCTAGAATGCATAAAGGAGGTCAAATTGAGCCATATTCATTCCTTATGGAATTTTGACTCAACATTTTTGTTAATAATAATAATAATAATAATATTTATTTTACTGTTGTGACTTTTTTGCTGTGTGTCTGAATATTTATATCTCCATACTATATAGTAGGATTGTGAAATGAGCAGTATGTCTGAATTCACAGTATTCATAAAACATTAGGGAAAAAATTATTCAGATGACCTTCTACTTCTGCCACAGTTCACATCCAACGGACACGACATCTCTATAGCTCATACGATAATGTGGCAGAATTTGCATCTATACAAGGAAAGTGTTTGATATATAAAAACATTTCTTTATCATCAATATTTCATTAATAGGACACCTATTTTCTTGAAGAAAACCATTATATTTCAGTACCCTTTATGCATTTGTGTAGGTTTTTGGTTCCTGCATTCTAAGGTTAAAGTGCGAAACCTACTGCGATCAGTTTTCAATCTAATTAATTACACGATGTGGCGACTAATTAATCGCAAATTAATCAAATTTGGCTGATAAATTACCCTCATAAGATCATTTAAAGTCATTATTGTGTTCAAATAGACAAAAAGTAGCTTTAGTGTGATATTGCTTAAACGTTTTTGACTGTACTAAAGCATAAAAATACCACAATATGTTTGCAGATATTTATTAAACATGCTCAGTTCACATATTCGTTTCTCTGAAAACCAGTGCTACAGCCAGTTATTTTACTTTGAAATTTGCGTTCCGTGTCTTTTTGTTTTGGTCTGTGGAAGACCACGCGTTGCCAATTTACCCAACAGTATTTCACCACCCCGGGTTGCCAGCTGGCGGAAAACACATGCAGTGAACTGCAGCCATTGAAGCCAGCGAACAAACTGGGTCAGAGATCGCAGATTCTATCCGACCTAAAAAGACTCAGCATCCATCTAAAAATCTCTATTAATGGGAGCATATTAAAACGCGATATCAAACTGGCAACCTGCGAGAGCCTCGAGTCTGAGGAGGAGGGGGCGGGGCAATCCCATTTCAACCACTAGCTGTCATTCTTACATAGAGCACCTTTAACTATATCATGATATAAATATGAGACAAAAACTCACACGGGGCATTTTTGCCCTGATATCTTGAATTTTTGGGTCATTCTAACGGTGTTCTACAGGCTCCATCACCGTGATGATTTGTTAAAGAATGACTGAATTAACAGTCCCTGTATCACTAATCGAACGCTGTCATGAAAAGACTAGGGTTTGTTTTTCTTTGATCACCAAGTGAAGCAGAACAAATATATAATCATGTGATAACTGCCAGTCTGACCCTGAAGAGCTGGAGTTATTTATGCCATGCAGAAAAAGTCAAGCAAAATCAATAGCTTTCATCCGCATTTCACTGTTTATTGAGGCGTGGAGATCCATCAGCGGACAGTGAACATCTGCATCTGGGTCAGTGAGGACTGCCGAACCATATAACACACACACACACACACACACACACGTTGGTATATGTGGTTTACGGGGACTCTCTATAGCCGTAATGGTTTTTATACTGTACAAACTGTATATTCCAAACCTACCCATCTCAGAAAACTTTCTGCATTTTTACATTTTCAAAAAAGTAGTATGTTTGTTAAGCCATTTGGTTTACGAGGGCACATTTGTGTCTTCATGAACCACATATGCCACACGCACACACACCAGACGAGTGTGTAAGACACATTAACACATGAGAGAAAGAGCAGTGTGATCTGTGACCCTTAGATGAGCAAAACAAACTGACCTTTAACGTCCCAGTGGACGCTTGATCAACACAGATGGCCGTAATTGGACAAACGCTAATGAAGATATCAGATACGGTGGACTAATGAAAAGTTCAACTGTGACTCTTTCATCTCAACACAATCAGCAGGCCGTTTCTCAGCTCATCTAATGCGTCAGCTGACATCGGTCACCGTAACGTCATCTGATCAACCTCCTTCATTCTGAATGATCTGCATAACCCTCTCCAGACACCACGAGCTCTGAGGACAATCACAATTCACTGTGAAGAACTAAAATACCCATAATCCTGAAGAGAGATCCACCAATCAGAGAAGTCATTGACTGTTTTCATGGAAGCACTGAAACACTGCTTTCATTTTTTTTTCTTATGTGGCAGAACTGAGCTTCCATAGAAATGCCATCAGACACAAGATAATCATCCCTGACGCTTCAAATACTGAATAACAGCTATCATCTACCAATTACGTTCATTACGGGTATTTGAAAACAAGTATATAACCGTTTGCAAACATTGACTGTTTTTACTATCATTGTGTCTAATTCTGTATATGCTGTAAACACACGTATGTATATCATGTGAAGTCATGCAGCACAGTTACTGTACGCCGACGGACCGCGCGTCTGATTCAAGCGCCGTGTGTGCAGTCATTTTAGCGCAAATTCATCTTTCACATTTGAACTGGGTCGTCAACAGGTCGAGTGACGCCCACATCCTCAGAAACCACCAACAAAACTACAGCAGATGAAAGAAAACAGCAGTCAGAGGACATTATGATGGCTGGCCTTATTTACAGTCAGTTCCAGCTGAACACAGCGTGTTTTCTGAGCTGTTATTGAGGCTCTAATTCAGGGCTCTGTCTACTTTTGTACAATTCTGGTGTTGGTCGTCACTTGATGGTGAAAGTAGAACCAAAGCAGAACTGCTGGTGTGAACTACATAAACTGCAAAACAATGAAACAAAATGATTACATGTGATTATCTGCTCTAATTCATGGGATCAGTCATGTGAGCGTCGTCAGTTTCAAGTCAAACGAGGCGTGTGCCGCGCCTTCATAAGACCAACAAACTCAAACACACACAGAGTAAAGCCACGAGAATATATTTATACGCTCAGTGTTAAAACATGTGTGTCACGTGATCACAGCACGTTCGAACTCGTCTCTGACACCAGACCTCATTTGTTTGTGCAAACATCTGAAATGAACCTGAGGAAACATTCTTCAAAACGTCTTCATAAATCACGCCGGTCGCTCTGCACTGCAGCGCGTGTTAAAGTCATGAAATCAAAATGGACAATTCTTGTTTTTTTTAATGGAATATTGCAGTTTATTGGTGCACATCATTATTGTGTTAAATTCATCATCTTGAATCAGAATATCTTCTCCTCCCTCTTGCAGCATCTCTTCTCTGATGACGAGGGCGGGGCAACCTGTCACTCACATGAGATCCACCAATAGCAAACCACAACCATCCAATCAACTCCCCACAGACAAAAATAAGCCCCGCCCTACATTTGTTCTTGTTTGAGAAACCGTTGACAAAGTGACAAATTGGGTCCTCCCACAAAATCGTCTCCCTAAGCGATCCCATTGGTTCAAATTGCTTTCAACAGGTACTGTCTTTAGTGCCTGACTACAATTTATAATAAATAATGTTTCACTTTCAACTACATTATAATGATCATTTATGCCTCTATTAGTTAGCTTATATACTAGCATAATAAGTGATTTGCACTTTCCCTACATATATCTCAATCATCTTTAATGTAATTATGTGTTAAATTTAAGTGTTAAATAACCACATATTTTAAACGATAAATAAAACAAATTAATGATGTTCAATTATTCACTTAATAGGCTTATTAACAGTTAATCAAGTGTAAGAAATGACTTTCAGTTGGTTTTATTATGCACTAATGTGTCTTTATACGCATTATATAGTAAGCTATGCGTATTTTAAATTAATATAATTTGTATATACTTAGGATGATCATGAACTGACACAGTTTGGGGAGACCCGATTTCGAGGGAGGACCTGATTTGCCAAGACACCGTTTCACTCGGATATACGGCACAATAGGGATGAAAAGATGAGCACAACTTCTCTTTCATGACGACTTTAAAGGTCGCTGGTGGTCGTGAGCGTTTGCATGTCTGGATCACTTTGATCTCTGAGGAATCATTAGAGAGTAGCAGGTTTGGTCCAGAGAACGATTAGTTAATTAGTGAGGTCAACGATTTTAATATTTTTACACGTGATGCAAAAAACCTCAGATAATTACAAGCAAAACTAAGGGCAGCGCTTCTGCAAATCACAAATCATCTGCTGTCAGAATCCACAGATTATTCACAATATTAATATTATTAAGGTACAATTATGTCTGAAATGTCTATCAGTTGAAAAGATGCTTATAGCAGCTTCTTTGTGTTCAAAAGGTTTGTAAACAGGAGGAAGATGAAGAATCTCATCTCAAGAACTTCTCGTTTTGATCAAATCTTCTCGAGCTGAGGGAGAGTGTGATGAAGAGAATAAATCACAGGAATGTGCAGGAAGAAAAACATTTCTCTGAGTAACTGACCGGACGGTGAAAGTGTCTCTATATGAAGATGGTTGATAAATAAGAGAAATGTTCTATTAGCTGGAAAGGGACATTTTTCCTCCATTTAGTTTATTTATAATAATGTGCACTGATGAATAACATGAACTCAAGAAGAAATAGGGTTGACTTTTAAAATCCGGTCACCCAAGCAATGAGTTATGCACAAATGGGGAGAGGTCGTGCGTGCGTGTGCGTGTGTGTGTGTGTGTGTGTCTCATCACAGAGCATGTGTGTTGGTGATTGGCGCTATCTGTGTCACACAAGCACATGTGTGTCCTGATCGCTTCAGCTCAACACAACGACCCCTGCGCGTGGATCTTCATGTTAACTCGCGCGCGCGATGATCGTCTCTTGATAGTGTTATCACGGAGCGCGCGTGCAGTTGTGAGGTTTGTGTGTCGGTTGTTGCTTCTAGGAAACTGGACGGCAGCGCACACACACACACACACACACACACAGCTTTATTACTGAGGACTTTTCGCAGTCAGTGTTAATGATATTTACTCGCCCTGCATCTAACCCAAACCCTCACACAAACCTGTTGACAGAAACACACGACCGATAAAACGAGCCCTACGTGTTTTTAATATATTCACTTAGCAAACTCTGACATATACGATCATTCACATCTGATGACGCATTCCTTCAGCACAAACAACATACAAATAACCAAATATAAAAAGATCGACCGAAAAGATTCACAAACGACGACTGTCAACAACACACGCTTTGTGTTTCATTTTATTTTATGTAGATTAATTAGTGCTTCGTAACAAATACAGTTTATTAGATTATATTTATTTGGGATTACACCTCAGACAAGACAAGAACGACAATCCTCTCGATTTCCACGCAACTTTCTGAGGTGAATTAATGAGACTCGCTGTAAACACGAATAATCTCAGCGGAAACGCGTTTAAACCCACAGATAAACAGCGCATCGTGTATATTCAGCGTTACAAGAATCAACATTTTGACACCCGAAGGAATATCAGTTACAAGACACGGCGAATGTCAGCTGAGATCCGTCCAAGTGCATCATAAAGTATCAAACATCACTTTTATACGATAATCAAACCAGAAATGTCGCCGGTAAGTGTCTCCAAGTTCATAACGCGTCTCAGCTGTTTTTCTTAGATGTTAAAGCACATTTGTTGGAAAGAGCGCCTACCTTCTTACAGATCCTGGAAAACGTTCCTGATTTGCCTAGAAACCATAAGAGCAGCCGTGATCCTCATACGAACCGCGACCGACACTAACGGCGGCAGTCCGCCCGGTTCCGGTTCTTTACTTCAGATGTGCAGGGAATGAAACGGTTTGTAGTCCAGAGTCGCTTCTGAGCCGCGCTGAGCAGATCTGCTTCGCTCCACCTGATCGCACGTCATCCTGTTGCTGTCGGTGCCGCGCGCGCGCAGCGCGCTCCTTTGCGACACGACACTAATGATGATAATGATGATGTTTCGATGTGAGACTCGTTTGTCGCGCGGGTCAATGCGACATCCCGATCACACGAGCACGATCATTTACACGAGCCTCTCTCGAGCTGAAACGCGAAGGAAACTTCGAGTAGGAACATGATTCAATGGGGCTAGTTGTCACAATAATAACCAAACAGAAAACAAGATTCACAAAAAACAGTCATAAGGGTGTTGGTTTTATGATTTATTATACATCATCTGAAAGCTGAATAAATAACCTTTCCACTGATGTATGGTTTGTTAGGATCAGACAATATTTGGTCGAGATACAACTATTTGAAAATCTGGAATTAAAATATTGAGAAAATCACCTTTAAAGTTGATCAAATGAAGTCCTTAACAATGTATATCCACTCACAAAAATACATTTTATATATATTTACGGTAGGAAATTTACAAAATATCTTGATGGAACATGATCTTTACTTAATATCCTAATGATTTTTGCCACAAAAGAAAAATCAATAGTTTTGACCAATGTATTTTTGGCTATTGCTACAAATATACCTCTTATGACTGTTTTTGTGCTCACTGTATAAAGATATAACGATTGTACATTTGTATTTTTACACAATCATTGTCATTTTACTGCTTCATGAACGGTTAAACGCTGCCCATAATGTTCAAAGAAATAGTTTTTTGTAGTCTAGACTATAAGCTTTGAGTCTAAACAGTAAATATGTCACATAAAGAAATACTGAAAGCATAAAACACAACAACTGTACATTCATTCAGTGTTGTTGATCAATACCAGACCGTTTGTGACTCTGTAACTGAGGACAAATGAGTCACTGAATCAAATGGATTTTATTATATAATGTTTGTCGTTCGCCCGGAGCGAATCGAGATAAACAGCTTTCCAGAAAACATCTCATGAACTGGCTGAGAAAGATGTAGTTTATTTTACTCAAGGCATTGTGGGGCAGAAAGAGCTGAAATAGTGCACTATAAAATCATCCTGAAGCTCATTAAACGCTCTGAGGTGAATCGAGATCACGCCGGACCCTGACGTATAATACGATGTGAACATACGAGCATCAAACACACAATGCAGCGGACAGAGAGAAGATGATCAGTCCATTCAGTGCTCACAGATGTTCACGCAGGCGGTTCTGCACGTTTAAACCAGTGAAGAACGTTCCTCTGCTGACCTTTGCCCTGCGCTGGAGGTGAGAAGTTCTGCGGACGGAGCGGGAGGGCAAAAGTCCAGATGAAGTTATTTATGATTCAGTCTTGTTTAAAACACTGTGACTTAAAGCAGATGGAGGATTAAAATAACCTGTAATTAACAAGCCGCTCATGCAGAAGTGATCAGGATGGACGGTAGATTGTGATAATCTCTGAACAGAAGAAACACACAAAATAATCACGGTCTAAACTAGGACATGATGAATGTTTGATTCACAGAGAATTCACTGGATTCGAAACTAAAAACACTGTCTGATAACAGCCTGAAGATAAAACGGCATCATTTACTGATAATTTAGATGAAGTCCTCACTGACACTGGAGCTGCATCTTCACATCTCATCTGCTGGTGTGTTTAATCATTGAATGGACAGTCATTACTAGATGAATGATTATCATTATTATCATAGATTAATGGGCGTATGTTCTGCGTCTGCATTAAACGATTCTATCAACAGCATTGTTGTGTCTGAACCAGCAGAAAGTTAGAAACAAAATGTTAAAAACACACACCTTGTAAACAGCTCTGGCGTCTGGAAGATTCTGATAACAAACCACATCAACTGAAGGAGGGAAACACATGAATTCATCCTCATGTTGACGCTGGATTACTTCCATTTTTCTAAATTAGCCTTTTTACATTTTCTTTCCAAAAACCAAATGTGCCTGTTGAAGACATGTCAGAAAACATGAAATCTCTGATATGATTCCAGAATCTCTTTTTAATGGGTTCAAAACATCTCTGCATCCAGATGAGATGAACATGTCGTTCAGTGACAGCTATTCAATTATTAAAACTAAATCCATATCCAATCCCGTGATGGGCCTCTAAAGGGTTCTGTATGTGAATCGGCTGACAGAACCTGCTCCTGTAAGAGTGACGATGACCAGAAGTGAGTTTTCAGAGTTCAGTCTCGGAGCTCATCAAGTAATTATCAATAACTCTGCTGTTTATGTAAGCTGTATGAACGTTACATAACTCCACACCTCCAATTAATTGACTGTTGTCAAGATAAATTCACTGACAGAGAAAGAGGCCACACTAGTGCATGCTGGGATAGACTGGTGCTGTAGATCCGTGATGGCACACGTGTGTTCTGTCATATATGTGTGTGTTTGTCAAACACGTGAAGCATGTAACTCATACTGACCTCTGCTTTTCTTAATGTAAGACACAAATTGGACGAGCATCTGCCTATGTGTGTGTGTGAGTGTGTGTGTGTGAGTGTGTGTGTGAGTGTGTGTGTGTGAGTGTGTTGATCTTAGTGCTGGTGTAATTGATCATTAGCTTCATTATTCTATATTAATAACCATCTTCGCCTCAGTACTGTTCACACCTGAGGGTGAGAGTGTTCATTATTTGACATGGTTATGAATATGAAAAATAAATCAGTCTCTTTTGTTTTTCTTTGGTTGCAATATAGAAAAAAAAAATCACAGAATTATATCAGTTCTGCTGTCAGTAGTCAGTATTGTTACATCCATGAGAGTTCAGTTCACATCACGAATATAAATGCTGCCTGTAAATACATAAAAAACTAAATATACCGTAATAGATTTCCATGTAAACGAGTCTCCCACTGATCTACTTACAGCTCTGACCACGGCTAATTATTCAAATATTAAACCACAATTATTTAAAGGGACCATATCATGAATAATCAGACTTTCCTTCATCTTTTGAGATCATTGTGTGTCATGACGAAAGGTTACGCTCGTCTTTTCTTCTCTATTGTGTCGTATATCAGAGTGAACGCTTCTCAAACAAGAACAAATGTAGGGCGGGGCTTGATTTTGATTGGATGGTTGTGGTTTGCTATTGGTGGATCTCATGTGAGTGACAGGTTGCCCCGCCCTCGTCATCAGAGATCAGAAGAGATGCTGCAAGAGGGAGGAGAAGAGTTTCTGATTCAAGATGATGAATTTAACACTATAATGATGTGCACTGATAAATCATTCATAATAAACTGCAATATTCCATAAAAAAAAACAAAAAACAGAAAAAAAACAAAAAACATTTTGACTTCATGGTGACATTAATCATGGTAGCTGATTAATGAAAAACCTGACTAACATTATAAGTGGACGTCAAGGGAAAAATTATAAATATATGCTTCAGTATTAAAGTACAGTCATATGTGTCACGTTTTGAGTTCTGTTCATGTGTAGAGTTTGTTTTGAGTTTGATAACTGGTTCAGCTCTCCTCGGTTCAGTCCCTGTTTGTCACTATTACTAACTGATTTGAGTTTCAGTTCAGGTTTAGTTAATTATCTCATTAGATCTTTGGTTTGCCCAGTGTATTCAGCCCTGTGTTTCCTCTAGGGATGCACCGATACCATTTTTTAAGGACTGAGTACCGATACTTTTTTTCCTAGTACTCGCCGATACCGATGCCTATACATTTATTAATTTCTCTCTATCTCTCTTTTTTTTTCTTTTTTTTTTGTGATGTTGCAGTTTTCCAAGCACAACACAGTGAGACTAATGAATGCAGGACAGCTTCTTTATTACTGCTCTAATGATAAAAGTAATCATTTTTATGTGCTTGTCACAAACTTTTCACAGTGTCCAATAACCTTCAAAGGGCGTAATTACCAATATATATAATTGTTGTTATACAACAAATACTATAGAGATACAAATTAAATAAGCTTGTTTTTCAGATACAGTGGGTTTATTTACCATGTATACATTTATTTAACATATTTTGTTGTTTTATTAACATTAATGACAAATATAGGCTACGGTCCATTTAAGACCGAATCCATGGATACTTAAACTTACAATTCCATGACAATTGTGGTAATAGCCGTCTCCACCTCGACAATCTGCATAGGCTGATAAACCCACCTTAGAATGACCATTAACCTGAGGGTTAGGGCTCCTTTTAAATTCCTCCTCAACTTACATAATAAAGTTTCAATTATTAGGCTATATAAGTGTCCTGAAATTGGACAACCTTGCCTTATACCTCTTGTCACAGGTACTGGAGCACTTAAACCATCACATAAACATTAGAATACAACAACCCAATACATGAAATAAAACCATCACCAAATCCATTTAACACTTTAAATAGATATTCATGATCCACACGATCAAATGCTTTTTCTTGATCTAACGACAACACTCCCAAACCATTCTTACTATCCTGATAAAAATCAATTATATCTCTCAATAAAAAAAGACTATCTATAATAGATCTCTTAGGAATGCAATATGTTTGATCATTTTGGATCAGCAAACCTAAACAGTGTTTATTTGCTAAACACTTTGAAAATGTTTTATAGTCCAGACACAAAAGAGATACAGGTCTCCAGTTTTTTAACAGTCCAAGGTCTCCCTTTTTTGGAAGCAATGATAAAACTGCTCGACGACAACTTGTTGGAAGTGAATTACTCTTGATGCATTCTAGAATTACTTCATATAAATGGGGTCCTATAAGGTCCCAAAATTGTTGATAAAACCTTAAAATTTACCTTTAGATAGTTGCCGCATAGCCTCTGTGAACTCTTGAAAAGTGACTAAATCATCCAAAACTTTTTGTTTTTCTCCAAGCTGGGGTAAGTCCTCAGTACAGCCCATGTCACAACTCTCAGCTCTATATAATTGTTTATAAAAGTCTCCTGCCAGTCTCCTCATTTCTGTAGGATCTGATGAAAATGATCCATCCGAGCGACGAAGATGGCACATCATCTTTTGTTGAACATGCTTTCTTTCAAGGTTAAAAAAGGATGTGCTTGGAGCATCCATATCTTTAATGGAACAGTATCTTGATCTTATCAATGCTCCTTTTGCTTGTTCATGTAGGAGTAAACTCAGTTCTTGTCTTTTTTTATTTAACCCAATACACTGTACAGCTTCATTATTATTTACAGCTTGTTTTTCTACAAACTCAATGTCACTTTGTAAAGCTTTCACTGTCGCTTTCAAAATATTTGATGAGCGGAAAGCATCATTTTGACAAAACATTTTTATATTAGCCTTTCCCACATCCCACCATTGGCTTAGGTTTTCAAATACATTTTTCTTCGATTTCCAAATATTCCAGAACAATTTAAATTTTTCACAAAAAGAGACATCCTGTAGCAACTTTACGTTAAAAATCCAGTAATAATTAGATTTAAATGTCTTCTTCAAATTAATATCTATTATGACCATATGATGGTCTGAAAAACCATTAGGTCTAATAAAAGTTTTCATCACCTTATTGTTCCATATATTTTTGAAATAAAACCTATCCAATCTAATTCTATTATCATCCTCTTTTAACCATGTATACTGCTTTATTCCTTCATTTCTTGTTATCCATACAGCTATCAATTGAAATTCATTTGTAATTTTTTTAAATGCATCATTATTATTATGCGGCTCTTCCCCATTTCGGTCAACAATGAAGTCTGTTGTACAATTCCAATCATATAATATTAGACAAACATTGTTTGGACCATTGTGAGGAGCATAAACATTAACAAATACAAATATTATTCCTTTATACTCAGTTTTTGTTAATAATAATCTTCCTTTAACAATTTCTTCTACCTTTAAAATATTCCCCAGCACTATTTCTTGTCCCATGACTCAAGGCAAAATTTCTTTTCCACCATAATCCCCATTCAGTTTCATTATCATTGTCTGTATGTGTTTCTTAAAAACTCTGAAATCTGTGCGAACACCACTTTTTGTGCAGTTTTGTGAAACTCTCACTTTACTTTTCCTCAATTTCGCATCTTTTTCAGCCGGAATCTTTTCTTTTTATACAAAACTTCATAGCTGATATTATGAATTTCTTCATACATACGTCTTTTACATCAACAACTTTTCCAAATGTTGCATCAAGAAAATCATTAATTTCTTCTAAAGAGTATGTGTCTTCCATCACGTGTGACCCAATGTCTGAAATCTTCTTCTCTCATTTCTTCCTCACAACTGTCTTCATTGTCATTATGTCATTGTCATATCCTCACTCCTTACATTGTTTACAACCGTTCCTGTTATTTCATTATTCAAACTCTATCCTCAATTCGGTTATCATTTCCTTCAGTTAATTCAACAAACTCCCTGAGCCTCCTTTTCCACATCTTTTTCAGCTCCCTGAGCCTCATTCTCTTCCACATCTACAGACTGCACATTTTCAGCATCGTTTACAGGAACGACCTCATCAGTGTGTCTATCTGCTTCTTCGGCAGCTTGAACTTTGCATGCTAAACGCTTACGCCCAACATCTCCACACTCAAAACATTTCATGTTCCCAGTAAACCATGTACGCTCTTCCTTCATGCCAAACTCTAAAAGACACATCTAACTCCTGTTCATTTAGGAACATAAAGACCTGTCTTCTAAACGACATTACGTGTTTAAGCGCTTCATGTTTACATCCGAGAGGAACTGCTAGCTAATTTCCCAGATCTCAAAAGCTCTCTTTCTACCTCATTACTTTGGATGAAAGGTGGCACATTTGAAACAGTTGGTGCAGCCAGCGGCAAAACAGTAATAAAGTCTCCATTTACCACTATTCCGAGCGAGAGTTTCTGGTCTGTGTCATTCGGCGCGATTCCGCCTATCCCGCCTTCACTAATCGATAACGAATTGTGATTGAAAGCATGCAGTTCGCAATGTGTGTGTTATCATTATTAATTCGAAGTATTTCCACCCCCCTGAGGCTGACATTGTTTCCGCTGCTGCCGCCGGCGACTCTGTTACGTCACGTGAGGTATCGGTCTTTGGTATCGGGGGTATTTTTACGAGTACGATGAGCTTGGTATCGGGCCTGATACTGATGCATCCCTAGTTTCCTCAGTTTTTCATCTGTCTTTGTTAGATATCATTGTGTTAGAATTTTGCCTGTTCCAGTTTCCTGAGTATACTGCTATTTTGAGTTTTGTTTTATTAAAAGTATTTCTGTACTTAGATCCTGACTTCTGTTATCCTTGCCTGCAACCAACGCTGACAATATGACCATGATGGATCTGATATCTGCGGTCAGTGGGACATCACACATGCACAGGCTTACAAAGAAGCTTTGAGGAGAGAAAATCTATCAGCTGTGTGGTTTAATCTTTGAGGCGTAACCCTCTTAACATGAGCTACATCATCCAGACTCGCTGGTTCTCACAGGTCTGACTTTAACACGGGTTAAACTGAAAGCACGGGTAATACATTAATCCTGGTTTACTGACCGCCTTCAAACCATACTAGAGGTGAAACAATATTGCAATACAAAAACACAACAATATGCATTGAGTATAGTTCACCCAAAAATCAAATATATTCAGGATTTAGACCGCACTATAGTACTGAGACTGCTCTCATTAGAGTTACAAATGATTTGCTTTTATCATCAGATCGGGGTTGAATCTCTCTATTAAGCCCGGGATACACTGCAGGATTTTAGCAATCCTATAAGATCATTACTTTATCACACTGTGCGACATGGATCTACTAAACTTGGGTACGACATGCATGTAGGCTGTACGATGATGACACCTGTTGACTCGTAGGCTAAGATGCAAGTTTCCATAGAGGAATAAAACGTCATCAGCATGCGCTAGTGGTAAACAAAAACACCATGTTGAATCACACTTTGACAGTTGTAGTTTTTATGTGTGCTGAAAATAAAAAGAAAACAGCGAAAGAAGAAGGGAAAAGAGCTTAACTTAAAACTGCTTACCTCTTAGCGCCATGTCACGTTGTCACATTTTTATTGGCTGGTCAGCAGACGTGGGTCGTAGCAGCAAACACACTGTGCGATGATCATGCTGAATTTCTGACACTGTCAGAAAATGATCGTAGGCTATATTTGGTCGCAAGACCGGGAAAACAGTCTTTGAGCCTCTCTCACTGTACGATTAAGAGCCACGATCACAGAAATCGGCATGATTGTTTCATGATGGCAATCTTTTCGCTGGGACAGCAAAAAATCGTGCAGTGTATCCCGGGCTTCAGTGTTACTGGATCTGCATTTGACACTTTCGACCACAGGATTCATTTAAATAGACTCGAGAATTGCACTGCCATGGTTCAAATCATACTTATCTGACCGTTATCAGTTTGTAGTAGTAAACGAAGAGAGGTCATATCGATCATAGGTTCAGTATGGAGTATCGCAAGGCTCAGTACTAGGACCGCAGGTGGTAGATCCTTCTCCTATTTGGCACCTAAACTCTGGAACAATCTTCCTAGCATTGTTTGGGAAGCAGACACACTCTGTCAGTTTAAATCTAGACTAAAAATACATCTCTTTAACCTGGCATGCACGTAACATATTGGCCCGGTTTCACAGACAGGGCTTAACCTAAGCCAGGATTAGGCCTTAGTTCTATTAGGATATTTAAGTAGTTTTTATAAATGTACCCTAGACAGAAACATTACTGGTGTGCATCTTGAGACAAAACAATGGCACTGACATATTTTAAGAGTTGCTTCAATTGCTTTCAGTCAAAACAGCTCAAACATGCATTTTAGTCTAGGACTATCTTAAGCCTTGTCTGTGAACCTGGGGGACTATCAGTTTATATTTTCACATCCATCAAAGCAGGCGTGTCCAACCCTGCCCCTGGAGAGCTACCCTCCAGCTCCAACCCCAATCAAACACACCTGAACCAGCTATTCAAGGTGTTCAGGGTTGCTTGATAATTACAGACAGGTGTGTTGGAGCAGGGCTGGAACTGAAATCTGCAGGACGGTAGCTCTCCAGGAACAGGGTTGGACACCCCTACGTTAAAGGATTGTTAAGCTGCATAAATTAGGTCAGCCAGAACCAGGAACACTTTCTATAACACCAGATGTACTCGTTACATCAGAAGAAGAATGGCGTCTACGCTAATATTAGTCTCTCTGTTTATCACGAGGTTTACTGTAGTCAGCCGGATCCGGGCCGCATCCAGGTGAGATCGAGGACCTGCGCCTTGACACGACCACAATGCAGCCCTGAAGTATCAGCAGAGATTGAGTCAACTAGATCATCCACTGTGAAGGCCAGTGGCACAGTTCCTCAACAAACCGTCTGTACCGCCGTGATGAATACGATCCTCAACTGGATTGAACTGGAATAAATATTTTGAATGTTGCGATCCCAATCTGACTTGTGACCTGAAATGCTGCCTGAATCATAATCACGCACTGAGCCTGGTTTCTCCCAAGGTTTTTTCTCCATTTTGTCACCTGGCTTGCTTAATCACTGTTTTCTCTAGAGCTGCTGAATAGATAAATTAACTAAATTAATAACTAATAATTTTTTACAGTGGAAATGAATCAACACAATCAACACTGAACTTACTTAAACTGGACAGTGACACTGTTTTCTTCTAGAGCTGCTGTACAGGCAAAACAAACAGAATTATTCTTCTGTTTTCACTGTAAAGCTGCTTTGAAACAATCTACATTATAAAAAGCGCATATAAATAAGGGTGACTTGACTACATTTTTGAATAAGTATATGTAATCTTTACTCTAGTACATCTGTGATGAGTAATGCAGTTACTCCTTACATTTTGCATGGCAACAAACTTTTTATGCAGCAGTTTATTTCTGCTACAAAAGGAGCGATATTGCCATCTACAGTTTTGCTCTTACTCACCCAAACTGGTCAACAAGTCTCTGAGCCCACATTCAGTACCAGTAAAACACTTCGAAGACTTTTACTCAAGTTGGGTAAGAATTGGTGATTTGTAACTGCAAGGTACCCGTACTTTTACTCAAGTATGTTTTCCATGTACTCTTTAACCTGATAACATGTTCTAGGGTTAGTGTTCTTGCCCTACTAACTTACTACACAATCACAGCAAAAGTTGTGGAAGGTTTGTTGATCAGGAACGTCTGACCTTTGTGTGAATTTACCTAAACTCTCTAGAGAAAACTAGTCCAAATGTCACAGATAGACCGTCTTCCCTCACTCCAGACACTGCAGCTCAGCTCCTGATGTTGTTCACACTCATTTGCACTTCTCTGCTGTGTGAAAGACATGACCATCAAAACATGAATCAAGAAATGGAGGCTCTGAGAGACACGATCACTCAAATACACTCTACTATTACTAACGGAGCAGAGGCGTAGTAAGAATCACTTTGCATATGATTATATTAGTTTAAACTGCTTTTCAAACACATGCAAATCGTCTTCCACCCTGATGATTATTTTCTTTACATGTATAATCAAACATCTGCCGTTTCTGCCACACGTGTCTTGGGATCCACTGTCATATTAACTAAACTAGTACATCCCTCTGCTGGTTCCTGATCCAACATTGATACACAGCGGGAAAATGGAGGACATGTGATTCAAATGAAAATCAGACTCTATTTACTGAATAATTAATGCGGCGCAGGAGGATCATGAAACTTGTGATGACGTGTTTCCACAGTTATTAAAGTCACCATGAAATCAAAATGGACAATTCTGGTTTTGTTTTGTTTTTTTATGGAATATAGCTGTGTTTATTCTAAATGATTTATCCATGCACATCATTATTCTGTTAAATTCATAATCAGAATATCTTCTCCTCCCTCTCGCAGCATCTCTTCTCTTCTCTGATGATGAGGATGGGGCAACCTGTCACTCACATGAGATCCACCAATAGCAAACCACAACCATCCAATCAGTTCCCCACAGACAAAATCAAGCCCCGCCCTACATTTGTTCTTGTTTGAGAAGCGTTCACTCTGATATACGACACAATAGAGAAGAAAAGACGAGCGTAACTTCCCCTTCGTCACGACTTGTCAATTTTTTTTGTATTTTATTATTTAAAAAAAAAAAACCATACAGTTATAACACTATACTGGGTTATATTACCTTTTGCAGAATTATCATCATGGAGAAATCTAGCATTAAGATCACCTTAACTAATGTTGTACGTTATGTAATGATGGAGAAACATGATTCCCAAACCAGCCTGCAGATGTTCAGCGCGCTTTATTATTCTCAGACTGCTTCACAATGACCAAACCGCATTACTCTAAAAGCAAATAAGGCTGATTTTGTGTGATGAAGTTAAATATCCATTTCAATAACAGGTGTGAGTACATCTCGCCATCAGTGGTGTTAATCAGCCAAAGAGCTGCAGTCGCTAGTGCTGTAAGATTCAGTGATTCACAATCCGGTTCAAAGACTGTCCTGATGAATCATGGGCTGTACCACAGGAATGTGAGGTATGCAAACACACCTGTGCCGTCAGGTGCTTCTTCTGTTCCTCAACGTCAGGCAAATCCATCATAAACCTGTGGAAACCAGGGAACGTTGTGGAAAAGTTCTTCCAGTAACTTTAATAGAACGTTTGTTCAAAGTAATCTGATCTTTAATAATGTTCTGAAAACATCACAAAAACATTATTTATGAATCATTCATGGAACGGTTAATTTTTTTCTGAAATGTTTTAGGTGGGCGTTTGTATAACGTTTTTTAAATGTTACTACTTGTTTCAGAACGTTCAGAGAACTGTTTAGGGAACATTCAGAAACAAGGTTTTCTAACTTAATGGGAACGTTAGTAAAGCGCTCCATGTTTGTGACTCCTTGTGTTGTTTGTGAGCTGGTCTCATCCGTGCAGATGGCTGTTGAAAGTCGCCGTGACCCGCGTTCAGACCCGCGAGCGCCTGTTAATCCACGCAGTGATTACCCAGAGTGCTCTCGAGCGGCCGGCGTTTCCTTTCGCAGTAAGTCACGCTGAACCCACAGCAGCGTTTCTGAGGGTTTCGATTGCCGCCGTACGTTTCTCTGCCATCCGTCATACAGAGATCAGTAATGGTAGAGCTGCAGCAGCTCCTGATGTGAATACATCAATGAATGAACAGCCTTAAGTGTTTCTGAGTTCTGCAGCTGATTTTAGTTCATTAACTGGCAGAAATCACACAATACACTGACCACCAGAGCTTGATTTCCACGTATGACCCGCATAACCCTTTTTTCCATATGAAAGACTCACGCTGGGATCCTGGAAAAACACTAGAGCCGATGGAATCCGGTCACTGATTTAAATTAAAGGGGTTGTTCAGGCAGAATGTGTTCATTCAGTCACCATTCACTCCCTCATATCGGTTTAACCTGCTTGACTTCAGTGGCAGAAGGTATTTAGAAAAATGTTTTTGTGTCCATCAGTGGAAGTCAAACCAAATACATTCTGGTTAGCAACATCTTCAAATGTTCCACAGAACAGAGGAAAGTCATGCGGGTTTGGAAGGACATGAGAATTATGATTTGTGTGTGAACGATCATGTCAATAATGTATGAATGAAAGTGTGTGTTTCACATGCTGAGCCGTCTGTCTTCAGTTCTCTCATCTGAACATTTCACATTCATTTATGTTTCAAATACAGGGCCTGATGAATATTTCATTAATATTCCATGAAGCCTCTCAGTGCATCTGAGATCATAATAAACATTCATAATAATTATTCAATTAAGAAAATGTTGTTTGAAAAAGCATTATGACCCATCATCGATCTTTCCTTCTGCTTTCCTCACGGTTCTGACGTGGATGTGACAATATAAACGTGAAGAAATAAAGTGAACAGAAAGTGCATATTCTCATCCAGAGAAACGCCTCGTGGACGGGCCGCTTCAGTCAACATGAAGTAAAACGATTTATTTTTGCTTTCTGAAGTCTAGTTTTATGGCTTGTTAGTTCTTGAATGTTTCCTGCCCCTTTTCAGCTTGTATTAATTCAGATTTGAAACACTGCCCTTCAGCAGACAATTATCACTCAGTGCAAATGTGTAGAATGAGCAAATACTGCAGTTTAATGAGAGATGAACAAGCTGTTCCTTCCGCTCTCTCTCTCTCTCTCTGTGTGCCCTTGAGTATCTGTCACTATGGATGAGTCTTCAGCGCTGCACAGAAGCCAGTGAAACGAGTGCGAGGCTGTTTGTCTTTATGGAGCTGAAGCTTGTGCTGATTCTTTCTGACGTGATTCATTTGAATCTTCGGAGCAGGTGGAGTTTGATTCCTCATGATGATTCCTCACAAACCTGCCAGAGAGACTGCAAAACTGATAAGATTTATTAATCTGAGTATTTCATCTCATTTTACAGTAAAAACGTCTAAAGATCCTTCAATCAAGACCAACTGGCTTGATAAACTCAACTGTTTGCCAATGAGTTAGAAAAAGAAATGTAATGAAAGATCAATTCTCCTGATTATATTACATAATTCTGCTTCTCAAGTCTTGATTTAAGGATGTTTAGAAGGTTTCACTGAACAAGATAGAAATGAACAACAACAGAAACAAAACAATTCAGTCACTGACTTTTTGAATTTGCTATACATGATAAATGTGTGATATATTAATCCAAGAAATACTCTTAGTATGCGATTCTTCTGAAAAATGCAAGTAAATGTTGCGTGTCATTTAAATGTCCTACACATTCATTTGACGTGAGAGTCATTGGTGACATCGAGGGCCGTTTCGGCTCCAGTGTATATCAGCGGATAGTTGCTTTAGGAACGGCGAGAACGTTAGGGTTAGAAACACAGAACAAGCCTTCAGACGTTAACATTCTGCATATGAGCATTAAAGGTTTGATGAATAAATGAGACAGATGATAAATCATTCACCAAAACCTCTTCAAAAATGAATGTGGCTGGCGTAACGTGAACATGCGTTTAGCTGCACAAAAGGACGGCGTTTTAATGCAACGCAATGCAATTTGAGTGTCTGATTTCTGCAATGCTATTGTGAAAAATCACATTTCTGAAAACAAATAGTTGTGTGAGCTATGAAAACAATGCAGAAGTCAAGGCCCTTTCACAGCCCTTATATTGTTGATTTCTCTATCAGAAGCTCACCTTTATGCAAGTGAGCAGTGACTACCAATGGGATACTTGTTTGAGGCACTAGGCTCGTTTAAGATGTGCCTCGCCCTGCCTGAAATGTAGGCGGGGAGTGAAAAAAGTGTGGCCAAGACAAATAGTTCTCTCTTCTCATGGTGGATCATACATCTATAGGGTTAAAGGGGATATCGTGGGAATCACACGCATGCGTTATGTTGCTAATAAAAAGAATGTAATTTAAGATGTCATCCATGAACACATCTGAACTCCTTTTTAAACTTGTAGGCTACAGAGGTCCCCTGGATGTCAATATGGACCAAATGTTCAGTTTCAGGTTCCAGGATGGTAAGTGGATGTTAAAGGACTTTTTCCATTAACCCACTGGCTTAAGAATCTGAGGGTGTGACTTCATTAAAGTTTAAAGGCATGATGCTTCTTTCAGGGAATAAAAACAGAAAGTACTGCGCTGGACGAGCTTGTGAAACATCACTTTCGTACAAGAAAAAAGATGTCAGAGATGAGGTGAGTGCTGTTTTTGTTTAAACTTATCTAAATTTAAACTAAATGTATTGTTTTTCAGTTTTGTTGTCTACAGCTATTACTTAAGAAATCAATAAAAATGTTTAAGGTGTAGAGTAAATTTAATAATAATAATATTATCTACTCAAACAAAAAAAAAGTATAGGGAACATATTCACTATTAACCACGACTTTTCCCTCAATAAACTCCTTATTACTGCTTATTAATAGTTAGTAGGTATTGGGTTGGATTAAGGGGTGTAGAATATGGTCATGCAGAATAAGGCATTAATATGTGCTTTATAAGTACTAATAAACAGCCAATATCCTAGTAATATGTATGCTAATCAGCAACTAGTTATTAGACCCTAAAATAAAGTGTTACCAAAGTATCTAATAGGCTGTGTAGTTGTAGCTCTTGACTTGAAGACATTTTGTTACAAAACAATAATGTCTCATTTTCATCTTGTCAAATCAAGTCAGGAATGTTTAAAAATGAAACTGGATCAGCTGGAGTGTCACTTCACATGGGACCTTAACAAAGATGATCTGGACTTACATAACCTCTCTAGCAGACTTGAGGAACAGGTCCGTCTGGATCTGCCAGGAGCTGCCCGGGCGCAGTGCTCTTTGGGTTATGTGGAATTCCTTCTGGAGCACACACAAGAGGCCCTGACCAACCTGCAGGAGTCTGAAAGACGCGTTAAAGAAGACCTTGGCGACAACTGTGAAAAGTCCCTCATTGTCACTTATGGAAACCTTGCCTGGGTATATTTCCACAGGAAGAACTTCCCAAAGTGTCAAAGTTACCTGAAGAAGCTTGAGGAGATAAAGGAAACTTTACCAACCGAACCAGAGGTGCTTCATGAGAAGGGTTGGGCCTTTCTTAAATTCTCTAAAAAATATTATGACAGAGCCGTAGACATTTTCCAGGAGGCTGTAAAGCTAAATACAGACAACAGCGAGTTGAATGCTGGGTATGCCATTGCTCTGTATCGCACTGAACCTGGCATATCTTGTACCGAAGATTCACCTGCAGTCAAACAGCTGAGACGGGCCATTAATCTTAACCCAAATGATGGTGTCCTAAAAGTTCTTCTAGCAATTAAACTTCTGTCATGTCCAGAGAGCTTCATGAATGAGGCTGAGCAACTGGTTGAGACAGCTCTGAATGACGCGCCAGAACATCCGCACGTACTGAGATATGCTGCGATATTCTTCAGGGATCATAGTTCTTTAGACAGGGCCATTGAAATACTAAAGAAAGCGCTTAAATCAACAAATTCATGCTTCATACATCATCAGTTAGGAGTGTGCTACAGGAACAAGAAAATTAATTTAATCAAAGAAAAAAGGGGCAAGACTGAGATAGATGAGGCTCGAAATCAAAGCATCTACCACTTAGAAAAAGCAACTCAACTAAAACATTCCTTCATCGTAGCCATGAGTGCGCTCGCAGTTCAGTACGGAGAGAGAGGTGATCTGACAGAGGCAGAAGAATTGTTTAAAAAAGCATTTAAGATCGCTGAAAACAATAATGAGCACCTGAGTGTGGTCAGTTTTAAGTATGCTCAGTTCCAGCAGCACAGTAAAAAATGTTAGGATTTAGCAATCGAACAATACAAGGAGTGTTTGGAAATGTATCCGCATACTGGTGAGGGCAAGAAAAGTGAGGGGAAACTAGAGGAAATTGCCCAGAAATGAATCAGGCATAACCCAAATTATCAGAAGGCCTAAGAAATACTGGAATTAGGTGAATGTTAAAAGGTAAGATGTTAGAGGACACCGAGAGCGGAGTGAAGCCTTCAGGCAATAGAAGAGGATGATAAACTTTGTGAATCTTTTTAGTAATAATAACTTTGTACACAGGTGCATACAGACAAATATTTGTTCTTACTTTTCATTCTAATGTTGATAAATCTGGATTATTTCAAAGACTGAAGTGAGTGCCGCCAGCTAGTAATTTGCCCAAACCATGTCTATTTAACTTTACAATCTCTCAATTTTCAGTGTAAATTTCAAAGCACTTTATTGGCATTATTTATTCTTTTTTTTTTTACATGTAATATTGCCAGAGCATTAATACACATAATAAAAATGTTCAGTTCTCTCTCACTCTCTCACCAGAGAGCAAGATCTTTAAGTGAAGCAAACCTACAGGCTGTAATTTTTCATGACATTTTTACTATTGTTACTCAGAAATAATTAATACTTTTATAGTGTCACTTATTCAATGTATAATAATATAGTCTACATTTTAAAAATTGGATCGGCAAATTCCTTGTTTCTAAGTTTTGTAAATGTTATCCAACTTATGGATGGATCATGATTTCTGGGTGAAAATGTTTGTATATGCAGATTTAAAACGTTTAATGAATGAGACCTAAAGGTAACAAGTGACGATACTTATTGTTATCTCTGAAATTGCCCTTTTTACCTTGAAACGAATCTGTTTGAATTAGTCATTTGTTACTATTATGGAATATTGTGTTTTTGTGGGGAAAAACTGTAATGTATTAAAATCTATTAAAACATATAAAATCTGTGTTGAAAAATTCTGTGCAGTTTGTGCTCTTTGTTCAAATAGCCTTGCCTTTAGTGAAATAAAAGAAGATGATCCAGAGTAGAAGAATCTGCTAAAAAGAAAAGAAACCTCTCTTCAGTGCTGTGCTATGGGTGTAGGAAATGTTTCGTACAGATGTTGCAGTTGTAAGTCAATGTCGAGGCACACGTGCTGCAGTGGAGTTATTCACATTCTATTTTTTTTAATGATTATGTCGGTTTGTCGATCTGGAATAATGGATGTACACCGATCAGGCATAACATCATGAGCACTGACAGCTGAAGTGAATCACACTGATCATCTCTTCATCACGGCACCTGTTAGTGGGTGGATCTATTAGGCAGCAAGTGAACATTTTGTCCTCAAAGCTGATGTGTTAGAAGCAGGAGAAATGGGCAAGCGTAAGGATTTGAGAGAGTTTAACAAGGACCAAATTGTGATGGCTAGACGACTGGGTCAGAGCATCTCCAAAACTGCAGCTCTTGTGGGGTGTTCCCGGTCTGCAGTGGTCAGTATCTATCAAAAGTGCTCCAAGGAAGGAACAGTGGTGAACCGGAGACAGGGTCATGTGGTCCAAGGCTCAGCGAAGGCTGAAATACTGGCAGCTGGGTTGCCAGCCACTTGCTGTATATTTTTACAGGACTACTACTGTAAACATTTCCATGCAGGTCAGATCCTTATGTAACGGAGAAAAGAAATTTGTAATGAATTGTGCCAAAATGTTTGTTCATCTTGTGAAATAATTCTAAAATAATAGTTGAATAGAATGTATTAAGTACATCTAAAAGACACAGACAGGCGACTAGGGTAAACTATCAGTGGAGTCGGACATTTTCTCCTCAGTCGCATTAATGGTAGGTGTAAAATCTCTCCGGTCGAATCGAAATAAAGTGTTGTCAGAGATTTTATTTCATATTTGAGTCATAAGAGATAGTTGATGAATAATTAATGTTTTATTGCTTAGTTGGGGACACTTGATATTCAACAGTGCTTTGATCTGCCTGCACTGACAGCATTGTATGCGAACTGAACTGAGCTGGACGATGACATCACTGTTTTCTCCAGTGCTGATATGTAGATAAATGAACTAATTATTGACCGAATGAATCAATACTGAATTTCCTTAAGCTGGACAAAATTATATACCAGTTATCACTGTAAAACTGCTTTGACACAATCTGCATTGTAAAAAGCGCTGTATGAATAAGGTGACTTGACTTATACCGAACTCACTGTTGAGTGCATTAGGAGCACCTGGTATTCATTGTGTTTCTGTCTCTGTATTTTCTTGTTGTTTTTTTCCTCATGTATATTTATTTTTGACAGTTATGTGACTGAAAGAGCTGTATTTCACGTCTGTGTGGTGTCATTTCATATATTCCAGTAAACACGATGAGTGAGCTCAACCTACGTCTCCGCGTGGTCCTTTCCGGAAGGGTTGAAACAAAAAAGGGGGTTAGACTAACAGATGGACAGATCAACACCTCCAGACGAACACAGCAGTGTCTTCAAAGCAAATCTGCTGGCCGACGGCTTCCTTGCAGCACTTCTGAGCACATTTTCACAAGAAACGTTTCTAATCTGAAGTGATTTTTAACCATTGCTGCTTCTGTTTTAACACTGAATAAGGACACACTTGACCTTTAACTCTCAAACGTCAGCGCTCATTCACTCTGAACTGAACATTCACACACTGAACACCGCGAGAAACCGCTCATTCATCTCAGATCTGTGAGGCTGATCAGATGGTGCGTTTCATGGGATGTGATGTTGACTGAATGAGTCCTCGTCTGTTGTGTCCTGTGCGTCATGCTTTGGTGTTTGTGATTGGTCAGTGCGGCTTCTTCCGTTCGCTAACGATGACGCATCACACACAGTCTGTTACAACCATAGCAACGTCAGTTTCTGACACGATGACTCATGAGTGAACACTAGCCAGTGAACTACAGACCAGCCGTAATAACAAACACCTGAGCAACTACATACCAACCATTCAGAACAACCACATAGCAACACCCTTGCAATGCCATAGCAACCAGAATACCCTAGCAACACCCTAGCAACCAGAACTCTATAGCTATGAGATATAGACAAAAGAAAAAAATGTATCAATCAATCAAAATTTTATTTATATAGCACAATGAGAGCAACAGTAGTTGGCCATTGTGCTGTACAACAGGATAAATATCTGTATTTATATATTCATCATTCATTTAGCATTGCAACAGATAATATAATTAAATTAAATGAGCGAAGACTATAGATTAATCAGACAATATACTGTAAACACTTCAGTTTGTCATGATGTTTGGCACCTTTATTGCAAGAGTGACACCTGCTGTAAAACACGGTGAGAACATTAAAGTCTTGTTTGCGTTCATATCCATCACGATCAGCTCTCTCTCTCTCTCTCTCTCTCTCTCACAAACACATGAACTAACAGCAGCAAATAAACTCCGTCACGTGATCCGGTTCACTGAGGCTCTTTCACACTGACTCACTGTGGCACGAGTCTCTGAAGAACACAAAGAATGACCTTTAGCCGTTTATTAAAGGCAGAGAGCCAAAGAACGACGCATTAGCTGCGCTTCCACGGCTGGGCCACGAGAAGCCGCTGATCAGCCCGTCTGCCGAAGCTTCATCCATCCTCAACAGTGTGAGAGAGCAGAATCAGTGTGTCCCAAAGCATAGCATGATGAAAAGACGCCAAAGGTCCCCGGATGATCACTGCTCCCGAAGAGTGCATTTCTCTCCAAAATGGTGGGAAATTACTGTAAATGAAATGTGGAGGATTGTTACTGTGAGAAGATGATTGACAGTTTGTCCCAAAGCTTGCCTACTCTTCTGATACACACAAAGTATGTACTTTTGCTCATTTACTACATACTTGTAGGGCGTAGTGTGAGTAGATGAATTGAGACGCAGCATCAGACTCAGCGCAATCTGCTGCAGGCGTCTGACTGGCTGAAGCACAGTAAGCGTCGGCCAATCAGATGAGGAAGTCGAATCTTCTGGGAAACACTGGACCGTTGGGCACTGGATTCACAATTTATAGTTTAATGTATGATTTATTCATAACCCAACATGATGTTGGAGACGATAATCCTCTCAGCTTTGTTATTTTTGCAGAAGTTGTGACATTTAAGGCCTGCGGCTCAAATCTCTTCAGCCACACATGAAACATGAACGATTGATATCAGCTGTAATATTTTCAGAATCTTGTTGCCACAGCAACAGGTGAGACTCACAGACAGGTCAGAGAAATACACTTCTTGTTTTCCCTTCTGACCCCACTGGCAGCTAATTGTTCTTGTTTTAAACACAAACTCGTTTTCAGAAAACTATGTTTAATATCTTCAGTCATTTTGCTTCTCCAGTAAATGTATCTTGATTTAAGAATGTTTAGATATTTGTGTTGGAAAACAAGACAGAAACACTGAGGATTATTGTCAATATACTCAAGGATTTCAGATAGTGAATGACGTGCGGTCACATGTGGAGCAATAAAATCAGGACCTGCTCAATATTAATTAGATCACATGACTCTATGCAGCTTGAGCAACAACATCAAAAATTCATATTCATGAGCCAAAGCCTCCTAAATTCACTTCCAGTTTTGTGCTGAAAAAGATGGATCGTCGCACTGCACACACTTTCAGCTCTGAAATCAGTCGTATGATGAGTGAGTGTGACACACAGATGAATCCACGCTTCCATTTAACGCACCATACGATCACGTCAGAACCAGCGGGAGTCGAGCAGATGCAAGAAAGAATCGAACAAACGCTTGATCTGATGATGTGTCACATGACTGAGTTGATCTGCATATGCAGCACATAGATGACTGATGATTGACGTCTTATAGAGTTAGGATCAGAAGGAGTTTTGTTCAGTAGCAAACATCTGTTCATTTCCACTGAAATCACAAGGACAGAGCGAGATTATAATAGATTTACATTTAATTTGTATTTCTATTTTTTCACTCCACTGTAGTTCAGTTTTGTTCGTAAGTCATGTTTGTTTTACATTAATTAATTTGATTATGGGAGGAAGCCATGATGGTCAAAACTAAATATCATTTACAATTATTTTAGTTTGGTTTACATTTTCTCAGAAATGTTATTTTTATTTCATTTCATGAAAATGAAGCTTTTGTCTTCATTGTGGTTTACAATAATAACTAATGTAAGATGTAAGAAAAGAAACGAAGATGATAATGGAAGAATTGTCATTCCTCTCCTCCTCTTCACTCTCATTCCGGAGCGTCGGCACATTCCAGCTCTTCATTACTCAGACGAGAGATGCTCCTAAATGAAGTAAATTTACTGCGATGACAGAACGAGGCGCATTAACTGCTTCATCAGCATGTGACACAGAGAATCTCTCGGACACATGAGGACACGCTCATTACAGCCTCCATTATCACCAATCAACTCCAATCAGCCAATCAGCGCTCATGTCCCAGACTCACAGAGTGTCATTTGGATCAATCTACACCGACGTGAGCGTAAAAATGATGCCAGGTGAATGTTTATAGAGTGATATGATGTCACTCTGTACGCAGTTAGCATCACACTGGTTCCCTCAACAAAACCCAATAGGATTTTTTTCACGTAGGCTTTTGGAAAACTAACTCTGTGATCAACAAAAGTTTATGATACTTGCACGTTTTGTCCATCAAGTCAATTTTCACAGATGAACATAACTTTTATGAATTTTGAACTGTAAATGCAGTTGCCAGAAGCAATAAACTAAAGTTAGGCTATAAGCGAACTACACCACAGTCGCACAATTTCAACGTCTCCAACACTAAAGCTTCCAACAACTCTTACTGTTTTTATCTAAAAAAACATTTTCCCTGAAAGTTTGAGTTAGAATAGTTTATACGAGCACAATTATAAGCATGATGCTGCTGATCTAGAATCAGTTCAAATCAGTTTAGGTTTATATTTGACTTTGGGTTTGAACTGATTCTAGAGCAGCGGTTACAGACGTCCGATAGTGTTTAGACTGAGGAACGTGTTCATCTCGCAGATCAGATCATGAAGCTCAACATTCCCTCTGATTTCAGCTTCAGTTCTGCCATTAATTAAAATTTTCAGTCAGGATTCAGGTCTCATCATAGCACAGAAACTGCGCTCATTAAAATTACAAATGGCTTATTTCTAGCTTCTGACCAAGGCTGTATCTCAATACTAGTGTTACTTGATCTTAGTGCTGCGTTCGACACTATAGATCATAAAATACTCTTAGATCGACTGCAGAATTACATTGGTATTCAGGGACAGGCATTAGATTGTGGTTTAGATCAAACCTACCAGTTTGTTTTTTTAAATGGGGAATTATCCAAGTTAACGTCAGTAAATTATGGAGTGCCTCAAGGGTCTGTTTTAAACCCTCTGCTATTTTCAAGATACATGCTGTCCCTTGGTAATATTATTAGAAAACATGGAATTAGTTTCCACTGTTATGCTGATGATAAATGTTACAAATTTCATCATGACCAGATGAAATCTTTAAATCATCCAAGATGACAGAGTGTGTTAAAGGGGCTGTGAACTGCATTTTTTACCCTACGCACCTGACTTAAGTTAACCTGGGGCAACTCCAGTCCACACTTAAAACTTATACTCTAGCGTATGTCTCCAGTCGACAACCTGCTGAGTAGGATGACATCTCGCTTCTTATGAACACTATCACTTAGGAGTCGTCAGGATTATGTTGTGTTTTGGTTTAGTTTCACTCCTGTCACCCGTGTGTGTGTGTGTTTCTTGTTTCATTTCAGTTTAGTTCTAATTGCATACTAGTTAATCTACTTGGTTACTAAATAAATTCAGTTGTCTGTCATTAAGTTTCCCTGTGTATTTATACTCCCCGTGTCATTCAGTTCATGGTCAGTTCTTATCTGTATGTGAGTAGTTAATGTTATGTTGCTCTATGCCTTCATCTACTGTATGTATTCTCTTCCTGTTCATTAAACAAGTTAGTATTTGATCTTTGTCATCATGATTCAGTTAACTACCACAGCAGTTGTGACAGAAGAACCCACCAAAATGGATTATGAGGACTGCTTTTCACAGAATGGCTGGTCGCTGGAGGAGTACCTGGAACGGTATCACGATGTGTGCTGGGACGATGAAATTTGAAATGGTGTTTCTGATGCGGGACGGATAAAATCCTTGCCCAAATGCTGCTGTTGAGGGAGAAACACCGTCCTTTCATCAGTTCATTGATTATGCCTTGTGGGTGTGCAGATCTTCCCTCACCGTGGGAGTCACTGAGGACAACAACATCATTAACTCCGACTCCCCAGGACTGTCAACACCTCCAGCAGCCATCTCTCTGCCCGCTGCAGAGAAAACACTTTATCCCAGCCTGAAGTGTCCCGGAAAATCAGAAAGACCTCCTGCAACATATCCAGAGGTGATGCCCATGCCCGCCATGGAATCTGAGTCAGACGCGGACTGCAAGCATGCCTGGAATTAGAGCCGGCCACAGAGTCCACCCTGGAGCCAGAGCAGGTCGCTGCACCCGTCCTGAGGCTGGAGTCGATCCAGCGAGGAGGAGGTCCAGTGAAGCAGTTCTTTAATGAGCCAGTTGAGAAGCGCTGGCTTATCAATTTCGCTGCAGAACTCATCCCTCTCCAGCCCACTAAACTCAACATCATGGATGACCTAATCCGGCCCAATATCTTGCCCATTCCATTGTCAACATCAACCCCGCTGACTCCATCAAATTCCCTAGACTTACCTGCCTCACTGGTGTCTCATAGCTCCTCGACTCCGCCCTCGCCAAAGATTCCCGCCGGCTCGTTCCCGCCTCGAACTCATTCACCACCAGCACGGCTCTCTGATGCAGATCCCCTGGCTACACCTCAGGCTTCCAGGCCCAGTTCCCCACCTCGATCTGTCAGCCCTTCGGATCCGCCTTGGCTCTGCGCTCCTTCAACTCCACCTTCACCGTTATCATTAAGGCTTCACCGGGCTCTCTCGTCCCTCCGGCTCCACCTTGGTCTCTCATCACCCTGGTTTCGCTGTGGACTCTGGCTGCGCCTCAACCCTCCACCCCTCCAGCTTCACCGGGATCCTCCTTCCCTCCAGTTCCACCTTGGTCCTCGCTCCCTCCGATGTCGCCCCATTCTGGCAGGCACCCGCCTCCACTGTGGTCACTCAAGCCGACAACGTCACCTCGACCCTTCAGGCCTGTGATGCCTGGGCTGTCGTCCTTTGATCTTCTTTGTCATGATTCAGTTAATTACTGTTATATTTAACGTACTAACTTTCTTTTTTTGTGTGTGTCTGTGTGTGTGTGTGAGTGTGTGTGTGTGTGTGAGAGAAAGCATGTGTGTGTGTGAGTGTGTGTGTCTGTGTGTGTGTGAGAGAGAGAAAGCATGTGTGTGTGTGTCTGTGTGTGTGTGAGAGAGAGAAAGCATGTGTGTGTGTGTGAGAGAGAGAAAGCATGTGTGTGTGTGTCTGTGTGTGTGTGAGAGAGAAAGCATGTGTCTGTGTGTGTATGAGAAAGAGTGTATGTATGTTTGTCAATGTGGTCTGTGTGGCACCAGTTTTCTTCTTCATAATCAGATCTCAAGCTCTCAAGCGCTTTTCTAACGTGAAACTGAGATAAAACGGCAAGATAAAACTCGACAGCTGGAGGGAACTTTACTGTTTGTGTTCTGGCGTCTCATTGGCTCCGAGAGCGAGTTTCACTGTCTTCTACACCTTCAGTTCCTTTCATACCTGTAACACTGACACCAAGAGATGGCAGCAATACTGGGAGTATTTGGGATTTGTCTGCTGTTCAGCGGTAAGTAAGCTTTAATCTGTGAACAGGGGCGTGGGAAGATGTTTTAGGTTGGGGGTGCTGTGCGCAAACCCATTAAGAAACAATACAGAGTATATAAAACATGTCAAAACTTCGGAAAACAAGCATATCGCTGAGAAAAAAAGAAGAAAAAAAACTGCATAGTCCATATACCAGGACATTTGACTGCACACGGAAAATACAAATAAAAAGAATAAAGCTTTTTTTCAGAACATCCATGAGATTTCCATGCTCCACTTTTAAGTTGCGTGTCACCTAGCCACAACCTACAGATCCCAGCATAAACGCTGATACATTATTTGTTATTAAAGTATCAACAACATTCAGAAACATAAAAGCAAGCACAGGCAGTGCAGCATGCATGATTTGGCATGACAGAATGCGCACAATGAGCACTTCCTTTATAATCACTAAAAAGGTGAAAATTTGTCGCGATCTCACAACACTTCAATGACTGCACAATGAATCTTTAATAATTAGAGGATTTGCCAGCATTGAAAGCATTCAGTGCTGACCAAAAACTCTGGCGTTTTGAGCAGTGAGTGAATCCTAACATCTCATTGCGCTCCAGAAATTTGTATGTGTTTTGGCCGCTCATTTACACGACAACAGTGTTTTGGTGGCCTGAAAATGCAAACTTTTGAAAACGGTCTCCGTGTAAACAACAAGAATCTGTGAAAATGATGATGTCACGCATATGCGTATTACATGTTCAGTCTTTAGTGTTTCATCGCCATCTAATGGCCTTCCAGCGTTTTTAGTCGTTTTTACAGATTCGTATGAATGGGGATCGTTTTGACACTGAAAAGGCAAAGGAAAAACTTCTCAGTTTTAAGCATATCGTTGTCGTGTAAACGTACACTGAAACAACCCCGGCGTTTTCAATGGGGTCTGCAGCGTTTTCGAAAGTCTCCGTTTTCGAGGTTCGAAAATGCCTTTGAGTGATGATAATCTGCTAACTATCTCATCACTCCGACGAACAGGAAGGGGACCAGAGCAAATTACTTCTCCTGACATTGTACTTGCGAGTTCACACATCTCTTTAATGTTCATTTTAGTGATCTCCGACTGGCGAAGTCGAACATCATTAGTGCCGACGTGAATAATAATTTTAGAGTATTTACGATTAGCATTAGCCAGCACTTTTAAATTTGCTTTGATGTCAGGTGCTCTGGCTCCCGGCAAACATGTGACTATGGTGGCTGGTGTCTCTATTTTCACGTTCCGTGTAATAGAATCGCCAATAACTAGGGCACTTTCAACAGGATTCTCAGTGGGTGCATCACTGAGTGGGGAGAACCTGTTTGATGTTCTTATTGGAACGGAAGAGTGGTGTTTTCCACGGCTAGGCCGCCTCACCGTTACCCACGGGCTCTACAGCCGGAACCGAACAATGTACTGAGTTCACTAAGCTAATCGCATCCAAAACAGTATCTGAAGCCCTTGCATTCTTACTATCCTCGATTAAGGTTTGGATGCGTGTCTCTAATTCTGAGATTTTCTCTGTCAGTCTGACTATTTCCCTACATTTATGACATGTAAATCCCTCATCGCTGACAGAGAGAGCTATACTGAACATGTGGCAAGCAGAACAACTTGCAATAGAGGGAGAGGATGACATGACTCACCGTGTTTGTAGACTGATCCGACTTACCACAGCTGTTTGATGAACGCGTTGAAAAAGGAAAAAGGAGCGCGCGAGAGACTCGACTGATAATAGCGTTGTAATAGCGATTTAGATTAAAAGCTATTGACGTCAGATTAATGTGGTAGGCAATATTTGATATAAGGTAATAATAAAAGCAACAAAAGTAAGAAAGTATGAAAGTAAGAGATTCAAAACAAAGCTATACGGAGTGACGGACGCAAACCACTCGGAGCAGCAAGGCAGACAGGAGCAATCGATCACTCAACAGGGAACCAAGTGTTGAACACTTGAACACTTCAGAGAGATGCTTATGAATGAATGTAGTATGAAATTCATATGTCATCATTCCCACCTGAAAAAGTAAATTTACCATGGAAAATATAGTAAAATTTCTCTACTAAATACTATAGTGTTTTTGAACCACACTATAGTAAAGGTAGGCCTACTAAATTGTAGTTAGTTTTTGCACAAATGGTAATTTGTTGTGGTAATTGTACTATAGTAATAGGGTACAATGGGGGTAAAGGCGCATGTGAGTTTATTTTCCTCTAAACCACTAAAACTTTCCTAAACATCCGCTTTTCAAGAAATTCGTCTGATCCTTAATTTGATCTAATATTTGATGTTTTTTTTAAAATGTTGTAGATTTAAGTAGAAAATGAGAATTGCTAAAATTATTGAATATAACGGAAGAATATATATATATAAATGGTATTCAGGGTAAAAAGTGCCCCTGCAATAATTAACATGATAATAAACAGCTGAATGACTTTCCCATTTGTTGAAATGACATAGTTAGATTCAGATATTCATAATATTATATATTAAAATGGGTGTCCACCTTAGAGATTTATCACCTATATATAAGGAAATCATCATATTTAAAAATATGATTTTAATCATATATAAGACAATATAATTTATTGTTACAACAGTAAATCTATATTAAATTATTATGGAATCTCATACAATGCTTTCAGAATCTTTACTTTTTAAAATGATTTTGTTTCTGTATTTTTAAAATATATTTTTATATTAACATATTTTAATGGCAATATATTTATTGACCAAAAATGCATTTTTATCAAAATAAAAATAAAATAGTACAAACTTTGCTATAGTGATTGTTTTGAACAAGTATTAACTTATTCATTATTCAAAACATCTTATTTTAGATTAAGTATTTGTATCAATACTGTGTGTCTTTTGCCCCGTGTGTCAGTGGGGTTGTTACAGTTGCTTGTAGCAGAGAGAGCACAGACACGGACTTCAACGTTAAGCGGGGTTTAATCACCAAAACAAAGATTCAACACAACATAGGATAAACAATAGAACTGACAAGGGAGTTCAGGGAATGAGTCCAACTTAAAGGGAGTGCTAATGACAAAGAACAGGTGCAGGGAATCCAGGGAAAGGAGGGAAGCTGAAGAGGGAAGTAAGTTCAGGTGTGCAAACAAGGAGGATCATGGGAACTGGAGTCCGGAAAGGCATGACTGTGACATTACCTCCCCCTCCCCGGTAGGCGCGTCCTCGCGCCGTAACAATGGGGGAAGGGGGGTGGGCGGGTCTTCACGCAGGTGCGAGGGGAGGTGCAGACGGCTGAGGAGGTCTCCAGGGCGGGTCTAGGAACTCAGGCCGTCATGGCGGGTCAGGAGCCGTGGGCCTCACAGAAATGATGAATATGGAAGCAAGTAAACAACAGAAAAGTTGTTCAAAACCTATAACTTGACCTTTGGCCTATTTATAGGGTTAGGGTGAGTGTGAGTGTGTGTGTGTGTGTGTGTGTGTGTGAGTGTGTGTGTGTGTGTGTGAGTGTGTGTGAGTGTGTGTGTGTGTGTGTGTGAGTGAGTGTGTGAGTGTGTGTGTGTGTGTGAGTGTGTGTGTGTGTGTGAGTGTGTGTGTGTGTGTGTAAGTGTGTGTGTGTGAGTGTGTGTGTGTGTGTGTGAGTGTGTGTGAGTGTGTGTGTGTGTGTGTGTGTGTGTGTGTGTGTGAGTGTGAGTGTGTGTGTGTGTGTGTGTGTGTGAGTAAATGATCTGGAAATCAAACAGGAATAAAACAGGATTCCTCTTAATTTAAACTATTCATTACATTATTTTCTATACTTTCTTTCTGAAGCTATTTAATATTGTGTCTAATAGTAAACTTTGACTTTAACTGAGGTAATAAAAAGGTACATGTAATATTTCTATCTCATAGATTGGTGACTGTAAATGTGATTCTGATCTTCAGCCACCAGAGGATGCTGCTGAGCCCTTATGAATAATGCAAATCAGCTGCTCAGTGGTGATTGGTCCAATAATTCAAATGATAATGACTGGTGGATTTGACACCATCACTGACTATCACTTGATCAAACCATTGGCTTGTGTTGGAGAGTCTGTAGTGTGTGTGTGTGTGTGTGTGTGTGAGAGAGAGAGAGAGAGAGAGAGAGAGAGAGAGAGCGTGTTGCCACTCCCTCATCATATTCCTCTTGTCAAACCAGTTTCTCTGGATCTGATGCAAATTAGTGTGTTTTTCAGTCTGATTATTAAATGGTGAGAAACGAGTTTCCAAGAGTTCACAAACAACATCTGACATTGATTCCAGTTAACAAAAGTCACCCCTTTATTGATTTATATTAATTTGCACTAGTTTTCTTCCTCATAAGCAGATCACACTCACAGCACTGTGGTCTGTGTGGCTTTTCTAACGTGAAACTGTGAGACATACAAGAGCGCCAGGGCAAGATGAGACTCGACGGCTGGGCGGGACTTTACTGTCCAACTTCCTGAACGAGTTTCAGTGTCTTCTACACCTTCAGTTCCTTTCATACCTGTAACACTGAAAGCAAGAGATGGCAGCAATACTGGGAATATTTGGGATTTGTCTGCTGTTCAGCGGTAAGTAAGCTTTAATCTGTTTGAATCTGTGAATTTATTCATCAGTACAGATCCTCGTGAATCAATCGATTCAGATTCATGTCCAGTAGAGCTTCAGAGACACAACCATCAACAAATAAACTGAGCATGAAGAATCACTTCAGGACTCATTTCAGCTTAAATAGGGTTTCTTCACTGGGTTTCTTCATATGCTTCTGAATGGAATAGAATAATAAAAGCTCATAATTAATCAATTTCTTCCAGAATAAAGCGACAGTCGGTAGTTTTTCAACTGAATCAACTGATTTATCTCGAGGCCGTTCCACAGAACCGAAACAGTTTCCTGCATCTGCGGCTCTGAGCCAACGCCCCGAACGCTTCACACGCAAACACACTTCGCCAGACTCACATTGACCCTTCACCATCTTAACTTTTCCTCCTACAGCAATTAAATGATTTCTCAGACGTTTCTCCTGAGTTAAAGACTCCATTATTGTAATATCATTTCAGAGGAGATCTCAACAATGTCTCAAACTGTCCACATTCATTTTGTACTCGTACTGTACATCAGCTACTCGTTTGTGTCTGATTTAATTCTCTTGATGAAGCAATTTAGGAGAAACATCTGAGACAAAGACGACACTAACATGAATATAACGGAGAACTCCTTTATGGAAAAACATTGTGTGTGTGTGAGAGAGAGAGTGTGTATGGTTTATATTTAAAAGCTTATAGAGGTGGTCTGAGTCTGTCTGATGTTTGTACAGTTGTAAATGCAGACTCACTACAGTTCATGAAGTGTTTGTGTGTTTCACAGGAGTGAAGATGACTTCTTCGGCCTTGACTGTAGATATCCCACAGAAAATATATAAGTTCGCCAGGGGTGATATTGCAACGATACCCTGCCAGTTTTTACCCCAACCAGACAGCGCACATGTCCAGGTATCATGGACAGCAGCTCCAGACAAGCAGGGAGATCAAACGGTAATGAAAAACTAACAATCAGTTTCATCTAGCATCACTAATACTAGAGCTCGTGTTGATGTGTGTTCATGTTTTGTGCTTGTACTGTTTTTTTTTTTTTTTCTTAGATCGACATCGTCACTTTCACCAGTCCCATTATGTCCAACCCTAAAGTGAACAAGAATTATAAAGGCAGAGCGACCCTATTACACGATATCCCAAAAGGAAAAGCCGACCTGCAGCTTGTGGGAGTCACTAGCGCAGACACACGCATTTACCAGTGCAGAGTCGAGGTTGTAAATAACGATGAGGATGGTGTATCTGACACGGCCAGTCTCGTAGTCTTGGGTAAGACACACTGAACGCTTCAGAGAGATGCTTATGAATAAATGAAGTAAGGAATTCATATGTCATCATTTGAAGATGTTTTGTCACTCATCTGATCAAATGTCATGCAACAGAATGATTTTTCGTCACAGTGTCTGGGTGGAGGATCAGTGGTCAAATGTCTTCAAATAACTAAGACGTTATCCAGATGTTTGTTATCACAAAACAAACTCCAACAGGGTGATCAGGACCGACTACACGACTACTCAACACATAACTAAATAATTAGACATGAAAATTGATTTGAGTTTAAATATTTTATTAGCTTATTAAACTTGGAAAAACAGTTCCTAGTGAGCAGCTCTAAGCCGAGACAAATGTTCAAACAAGACCAACATTTAAGGGATAATGTACAGCTGCATCACTTTTCACACATAAACAAAGATGATGACATGAAACATTGATTTGAGAAGAAATTGTTTCAAAATCACCTGTTTATTATCTTGTAATCCATTAGCATGTACAAATAAATCATTCTAGCAACAAACACTTCAACAATATTACCGTAGGCCTAGCAATACTGGCCTAAAAATTTCACAATTTGATTCGATTTAGAATAACGAGCTTACGATTAATTTTCTATTTGATTTAATTCTACATTGATTCAGTTGGATATAGCCTATATTTGGTGCAGCATGTCAACTTTATTTATTTATCTTTCAACTTTATTCCATCTGATGTTCATTTATGTTTTTTTGGTGCTGTAACTAGTAGTAAAGAGGAAGAGATGATCGGTTCACGATCCGCTTGAGCTGAGGCGCTACAGCCATTCTTGGGATTTAAGAATCGATATTGTTAATTAAAATGAGAATTGAATAAAATCGATAAATCTATATTATAAATCCCAAGAATCTTGACCACGATCCTGTTGTGTTCCAGTGGCTCCATCGCCGCCCATCTGCAAGATTCAAGGGGTGTCAGAATACTATCAGAACATCAACCTGACCTGCCGCTCGGAGGAGGGAACGCCCACACCAACCTACAAGTGGCAAAGACACGACACCAATAACATCCCTCGGCCGAACCCGCCCAAGACCACTGACCGTACGTGTGTCCGCATGTGTGACGACGCTCAAATACATGATTAAACCTTGTTTTCCTGCATCACATGTGAGTGTGTGTCGGTCTCTCCTCAGAAAATGGAGTTTTATCACTCTACAATATTACCGTAGAAACGTCCGGTTTCTTCATCTGCACGTCCACCAATGAGATCAGATCAGTAACGTGTAATCTGACCCTGGCCGTCATGCCACGTAAGAAAAGCAGCTTTTCACATATTTTGATCTATAGTCGTGACCAACTAAACCAACTCTTCTCTGTCCGTCTTCATCTTCTCCTGTAGCGTCCATGAGCATGGCCTCCATTGGAGGGATCGTTGCGGCTGTTGTGATTGTGGCTCTTATCTTGGGAATCATCATCATCTGCTGCTATTGCTGTCGGAAGAAGGAAAAGGCTGAGGAATACGTGATGGGGTACGACAGCAGAACATGGACGCGTCTCATCTATCCAAACGGCTGCTAATCTTTATTCCTCTGTTTGGCAGGACTCCTGAAGGAGGAGAATTCACAGACAAGGATCCTGAAGGGAAAAAGGACGGTCAGGACGAACACGTCAGCTACGAGGAAGAACGTCGCGTGAGAAGCACAGACAGACATGATCCGCAAGACAACCGTAGCGAGAGGAGCTACGATCGGCGCAGTGACTACACCGACAGACGAGACGATCACAGTGACCGCAGGGAGAGGTACGATCGAGATGACCGCTACGATGACCGCCGCGATGACCGCAGAGACCGCCACAGTGATCGCAACGACCGCTACGATGACCGCAGAGGCCGTTACGATGACCGGAGGGATCGTGACGATGACAGTGACCATTACTCCGAGCGCTACGACAGCCGCGACAGACCTCCCAGTGTTCCTCCCAATAAACCCAAAGACCCGAGATACTGAGCTCAGACACTGATCCGTCCTTCAGCTGTGGAAGCCCATTCATCAGAAAAAGAATCATAATCATAATTATGAGATAAAAAGTTGAAAATATAATATTATATTAATGAGATGAAAAGCTGGAGTAGACACAGTTATATTTTTAGATAAAAAGTCAAAATATGACATACTAAGCCATAATTATGAGATTAAAAAGTTTTTATCTCATAATTACGACTTATTATGTCGTGATTAAGATTTGCCAAAGCATGACAACAACAAAAGTTTTTCATCCACATATGCTGAATATGAGATTTGACAGAATAAAAGGGCTTTAATGAAGCTTTCTCTGCAGAAACCAGTCGACGCAGTGGCTGTTTTGTCAAATGTGAATGCCCTGATAATGGCGTGTCAGATGGATGATGGGACTGATATAGTTTGATTTTACTGCTGTTCATGTATTGTGAAAGGCCTGTGTTTGAAAGCCCCTCATCTCATATTTAAGAGGGTGTCTGTATTTTTATGACTCTTGTTTGTCTCTGTTGATGTTTCAGCCGGGTTTTTCTGGGTTTTTACACTCTTCTTAACCTTTTAATATTCATTTATAGGACTAAATTGCGAATCTATTAGATTTTAGTTTATTTCAGTCTATTTTTAGCTCATCGCTTTCTTTTTGTATTGTTTCAAAATAAAACATTCAAGCATATGTCTTGTGCTGGTGGAATAACTGGTTTCACCAAAGTTCTTCATGCAGCTCATTTAACGTTCAGGCTTCTGTTTTCCAATGTGACAGAAAGTGAAGCTGAACTGCAGTGGTCAGTGGCCTAACTAACCCATTTACAGCTGGTCATCTATCGTCCAGCAGCTTCTCTCTGTACATCTGTGGATTATGATTCAATGTTATGAAAAGTGTCCCTGTTGTTCTCGTTGATTAAAGACGTCGGTCTGTGAGTTTTGCACCAGGCCATTTTAATTTAAGATGTTAGTAAATGTAATTATTCTTAAACACTGAATTTGGATTATGTTATGGGAAACATATTTACCTGTATATGACATAAATGTATTGATCAACATAGAGAAATTCATATAGTTTTTTTTATGATTTGAATTTGTATTGTTTTGAATTATTTGTACATTATATTGTATGTTCTGATGTAATTTTCCATGTTGTTTATTTTCTAAGATATGACATTATTAAAGGCATGTTTTTACTCAATATTTCTCAGGGTATTTTGGAAAGTCAGTTTCCGTATAGACAAAACCCTTCAAGTGTTGCGAAACATCTGCTTAAAGTTCTCTGTTACTAATGTAACCTTGGTTCCCTGAGATAACGGGAACGGGAAGTATTGCGTTGATAGACGTGATGGGAAAATGACTGAGCAGTTTAATCTGCGTTAACCTATATAACCTAACCAATCGATGCACACGGATAGGCGGATGGGAGGAGCATCCGTCTAAATAACAGGCTCTTCTCGCCATAGGATTCAGATTAACTAGACTAAAAAAAAGGGTTCAGACCATGGGTCGCAGGTACTAGTGGGTTGAGCTCACTCAGAGGTCAAAGCCCAGCTAAACAGAGAGGACCCGTGCCTGGTTGTAAAACCTGGTGAAGGTGGACGGTGAGGACCAGCCGGCCGCTGCACAGATGTTATACTCCAGGAGGAGGCCATGCCTCTGGTGGAGTGTGCTCTTACACTGATGGGCAACTAAAAGACTATTGAAGTGTAAGCCAACTTAATGGCGTCCACTATCCAGTGGGACAATCTTTGCTTTGTGACCAGGTGTCCTTTGGTGCGGCATCCGAAGCACACGAAGAGCTGCTCTGACTGTCTGAACTGAGCAGAGCGCTTGATATAAACTCTTAAGGCCCGAACAGGGCAGAGTAAGATTAATTCTCGCTTGTCTTCTGAAACGGGAAGAGCAGCCAGTGTAATGACCTGTGCTCTGAATGGATGAGAGAGCACCTTAGGCACGTAGCCATGTCTTGGTTTGAGGACAGCTTTGCAGTCGTTAGGCCCAAACTCAAGGCAAGTTGCAAATCACCCACTCACTTGACCGATGCTAGTGCTAGCAGGAGGGCGATCTTAAGTGAAAGTGGCTGTAGCTCGGCCGACTGCAGTGGCTCGAAGGGAGGTTTGAAGCGAGTAACCTCGTTTGATTGTCCCAAAAATACAGCTCAACACTCCAGGGATGGTCTGCGAGCGTCAGTGTTTAATGAACGTGGCCAGGCATTGGACCAGAGGCGGAAGATGCTCTTTAGAGAGAAATATGCTCTATGAGTCTCACCTGATAGTTGCAGGGGAGGAGTGTCATTCTCAGTCGCTGGGTGTCAGCGGGAATTTGCACAGAATAGCTCTGATAGTACTCACTGGATAGTTGCAGGGGAGACGCTAAATCAGCTTGCATGCAGGGTGCTGCTGAGTCAGCTTGATCTGCTGCGAGGCTCTTCGACGGCGAAAAACACTTTCTTCTGTCTTGGATTCCAGCGAAACAAACACAGCTCTGATCATGGCATTTGTAAATGCTGTGCTTAAAGACGCTGATGTCGGCCGCTTCAGAGTTCCTATTCCCAGTGTGAATGCAACCAGGAACATGGCCCGGGGGAGAAATTAGAAATTTTATAAAATTACAACATATAAAACACCTGAATAAACTAAAAACGCATCTCTTTAACCTGGCATACACATAACACATTATCAATTTATTTTTTCAAATCCGTTAAAGGATTATTAGGCTGCATAAATTAGGTCAGCCGGAACCAGGAACACTTCCAATAACACCAGATGTACTCGTTACATCAGAAGAAGAATGGCGTCTACGCTAATATTAGTCTTTCTGTTTATCCCGAGGTTTACTGTAGTAAACTGGATCCGGGCCGCATCCAGGTGAGATTGAGGACCTGCGCCTTGACATGACCACAACGCAGCCCTGAAGTATCAGCAGAGATTGAGTCAACTAGATCATCCACTGTGAAGGCCTCATCGACACGACAGCCAGTGGCGCATCTCCTCAACAAACCGCCTGTACCGCCGTGATGAATACGATCCTCAACTGGATTGAACTGGAATAAATACTTTGAATGTTGCGATCCTATCTGACTTATTATAGCAACCTGAATTGTAATAAAGCACTGTTCGCCAGAGGAGAACTGGCCCCCCAATTGAGCCTGGTTTCTCCCAAGGTTTTTTCCTCCATTTTAACACCTGATGTCACCCGTTGGATTTTGGGCTCCTTGCCGCTGTCGCCTTTGGCTTATTTAGTTGGGGACACTTGACATTTGATATTCAACAGTGCTTTGATCTGCCTGCATTGACACCATTTTCTTTAAGAGCTGCTGTGCAGCCAAAATAATGTACCAGTTATCACTGTAAAGCTGCTTTGACACAATCTGCATTGTAAAAAGCGCTATAGAAACAAAGGTAAAAAAAAGACTGAATAATATCCTTTTTTTGAGTATAGATCAAATCTACCATCATTAGGTACACACTGAGTCTTTTAACCAAAATGACTATAACTATATTTTTCTGGTTCATGCATTCCTGG
>CM074436.1:12500-107500 GCA_037101425.1 Elopichthys bambusa | reverse complement strand
TATCTTCTTTCAGACGAACACAATCTGAGATATATTTAAAAATATTCTGGCTCTTCCAAGCTTTATAATGGTAGTACATGGGGGGTGAGATTTTGAAGTCCAAAATAGCACATCCATCCATCATAAAAGTAATCCAGGGGGTTAATAAAGGCCTTCTGGAGTAAAGCAATGTTTGTTTGTTTTTTTTTTTTTTTTAAATCCATATTTAAAACATTATTAACTATAATAACTAGCTTCCTGCAGACGGCCATACGCATCGATTTGCGGTGGAAGAGTGACCTCTGACCCAACACATGACGTAATGATGAACGCAGAAGCGCAGAGGACAGAGCAAAACAAAACACCGGTCATCTTTATTAACCCCCATTCACTACCATTATAAAGCTTGGAAGAGCCAGAATATTATTTAAAGATTGTGTTCGTCTGAAAGAAGATAGTCATATACACATAAGATGGCTTGAAGGTGAGTAAATCATGGGGTAATTTTCATTTTTGGGTGAGCTATCCCTTTACGGCCCGTTCTATAATGATAACTATATCAGCTCACGATATCGCTCTGTTTATTATAAGCGCTGCAGTTTTGTTGTCTGTGTCTTTAAATACTCAGGCTCTTTAAAGCAGGATGGATTCTGATTGGCTGTCAGTGTTTTTATCATTCATCAAGTGAAAAAAAATGATTCTGAAAGTGATCCCAACAATGTCTCTCTGTGCTATTAGGGTTATGAATGATTGAATGATATGAGAATGATTTTTAGACCTATATCTTTATCATTACAGTTATTGTCCTAGTATGTTGTAATTTCGACTATTTTTGTCATAATTTCAATGGACATTGCTTTTTTGGCATTTTTGTTGTGTGCTTTAATTGTATGATAAAGAGCAAAACTAAACATCTCCTTTAGTGTTCCACTGAAGATAGAGTAAATGATGAAAGAGTAAATGAAGAAGAGAGAAAATGATGACAGAATGATGATTTGGAAGGTCAGATGAGTTTTGAGATCTGCTGTGAGTTACTGATGACAGAAGACTCAGAGTCGGTGTGTGTGGGAGTCAGATCCTGCTGCTGTCCGTGGACTGAAGTGTTCAGAGACACTTTAGAGCTTGAATAGAAGCGCGAGACAGGCGCTCACGATTGATAACATGGCAACACATTTACCCAGCATTCATTCAGAGCTGAAATACTGCTTTACATTTACTGTGTGAAACAGGAGGGATTTTTGTGCTTCTCCCAGGAGTCTCTCTCTCACACACACACACACAGTGATTTACAGTCAAACTTGGACAGTTTGACTTTGGGCCTGAGGCATCATGGGAACGGCAGGCTGATATCAGAGGGATCTGAACCCCCCTCCCCCAGCTAACAGGGAACGTTCTGGCAAGGTTCTCTCAAAGTTATGAACAAACACTCTTCCAGTAACATTAATAGGATGTTTGTTCAATTTATCTGGTCTTTAATAATGTTCTCAAAACGTTAGCACTAAAACATTATACATCGTTCATGGAACGTTTTTTCTGAAACATTTTTTAAATGTTACTGCTTGTTTCAGAACGTTCAAAAATAACATTTTCATAATGTTTGAAGAATGATAAAATGGAATGTTTCCTTAACGTTCAAAAAATCAATTCTGTTCTTCGTGAGCACTGAGTCATCAGTGTCCTGCAGTGAGTCCGGGTCCTTACTAGTGACCGGTTCATGTACAACTAGCAGATTGAGACGCACCCAGTGTCTCCCTCCTCACAGGAAGTGCTGCTCATTGTACCGACGGTTTCCTCTTCCTGAAATTAGTCTGTTTACTCACCCCAGCGGCCGCAGGAATCCCTCCCACATCTGACACTACAACTCCTCACAATGTGCATTTGATCCAACAAGAGTCATTATCAGTGTCATTTTCTGACTGGACTGTAAAGAGTGATTTTTTTTTTTTCTTTTCTTAGCTTATTGTGAGTATCATGTGAAGAGAACATCAGCTTTACATCTTCATGATTTATTGGAGATAATTCTACACAGTCAAGATTAATATTCAGTTACACTCGTCTCATGTGAACATGTGATGTGTGAGTCATTATTAAAGGGTTAGTTCACCCAAAAAATGAAAATTCTCTCATCAATTTTTCTCTCCTTCGTGTCGTTCCTAACCCGTAAGACCTTCGTTCTTCTTCGGAACAAAAAATGAAGAAATGTTTAAAGAAATCTAAGAGATTTCTGTTCCTCCATTGAAAGTCTCTTCACCCAAAACTTGGATGCTTCAAAACATTCATAAAGAGAGTAAAATAAATCCATATGAATCGAGTGGTTTAATCACTTAATTAGTGGTTTAAAAATGTGTTCTAAAGAGACAATCGCTTTATATGATGAACAGATTTAATTTAGGCTTTTATTCACATGTAAACATTGATCAGTGAATGTACACAGAGCATCAAATATGGTACGCAGAAGCTCAGACACCAGTGAGGTTTGTTTTTGTGTTTCAAGCTAGCTTCTGCTGACTCTCTTTATATGTGTTCACCAACCCTAAGCCTTTCATCTCTGAGATTCATTAATAAATATCTTCATTTGTGAATGAAAGTCTTATGGGTTTGGAATGACGTTGGGGTGAGAAAGTGATGACAGAATTTTCTTTATTTTTGTGAACTATCCCTTTAATTCTAGATTGACCAATCAGCATCCAGGACCACAAATATCCATTTAATAACTGTCATTGGAAAGCACATACACAGTTTGAAGTGTTACTCTGTTTATCTGTCTGTCTCTCCGTCTCTCAGAGGCTGACCTGCGCATCGGTGAGCTGCAGTGGGGCGACAGCGGCGTTTACTACTGTAAAGTGGTGATCTCTGATGATCTGGAGGGTCAGAATGAAGCATATGTGGAGCTGCTTGTGTTGGGTGAGCGCTTCATTCACAGGAACAAACACACTCACAACAGGAAATGAGTCTGAACCAGTCAAGCTCAAACCTGTGGAAGCTTGTTTCCCCACGGAAGTCACAATTGTGAGATAAAAAGTCGCAATTATCTTTTTATTTTTGTATTGTGTGGCAGAAACAAGCTTTTCAAACCTGTCCTGCAGCCGACTGTAAAGGTTTAAAGGTGACGGTCTGATTGACGACACGACACTGAGACTAACGCTAACCCTGATCTGAACCTGTAGTGTTGAGGCACATCTGAAGTTTCTCTCCTCTGACAGTGATTGAGTTGAAGGATGTAATCGTTTGAGAACAGAACCACGATCATGTGTTCAGAATCACGCTCAGGGTTTGACAGAGTTTCAGTTTCATCGCCCGCTGACGGTCAGCTGTACGGTCTGTGATGTATAATTGTTGTATTCATGTTTTCTGCGGTTAGAGATCAGAAGTTCAGTCAGAGTCAATATTTCAGTGTTGATCATAAAATGCTCCTTTGATATAATGCTGGCTTTGAAAGTCTCTCAGCTTTATTCTGCCGATCCGACTGTGTGAAATACAGGATCAACATGAAAAGCTCTGAAGAGCTGAACTGATTTATGAGTCGTGACCCGTACATTCACTGCTCCGTGTGCCTCATTCTCTGCTTTTTAGATCGCAGAGATCAGCTTGGACGCTTTAGCTCATGTTAGTGGATGTTGTCACGTGTTTAGTGTCTTGAAGGAAGAAATGAAGAACATGTTGTTCATCCACCTCATATTATAAATGATTATAAACATTAAATACATGTATGGATTAAATCCTAGATGTAAGGTTCCAGTAATATAAAAATACATTTGTAGTTATTGATAAATGTATATTTTCCATAAATATACACACATTATCTATTTATTTGACCACTATTCTCTTACAGTAATGCATGTTTGATTGGCTGTGGCAGAACGCTAATTGGTGATATAATGTACAGAATGATCACAGCGTCTGACCACACAAAGAGCAGAATCATGTGCTGCCATGGTGACGGTGAGGCGTTCAGCGTCCAGCTGTGCAGCGTGACGTAGAGACTCATTGTGCAGATATGAATGGAGACAGAGACGTACAGAGAGCTCGAGTGATTTACCCTTCATCTCAATAGCAGAAGTTCGTTTACAGCCAGAATCTCCACAGTGTTTCTGACAGAATGAAGCTGAGCTGCCTTGAAATCCTTCAGGAGCAAACTGGACTAAACCTGTCAAGAAAAGCAGCAGTGAAAGATGAGCGATTTCATTACAGTAATCTCGTTCTCATAACAGAGCACCAATTAAATGAAGTACAATAATGATACCAGGTAAATAAGAATATCCTCTTTTAAAAAGTATATCTTTTTTCACATTAGTGAGTTTATCAAAATACTCTCAACAAGAATCTCTTCAACCAGATATCAGATATCTTGCATGAGAATAATCATTCTGTTATCGTTCACACTCACATCATTCAAACCGGTTTGACTTTCTTTCTTCTGTGGAACACAAAGATATTTTGAAAAAACTCTCTATGTGTGTCTCAGTTCGCATACTTCTGTGCTGACGCTGTGTGTAGTAAATCGTGTGATTAGTGTGTTCACACTGAACGTTCCAGATAGAAAATACCTGCATGATGCACTTAATTACCCCAGAAAACGAAGTGTGGAATGTCGGACACTTCATGCACTCGACCGCGGAGGGGGCGGAGCTAACAGACTGAATAACCTTATAAAACTCATACACTACACGCTTGAGTACATAGTGTATACAGTTGTGCTCAAAAGTTTACATACCCCTTAATTCTTAACACTGTGTGTGGTTACCTGGATAATCCATGACTGTTTTTATGTTTTGTGATGGTTGTTCATGAGTCTCTTGTTTGTCCTGAGAATTTGCAGGACCTGAAGGATTTTTCTGAAGAATGTTTAACCGTTCAGGACAAACAAGAGACTCATGAACAACCATCACAAAACATAAAAACAGTCGTGGATTATCCAGGTAACCACACACAGTGTTAAGAATTAAGGGGTATGTAAACTTTTGAGCACAACTGTAAATGTGTCAATTGGAACAACTTCAGTGTCTCTTTTGTTTTTTACATACAATGAAAGTCAATGGGGTCCAAAGCTGCAGCGGGTTTAGCAGTGACACAGATCCCGGACAGACAGAATTCCCATTGGAATGCGGTTTAAGCCTCGAGCAGCACAGGAGGTCTTTCCTGTTTCCTGTGAGCGATCAGAGCTCCTGTCTTTAGATTACAGTAGAGCTTCATTAAATGATGGGACAAGAGCAAGCTGAAAAATGAGCTAAAGTAAAATAACAAAGTGTGCAACAAGTATTGGGTTGAGTGAAGAACCGCAAGATATTTTTGAGAAATCAGTTATAGCTGAAGGAAAGGATTTATTTGGATTAATAGTTTCAAGAAAATTACATATTTCGAGGTGGAACAAAACGAAAGCAAAACTTCAGTTGGGAACATTTTTTGTGTCTCAAATGCCTCTTTGTCTGCTGATAAATGAGTGTAATGTCGTTCAGTGTCAGCGATTCTTTGACCACGAGGATCAAACACGTTCTACTTCGATGTTTCTACAGACTCCCTTCAGGCTGTTGTTCATACAAACACCTCCTCACTGAGAAACTCCCAACACTGAGAAGATTAGTACAGTAAGTTCAAGTCTAAAAGACTTGATTCAGACATCTGAACGAGCATCTGGAAGGATTCAGTTTGTGTGAAAGCAGCGATCAGTTGTTGGTTATTATCACTGGAATCATGTGTTGTTGCTGCTTTACTGAATCAGACGCACCGTTTTCAGAAAACTGCTAAAAAAACCCACAGACACTCATTGAAGAACCCGAGACTAGAAGAGACTGAGAGTTCAGGACGAATCTTTCAATCATTCGTGTTTTTGCTCACACACATTTCACCTGATCTTCTCTCTGTTTGCATGAAACTCTGTTTGCACATGATTCCTCTTCCTCAGCTCTCACGCTCTGCTTCACCTCCATCTCTCTCTCTCTCTCTCTCGCCTGTCTCTCCAGGTCAGACAGGTTTGACCGATGATCTTCTGCCTGGCTTAAATGTGGAGATTGTTCCAGGTACGAGCTCCTAAACGCACACTTGTCTGCTTCCTGTCTGAGCCGCCTCACTTCCTGTTTCTAATTCTTTAATTCATTCCCCTGTGATGTCATTTCCTGATAATCAACTGTAAAACATTACACTAACAAACCTGCTGTGGGATCACTGTAACAGATCATGTGATAACATCTGAATAATTCAGATCACTGATGATCACCCGGACTGTGTGACGTTTCATCGTACGGGTCGAATCAGCTGGAAACGGATCCTAAAGCAACGGAGGCTCGTTTCCCTGCTGAACCAATATCGAGCCTCATCTGTGATGTTCAGGGGTTTGACGTTCAGTCGTGTGTTTGCTGTAAGATGGTGTGATACTGTGCTTGACTCTGTTCAGAGATAACGAGAGAGATTAATAATGAAGGATTGCCTGTTTGATGAAGAGTGTTCTTTACTGGTCATCTGTCATCATCAATCAGGCCAATGAACTAATCACAAGGATGGCAATACCAGAAATCTTTGACCTTGTGGAGACATTTTTTGGTCCCCATGAGGAAAACCGCTTATAAATCAAACTAAGTGATGTTTTTTAAAAATGTATAAGTGCAGAAAGTTTTATGTGTTGGTAGGTTTAGGGATAGGGTAAGGGAAGAGAATATACAGTTTGAACAGAATAAAAACCATTATGTCTATGGAGAGTCCCCATAAAACATGGAACCCAACTGGAAAAATCACACAGATTTGATATATCTTGATATATTTGATTGAATTATCTTGTGTCCCCTTTTGGCAGTAATAGTACTTCTAGTAGTTCAACCGTAACCTTTTCAAAGAACACCGTTTCCTGAGAATGTGTGTGTTCAGATACACAGATTGTGTGTTTGTGAGTTTGTTCACTTCCGCAGTCTGTATCTGATCTTCTCATCACACTAACACTGAACAAACTGCCCTGAGGTCCATTAGTAAGATTTAACATGTTAGTGGGTAGTTTAACTGCTTGATAAAGTGCTTTATATTTGTGGCTTTATATGAAGATTTAATTAATTTGATGGATTTTTATTTTGAACTCTGTTACTGCATTTCACATATTTGAAATTCTTTTTTTGACGAAATCATGATGAATGAGTTCCACATGAAATCCAGGCCATTTGGGCTGGAAATGTGTTTGTGACATTCCTTCATGGAGTGATTTATTCGGAGTGATTGTGGAACACATTCCTCGTTGAGATGTGCGGCATGAATCTCCTGTCATAGACCGGAATGCAAACTGTAATTTAAAGTGTTTTAATGTAGTGCTTAATATCACACGTGTTTGCTAACTGCATGCATCCATCCATCCATTTACTAAACCCCTTGTCCTATATAATATCGTGAGGATGTTCCGGCTTTAAAGGTGACCTATTTTGCCCCTTTTTACAAGATGTACAGTAATATAAGTCTCTAGTGTCCCCAGAATGTGTCTGAAGTTTTAGCTCAAAATACCCCACAGATCATTAATTATACTTTTATTTTATTTTTGAGTGGAAGGAAAAACATGCTGTTTTAGTGCAAGTATCTTTAAATGCAAATGAGCTGCTGCTCCCCGCCCCACTTTCCAGAAGAGGGCGGAGCCTGTACAACTCGTGCCTCAGATACTCTGCCAAAAACTAAAACATCTGTTTGGTTTTGATTATCATCTCTATCACGGCCACGGTCAAATACACACAAGGTTATGTCAAAAACACACACAGTTCACGTAAACACAGTCAGTAGACCTTTTTCACATTTCCGGGTTTCTCAGAAGCGGAAGTCGTCATAGTTGGATAAAATTCTATAGCGGTGAATGAGAGAACACGTTAAATATATTTTTTGTGTTTCCATTTGCTCAAATAGCAAAAGAAAAACTCCACAATAGTGTTTTCACAACTTTCAAAGACAGGAAAAAAATAGAGAGCGATTGATAACAGCAGTCAGAAGAGAGAACGATATAATTTTTACCGTCACTCCCATAGCTGCTGTTAACTAGGTTTTTGTAATTTGATGCAAAGGTAATATAATACTAAGTATAATGTTATAAATGTATCTACGTTTAAAAATGAAAATAAAAAAAACTTTGCAGGATATACGATATTTACGATATTTTCACAGTCTGTGAAAAGGGTGTTATGTCTGTGAACGTAAACAGCAGGATAAGAAGTCGTGGGCGGGGCCTATACAATGTGACGTCACATTTCATAGAAACTGCAAACGGCTTATTCTGAGATGCTGCTTTTGATTTATGAGGATTAAAAAAAGGAGTGGTTATCATTATAGGGTGGTTGTGTTCACACGCTGCCAACACACATTTATGTTCAAACATATTTTGCATAATAGGTCCCCTTTAAAAATGTACATTTGTGATGTTTTTAATATTCCATGATTAGAACTGATAAACTGACTTTTTTGGAAATCCAGTTCACTGTATTCCTGCTGACCGCCAGAACGCATCGTAGGCATTCTGTCAAACAAGTGTTTCAGGGCGTCACTGCATGTGTGTCCCGCTCACTGATGAACACCGCGCTGATGGTGATGATGGTACTGACCGTGCCCGTGTTCTCTCTGCTAGAGTGGGTGTTTGTGGGCGCTGTGGTCGTGGGCAGTGCTCTGGTCATTCTGCTGGTGGGTGTTTGCTGGTGTCAGTGTTGCCCTCATTCATGCTGCTGTTACGTGAGATGCTGCTGCTGCCCAGAGACCTGCTGCTGCCCTCGACACCGTGAGTACTGCAAACACACCTGTCCACATGAGCATCTGAATGTATGATGAAGCCCAAAATAAGGCCAGAAACACACTACACAAGCATCCAAACACATATTTTGCACTTTCTTGCATTACTATGATTTGGCTGGACATTATTTGGCTCTATAGTGAGCACCACTTGACAAACCTCCTACTGCAGTACTCAATGATACTGTAACACACACCGATCAGGCATAACATCATGAGCACTGACAGGTGAAGTGAATCACACTGATCATCTCTTCATCACGGCACCTGTTAGTGGGTGGATCTATTAGGCAGCAAGTGAACATTTTGTCCTCAAAAAAGCTGATGTGTTAGAAGCAGGAGAAATGGGCAAGCGTAAGGATTTGAGAGAGTTTAACAAGGACCAAATTGTGATGGCTAGACGACTGGGTCAGAGCATCTCCAAAACTGCAGCTCTTGTGGGGTGTTCCCGGTCTGCAGTGGTCAGTATCTATCAAAAGTGCTCCAAGGAAGGAACAGTGGTGAACCGGCGACAGGGTCATGTGGTCATTGTGGGGAGTGAAGGCCGGCCCGTGTGGTCCGATCCAACAGACGAGCTGCTGTAGCTCAAATTGCTCAAAAAAGTTAATGGTTCTGATACCTGGGGAACACATGGCACCAGGATGCACAATGGGAAGAAGGCGAGCCGGCGGAGGCAGTGTGATGCTTTGGGCAATGTTCTGCTGGGAAACCTTGGGTCCTGCCATCCATGTGGATGTTACTTTGACACGTACCACCTACCTAAGCGTTGCTGCAGACCATGTACACCCTTTCATGGAAACGGTATTCCCTGCTGGCCTCTTTCAGCAGGATAATGCTCCTGCCACAAAGCAAAAATGGTTCAGGAATGGTTTGAGGAGCACAACAATGAGTTTGAGGTGTTGACTTGTCCTCCAGATTCCCCAGATCTCAATCCAATCGAGCATCTGTGGGATGTGCTGAACAAACAAGTCCGATCCATGGAGGCTCCACCTCACAACTTACAGGACTTAAAGGATCTGCTGCTAACATCTTGGTGCTGATCCCACAGCACACCTTCAGGGGTCTAGAGGAGTCCATGCCTCGACGGGTCAGGGCTGTTTTGGCAACAAAAGGGGGACCAACAGAATATTAGGAAGGTGGTCATAATGTTATGCCTGATCGGTGTAGACTGTAAACATGTCAGCATTTTAACTAGCTTGAACCTTTTCAGCAAAATTCTCTTTAAACTGTTGCTCCTCCTTCACAGTAGTTGACTTGAAAGAGAAAACGGACCACAGATGATGAGTTTATGCCATAGAATATTTTACATACTAGTATTGCATATGAACTGGGTTCTGACGTCTGATTCTTTCAAATAGTCTGGTTATCGTGCCACATGACTTTTGTCTTGCTCTCAAATAGTGTACGAAGCAGGAAAGGGGATCAAGACAGCAGTTCCCACACCAGTGCCCATGTTCCCTCCATACTACATACCTGGGATGCCCACCATGATGCCCATCGCCCCGCCCTCCCTGATTGACCCAAACCTGTCCACTGCACTATCACTGGAGCACAACGGCTCGGCAGGTGAGCGCACTAGAGTCAGTGTTTGTGACAGTGTTAGACGCTCCAAAACCACAACATGATTTACTGGCATGTTATTAAATAGTTCTGACCACCGTGGTATTTCAGAGCTTTACCACAGAAGAGTGCAGAATGTGGGACGTTTTAATAACTCAAAATGGACTGAACACACTTCTGAAATTCAAACATTTAAAGTGAATGTGATACAGCAAAACTTGAGAACAAATGCACCACAATGTGTCATATTAAATATATACAATATATAAAGTTATAAATGTTCATGTAATTCAACTGATCACAATGATAGAGTGAGCAAATATAAAGTGCTTCTTACTCTCACTCTTTCAATTGCGTTCTGACGGTTCTTAGAGCTCAGATCGAGTCATGCTCAAGCCCATCTCAAGCCCATCATATTATGGGCAGCGAGCCAAATGTGTTTAATTTCGCCTGTATTCAAGGATCCAAAATAATATTATGATTTAACATTCAATATTAGTCCACATTTTCTCCCACAAGCAGGAGCAGGTTTTTTAGAATGGGCCACTAAAAATCTATAGTATAAAATATAATTGTGGTTTATATGTTCGGTTAAAAAAAAAAAAAAAGTTTCTCATCAGAATACAGGACTATTTTAAAATAGTCTGTTTCCCAAATTACCAAAAACAGTATTCTTACAACACACACACAATGTATCTTCTGTAGTGCAGAGTGGTTTCCATCTGCAGTCGGTGTCAGATCAGAGCTCTCTGAAGGTGCTGCAGTACGTGGAGAAGCAGCTCGCTCAGTTCAACCCGTCTCAGACGCTTAGCAGCAGCCGAGACAGTAAGACACAAACTCCATTCCAGATGCCATTTGACCACTGCACGCGATCTACTGCATGATCCACTGCACGATCTACAGTGCATTACACACTGCACACTCCCTCTTCTCTGTTTTCCTGCGTGAAGATCTGCATGCTTGTCTCTGAATTCCTCGTGGTCTTTAAGCCCTTCATTCTTCACTTTTTTCCCACATTTTTCAGGCTTTTCATATAGTACTGTAAATTCTGCTTTGTGTTCCTTGAATAAATGAGGATAAGACTGGCAAAAACAACAGCGGAGAAATTAATGTCAAATATTATAATGTCAAAAAATTGTGGTAAGAATTTGCACAGAATAAAAAGAGGTTGTCCCTCAGAGACGCCTTTGCTGATTTCTGTTTGTTTGCAGCCTGCAGTATGTCCGAGCTGAGTTCATTACATGATGCAGAAACGGACTTCCGTCAGACCTATCGACAGGTACAAAAAAAAGCTCTACCAGCCATCCCTGATCTCGATGATCCCACTGACCTTCGGACCACAGATTTATCTCCCGTTCATGAGGGAAGATATACACGACAACCACAGCAAAGAAATCATGTGGCAGATGACAACCCCAGGTAATACAAGGATAAGATGTAGTAGATACATCTCATCACTTGACTGAATACACACTGATTGGTTTAATAGTGATCGGTTTAATTCATCAGGTTTGACATCGGTTCATGACTTTCCTCTCCAGGTGGAACCCTCGCTCAGAGCACCTGCAGAGGAAGGCTTTCCTGGATCGCAGACGGACTGGATCTTTGGATGAGCTGGAGGAGTTTGCGATGACATATATGCAGCGAGGACGTCACAGTGACCTGGGAAACCGGGAGGACGACTACAGAGCTCACGAACGGGAGCACGAGAGGGAAAGAGAGCGAGAACGGGAGCTAGAACGGGATCGCTATCCATTTTATTGTTCCAAACGTTACTCTCCAAAGGCCAGTCCGGTGAGACGCCCACCCAGCCCTCCGCCCCTACCTGCAAAAAGGTGGGACACGTGGGACAATGATCAACCCCAACGGGAGCCACGAGAGCGGGATCAGAGAGATTCCAGTGGTAAAGAGAGCAGAAGAGACTACAATGATGCCCTTCTCAACAGTTTATTGGAACGTAAAGCTAAAGCTGGGAAGAACGGTTCTTCAAAATTGGGCCGGACTGAAGAGGACTTGGACGCACCTTCCAGAAACAGCTCCAAAAAGACTAGTGAGCGTTTCCACAGCAGGTCTCCAAGCAACCAGTCACCTCGCCAGCGGACGGCAGAGGATAATGAATCCTTGCCACCCTACACAGAGAAGGAACTGGAGCGTTCCCGTGGAGCAGAGTCCGGACAACAACCTTTCTGCTACACGCGCTCCAGTCGCGGCTCTACGCCGAGTGGGCAGGAGGAGCAGAACCGCCCTCGTAAAGTGGTGAGTTATCTGTAGGACTCTTTGTGAGTTTGTTGTTCCACTGAGAGGGGAATAACACCCTCACAGCACTGCGGGTCTGCGTTTGTCTCGCATGTTAATGGATGCGTTGGTGCAGTGAAAGAAAAGCACCAAGGTTCCACAGAATGAAGCCACTTCAATCGAAAGGCTTTTGAAAAGGTCTCCAGCAATTTGAAGTATCTAGTCCTGAACCACTCCAACACAATTGGTAACATTATTGGAAAAATTCTTATTTCAAAAAGAGACCTCAAGAATAACAGCTCCTTAAAAACAGTCATTAAAAGAGAGAATTCAGAACATTATAAATCCAGTTTCACCAGAGAAGCACTCTATAAGATTTCCTCTTGCAGTCATCATTCTTACCATTTATTTCATTCATATCTCTTGTAGACATTTTTTGATGAACAAAGTGCGCAGTTTGATTCCGACCTAGGTCTTTCGATCACGGTTCGATTTGTACCTCGATTTGACCACAGAAAATAACCTGTACACAGGTAACAAGAAAAAAATCAAACACATCTCTGCCTGCTTGCTGCTTAATTCCTCCCCAAAATGTATTTGGATCACAGCTAAAACAGTGTATAAACTCTAACACAACTAACGACAGAAACGGTCTCTCAAAGCACTAAAAATGTTGAAAAAGAAATATTTAAAGGTCTGGCATTGATAAAATAGCAAAAATAAAGACAAACATCATGAAAGACAGTAAATGTAGTATTTGCTACACTGCGGGTGAGTGCGAGTTCAGTGATCGATCACAGAAAATCTTCCCACTCGTCCTTCAGTTTGTAGAAACACCGTAAGCCTCGTCTCGCCCGCAGGCGTCCACTGCAAGACAAACACAATCATTTGACCTTCTCGTCATCATTAAATGAGATGCGCTCACCAGAGACACCCGCAGAAGCTCCAGTTGTGTTCATAAATACAGATGGAAATCTTATTGAGTGCAACTTGGAGAATCACGTAGCTTTTCAAGTTATATTTTGTATTTCTTTTTCTGTGTAATGTAACACGTCTAGTCCTAATAACTCCAGAATAATCACTGACAGCGCTTCACCTGCCGACTCTCTGCCGCTCTCACTGCTTGACCACACTAACCTGCTCTAACTGACCGGCTCTCGCTCGTTCTGCTCACTCTTCTGTCCTCTCTTTGAACAGAGCACTCTTCTGAGCAGAGACTCGCTTATAGTTTGATGTCCTCACACACGAGGACGTCGCCACGCTTGCAAACACACTGCAGCTTCACCGATCCTGCGGAGCTCCAGCGCTGCGGAACAAAGGTTTGTGGGTCTGAAATATGTTTTACAATAACTTCCCCTAAAATGGGTCAGCGTTGACTGAGTGAGCATGGAGAAAATATCCAGTATTCATTCATGAGGTACGCAGAGACTCTTCCTGACAGATTTGTGTTTGATGAAAACATTTTACACGTTGCTGGACTTATTTCACATGTATATAATCTCAAGGTGCTCTGTATGAATGGAGCTGATACTTTGTTACATTCTGATGAAATGTATCGATAAACACATTCATAACTGCTGTGCCAGATAACTAATGATGTGCTGTTTTTGCACAAGATATTAATATCATTGCAGATCTTCTTATTCTCACAGTTTAATCAGTATTATACGATTTTTCAATTAAACAAATGATAATATTGTGTATTTTTGGGAAGGACACTGGTTTTCATGGAAAGCTGAGCAAAACTGTTTAAAGAGATTACAGGAAGTCATTTGGTTTCAGCAGTTCCGCAGATTTATCAACTAAACTCATCATGTTAGATAAACAAGACAGTATTTTCATTTACTGACTGCTAGATTTCACTGAAGCACGTCTGGATGATATATGCCGATTTCTGAACCGTACACTCGCACTAGTTTACCACATCTTTCTACAGCAGATACAGTAAGAGTAGTGTGCGGTTAGTTCAGGATCCCCTCAGACGTCACAGTATAATGTGAAACACTTCAGTATCAGCACTGAAGACCAGCCTGACGGACGGGAATCATTGTTTTCTGAAGGAGAGCCGGTTGAGGGTCAGTCAGTGTCAGCAGCTGCAGTGTGACGCGTGACGTCACTGGATGATGACCTCATCAGACGCTTCTGAATGACATCACTGTGTTTACTCTGGTGTTCTTGTGCCTTCAAATAGTTAGTTGTATCAAACAAAACACAATTTTATCCCAATACTTGAGAAAATGGTTAATATAATTACAATTGTACCTTTGAGGACTGAAAATCATTTTTATGCAACTTTGTTTACATTTTGTATGATTTCACATTTTACTGCCTTATGAAATATGTATATTAGCTGTATGCAGACTCAAATTATGTTAACTACATCAAAAGAATTTCAGTAAAAACTTGACAAACACTTCTAATAGACTCATTTTGTTCTTTTTCTGTAGTGTCACATTATTGCTGCAGCTTTATGACTCTTACACACTATGTAGTGTGTGTCGGTGTAAGTCAGTATTTGTAAGTGTGAGTCATGAGCTCTTTGTTTATTGTTTAGACAATACTGACACACTCAAACACATCAGTTACACACACACACACACACACAGTCTAAATGAGGACATACTGTGGACTTTTTTACATAAAGCTGATTATGACTACAGACTTCAGGCCAGTTCACACTGACCAACATGGACAACCACCAGATTACAGTACGTCACTTCTCAGACATCCCCCGACCTGACAATATGGGACTGAATGTGTTCAGTTGGAAAAAAAACAAGCACATACCAACGGCAACAGACGTTTCATTGGGTTTTTTTCGGATCAGCGCGTTTCCCTCTCAGCGTCTGTTGCCGTTGGTCTGCATTTGTCGGTTGAGTCATTTTCACACATGAGGACGTCCCCGAGTGGCTTCAAAGTGGGCTTTTGTCTGATTTAGCTCACTTTTGGGGACAGATTTGTCCCCAAACTAAACACACACACTTAACAATGGACATCTCACACGCTGCCAGAGCCGCTCAGTCCGACATCTGCCCCTGGTGTTTGTGGTCTCCAGTTTTCCCTGCGGTCGTGAGAGGGTTTCTGCAGGAACACGAGCGAAGAAGACGGCTGGACAACTCGCTGTCGGTCAGGGTCACGCTGAGCTCATGTCTCAGATTAAACTGAAAAATAGACATGACATTAAGATAGTCTGTGCTTCTATCCCTCACAGACTCACTTTTATTTTGTTATATTAAGTGTCACACCTGCTCTGATGGTCCGTAAGATTACTGACAGGCTGAAGGATATTTTTTATTTTTCTGCTAAAACAGCCACGGAAGCTCCACAGACATTAGGGTCTGTTCCACTCATCTGAGGGTCAAAGGTCACTGCAGAGCTCCCCCTCTCTGGATGTCATGGGTGGAGCTTTAAGGTCTGGCCACATCCTAACCTGAACCCTATATTTAGCTCAAGCTCCACCCATCGACTGCAGAGCAGCAGTTTCTCCATGTTGAACTGCACTGAGATTCTGACACCACCTGCTGGTGACACGAGGAACTGAACTGAAATCACGTGCTGGACGTTTACACTAGTTTACACTATCAACAAACATACTATAATATCGTTTGTATATTATGTCGATATTAACATACTATTTATTCAAATACTTTAACTAAAAGTCCCGTCGTTTAGTGAGTGAACGAGTTATTTCTGCTGTGAAATCCTCTGACTCTCGGGCTGACAGGATCCTTCAAACATCTGGATTGAGTTTTCTCCATGATGCGAGTTGGCATAAACTGAATTTCTCAAAGCCTGTGTTACAACGACAATAAAATCATGATAAAAGAGTCAAACTCTTCTAGAGCACACAGCGGTTTCACATCTGTCCTGAAGCAAACCGCAGCAGCGCGCAGGGCTGGTTGTCACCTGTGCGCTGCGCGTCATATGATGCACCTGTTTTGGGGTGGAGTAATGATGATGACGATGAAGGAGGAGGAAGAGGAGAGCAGAGGAAACACAAGCCGGTGTCTGGGAGGGTCACAACTACACGTTAAAGCGTCTTATGAGCTCAAATGCAGTGTTGAAGGTGCTGCTCATCTGTGACTTTATCGCTTTTACACTCGCGCTGGTTTCGGTTCGTATTCGCTGGAGTTTCAACGGATCATCATGGGGCGGATGATCGTTTTGGTGCTGCTTCTGAGTCTCCTGATCTCAGGTGAGCCTGAACCAGTCACTCACACACAAACACACACACACACTCTCACACACACACACACACACACACACACGTTCAGTTCAGGGCGAGAAAACCAATAATTCAGTGACACTGAAGGTTGATCAGTGAAACCGGTCACAGTGTTTCACCTGTTGAGCGCGTCCGTATCGATCACGTGACCACTGTTGACATCATTCCAATTAAAAATGTACAAATATTGAAAGAATGACGGGATATAAATGTTTAAAACAACTTAAAGCACTCAAGAGTAAATAATTATGGAATCTAGAGAAAATAAAAACGAAACTAAATTAATAAATAAACAAACTTATAAATGCAACCCTCAGGTGATCATAAATGTTTATTTGAAATCCAAAAGATTCAAAGAGATGAAGTTTTCACGAATATTTTTCTGAATATTTCTCTTTACAAACACTGAAACTCAGTTTGTTTGGAACCAGAGAAGAATTTCCTGCTCTTTGTGTGATTTCCAGTTTTACAGGTTTGACAGCCTGTGTGTTTCTGTTTAGCTTACACACACACACACACACACACACACTTTCTCTTTAAAGAAAGACACTTAATGTTATATTATAGTTTTGACTGCACTGACGCTATCAGATGAGAACAAAACTTTAACTGAATAATAACTGTATTGTGTTTTTAGAGCTGCTTTACAGCAGAATCAGAATGTCTCATATTTGATGAAGTTTGCATCATTGATTCTGTTATTTTCCTGTTTATTACTGTAAAGCTGCTTTGAAACGATCTGTGCTGTAGAAATAAAGCTGACGTTCTCCTCTGTTCTTTCAGGGATTCTGTCGATCCAGGTCATTCTCTCTGAGACAGAGAAACGCACGACTCTCTTTGCTTCGGTCATCTTACGCTGTGATTTTTCCACCTCCTCGCAGCTTCAGAATGTGATGGTCACATGGAAGTTCAAGTCCTTCTGCAAAGATCCAGTTCTGGACTATTACTCCACAGGTAGAGCTTCAACATCAGTGTTCATGATCTCAGTGCTGGAAGCTTCTGTATTGGGTTGAGTGGATCGGTGTGTGCAGATTCACCATCCAGATCTGTAGAGGAGAATCAGAAGAACATGTTTTGGATTGAACTATTATTATGTTGAACAGCAGACGTTGTTCACGTACTAACATACTAATATGTGTCTGTTGTTCTGCAGCGTATCAGTCCGCCCTTCAGTTGGGTCAAGATCCTGCCAATGACTGTGTGGACTCGCAGCGCACCGTCCGAACCGTGGCTCAGAAACTGGGATCCAATGAGGCGGTGCTGGGCGCCGAGTACAGAGACCGCAAAGTCTACATTCAGAACAGTGAGTTGATGCACAATACTGAAAAATCAGATTGCAGGTTTTACATAAACCTAAAAAAAAATCAACACAACCCTTTAGCTTCAGTTCAGTTTCTCTACTGTAAAGTGACCTAACTAATCAATTCAACTAGTTCCATGAATGATTATTGTTTTTATTGCTGTCGTAGTCCAAATATGACAGGTTTTCTGATTCCTCTGACTGTGTGTGTTGAACAGAGGCAGATCTGGTCATCAATGAGGTGATGTGGTGGGATAACGGGATGTATTTCTGTGCCGTGGAAGCGCCTGGAGACACAGTCGGAGATTCAGACAAAGAGATGAAGCTGATCGTGTACCGTAAGTCCTGATTACTAATGTGTCCGTTAAACACAGGGGAATCATCATTTGGCAGATGCTTTTATCCAAAGTGACTTAAATTGCATTGAAGGTCAATATTTTATCAGTTCATGCATTACTGGGAATTGAACCCATGACTTTGTGTTGCGAGCGCCATGATCCGCCGTCTGAAGGAGTGTTCTGTTTGTTGCGTTAGACTGGCTGACGGTGCTGTTGATCGTGTTGGGAGCGCTGATGCTCATCATCCTGCTGTGCGTGTGCTGCTGTCAGTGCTGTCCGCAGAAGTGCTGCTGTTACGTGCGCTGCCCCTGCTGCCCGCAGACCTGCTGCTGCCCCGAGAAGGGTTCGTACTGACACGTCACAGCGTCCGCTCCCTCACAGAGCACACTAACACCATAACTCACTGTGTTTGTGTTGATGTGTTTAGCGGTCATGCAGCACCGGCTGATGAAGGACGCGCAGAAGGCCATGACGCCGTGGATGAACGGACAGCCGCTCTACGCACCCATGAGCAACCACAGCTCCTCTTACCAGATGAACCCCATGCTGTACGCAGGTCAGTCCAACGCAGGCGTCCTTCTGGAGTCTGGGACAAATTTCCAGCTCAAACAGGTTCAACAAGGAGAATTCCTGAGAAACTGATTGGATGTTGAAAGTGTCTCTTATTGTAGCAGGATTAGTTCAATTCAGAATAACATTTCCTGATAATTTACTCAGCCCCATGTCATCCAAGAAGGTCCAAATGTCAGTTTCAGTGCAGCTTCAAAGGGCTCTACACGATCCCAGACGCGGAATAAGAGTCACACGTAGGCGGAAGAACCGAGCGAGTGTTTACAAAGTGAACGTGCAAAGACTAAGTCAAACAGCCTTTACAAAAAAGGTAAAACAATGTTGTCAGACGTCATGTGTGACGCATCAGAGCAGTGCAAGACGAGCATTTGTGGTTAAAAAGTATATAATGTTTATTTAGTCTGATGGTTTCTCTAGATAAGACTCTTATTCCTCGTCTGGGATCGTGAAGCGGCACTGAAACTGACATTTGGACCTTCAACCCGTTGAACCCCAGTGAAGTCCACTATATGGAGAAAAATCCTGTAATGTTTTCCTCAAAAACCTTCATTTCTTTTCGACTGGAGAAAGAAAGACATGAACATACTGGATGACATGGGGGTGAGTGAATTATCAGGACATTTTAATTCTGAAGTGAACGAATCTTTTAACCCTGTAAGGCCAGAGAATCAATGAGGTCTTTATTACAGTATTGCAGATGCTTATATCTGCCAGTAATGTCTTAGTAAGATAATATTTAAATGCTTAGTTTTATGATCAAAGCTCTGAAGTTTTAAAACACACAATGCAATACGATTGAGAGACGAACAGATAACCCTTCCTCAAGTGCCTGATGATCATATTTGATACTCATGATTTTTCTGCAAAAAAAACCCCTAACCTAACTTCAGTCATACTGTGTGTGTGTGTTTGTTTATAATTTAATATATTTTCAGAAGCTCATTTAAGCTCATATGACACTTGGTTTCATATTTTGCTTCTATGCAGTTCAGACATTTTTTTTTAATGTGACGCAAGGGCCGCTGTGTGTTTGTTTTTCTAACTCTCTCTGTTTTCCCTCGTCAGGTTCAGCATCAGGGAAGGGTCACATGACACCGGTTCCGCTGCCGCCTCCACACATGTCTGTTAACATGCCGCCTCCCAGCATCCACGGCAACGGCAGCGTTCACGGGACCAACCAAGTGCTGGACTATCTGGAGGGTCAGGTGCGCGGTATGGATGTAAACGCCCCGCTCTTACAGCCGCAGCACATGTCGTCCCCTCCGCTGCACATGCCGCCCCCTCCGCAGCACATGCCGCAGCACGTCCCCTTCTCCGCCGGCCCTCCCAGCATGCTCTCCGGCCTGGATGATGGCCCTGCCTCACGCAGGTTCCCATCCGGGTCACGAGGGGCAGGACGCTCCAGCGGCTCGTCCGCCTACGGCGCCCCACACCGCTACCCTCGGCCGGTCATTCCACGCAGCTACAGCCAGGAGGACATCCTGGACAGCCGGAGCCGGTCCGGAGGATTCCGTCCTCGCTCGCGATCCAGGGACGATCTGCTGGCCTTCGATCACCGAGGCCCGTCCAGGCGGGATGATAATTCTCCTCTGCCCCGCCGCGGCTCATGGAGCTCGGCCAACGAGGAGGACAGCAGACGTGGAGGCGCTCGAGGAGCTCGGGGAGGCGGATGGTCCGATCATCCGCCCACTTACAGCGAGTACGAGCCCGGGAAGAAGCCAGTCAAGCGGCCGGAACGCTTCTCTGTAAGAGTCTGAGCGGCTCACGCGTTCACTAACACTGCTGTGCTTCTTTAACACTGTCAGTCTGCTCTCGTCACACTCTTAAACTAACATGTAGGATGTTCTGGTGCCGTTAGTAGATCCAAACGTCTGCAACCACATTGGAAATGTAAATGAATGTAAGATGAATGCTTTCTTTCTCATTCAAATCTTAAAGGGGACCTATTATGCAAAATTCACACAGTGTTTACACAATTTACATGGTGTTTGCATATAACTGAGTTCACAATCACCCTGTAATGATAAAAATCCACACTCCCATAAATCATAAACAGTGTCTCAAAATGAGTCGTTCATGTTTTCTTTACATTGTGACGTCACAGTGTAACAGGCCCCGCCCATGACTCTGCCCTATTAGCATAGCTCCTCCCCTGGGTGAGCAGCACATAGTCGCCATGTTTATCGAGTGGAACGTCTCAGCTATGACATAAATGATCCGAATGTTCTGTTGGCTGTATCAATGAAAATCAAACACATTCTGGAGTCACTTTATATTTATATTACATCTTGTGAAAGGGGCATAATGGGTCCCCTTTAAAGTACACATGAGAACACAGAACAATGAATTTGTCAGTAATTGATCATGTGACTGTTTGTAGAGACTGTCAGATGTTTTTCTTCCACTGCAGATCTTTATCATCTCAGGTCGTGCTGAACATGATCGTCAGGTTTAGTTCATGGAGCTCCAGTGCAAATACTGCAGTCATGTTCCTTTACCAAGTGAACTTAAGGGTTTAAAATGAACTATTTTCTGTATTCTGACAAAAAAAAAGGATGATTTTCACTAGTGCTTTGTGACGTTTGGACCCTCCTGCACCTTCGCATCCGCACAGATCCTGATCAGACTCTCGAGAGATCTTCTGTGGTCGTTGATCTTGTGTTAATGTCGCTCTCCTCTTCTTCTGCAGGATAAGAGTTCTCGCAGCGGCACCAGCATTGTCATCTGAAGACCAGCGTCTGGAAGCTTCTGTGTTCATGAACACACAATTGGTTTTACGGAACATATTTGAAGGATGTGATTCTTTGAACAGATCATGAATTTCTTTTATATTTTATTGCAGATCAGTTTATACACTTGAATGTGAATGTGAATATGAATGAATATCCTCTTCTAGTACATGTCTGACATTAGCTGTGGCCTTTCTTGGATTTGAAGATTTATCTGTGTAAATATCAAGTCTTTTGTGTCAATATATTTATTCATATATTGATGTTTTTTTTTTTATTTTTTAGCAACCACAGCATATAATGCAATACAACGAAGAATTGGGTATGACATTCTGAAATGCTAATTATCATGTCCATAATAAGTTATTCATTGTGATTGTTGCTAGTTGCTTTTGAACTCTCTTCAATGTTTTCAGGCTGCATAAACACAAGGAATAACACTTACAGAAGTGTGTATTTATGTTTTATTGATCGTGCTCAGGTCAAGCTGTTCTTTAGCCTTTTTGTAAATAACAGCTTTATGGAACTTGTTACTGCATCTAAAGTCCAAAACCAGAATATATTTTCAGTCTTGCCTTTATATCATCTTTATCTGAATAAGTGAACAGCCTCTGTAATGATGAAAGACTTGTACATGTTTTATTTTTCGTATATGAAGGACTGTCTGTTAATATTTTGTCTTTATATCATGCATCTTATATGGACAGAATTCTTCCTTTTTCACTTGCATAAATAAATCTGCGATAGCAGCATATGCTGACATGTTTGCATTTGAGTACGTCGTCATCATCATCATCATCATCACAACAATCCCTTCATGCTTTCAGCTGTGAACACAAATGGTCAGAGCGACATTATTTGTCTCGCGTTGCCGGAATGTTTGCAAGGCAGTTTCACAAAGCAAAATAAAAGCTGGAAGTTAGAAATACAATATTTAAATGTTACACTGTATCATTTTAGCACTGTTACTTCCCAGCGTTTTCGGTTTGTGTATGGCGCGTGCGCACTGCGCACCAGAAGCGTCGCGTCGCTGATGGCGTCATGTGACGCAGCGTCGGTTTGCCACGTCGGTCTGCAACTGCAGCGCGAGGAACTTCTGCAACTTTGTGTTTTGCATTTTAAGGCCGTTAATAACGAGCAGCGCGCGACTGCAACAACACACGCGAAACACAATCTCCACACGGTCTCATCAGAAACTCCTCACTGTATCATTATTTCAGAGAGAGAAACAAATGTGGTTGTTACAGAGTTTAGGTGACTGATGTCTGCGCTCATGATTGGTGTGCGGTAAGTGCTACTTTAATTATTGATTTAAGTGTTAATCATGTGTTCAGTCATCATTTACAGTAATGAACATCAGCTCAATATTCATATAGTTCAGTTAGGGTTAGTTCAGTTACCAGCTGCAGTCCAGTGATTCTGTTTATTTCCTGTTTGTGTTTGAAGTGTGTATGTTAGTTCATGCGTTATTTAGTTAGTTGATATTGTTAGTATGGCGGTGACTGGGGTTCAGCCGATAGTCTGGTTGTAGTAATAGTTTAGTTAGTCTGGTTATGACTGTAAATGTGTTAGACTGGTTGTAAGTGGTAGTTTAGTTAGTCTGGTTATGACTGTAGTTCAGGTGTTAGTCTGGTTGTGGTGGTGGTTTAAGTCTTGTTATAAGTGTAGATTAGGTGTTAGTCTAGTTGTGAGTGTAGTTTTGGTGTTAGTCTGGGTGTAGTGGTAGTTTAGCTGTCAGTATAGTCTTGCGTTATTTCTGTGCATCATAAGGTGATTCCCATCTGTTGTCTGGATGAGCTCAGCAGGTTTGTCATTCAGGAGAGTTTAATGCTGTTTTCTTACACACTTCAGCTTTATTGCGCTTTAACTTCCTCTTTTAGTGCAACAGTTTAAACAGAAAAACTGCTGCTTTGTGTCAGATGATGAAGCGTTCATTTATCAGATGAGTGTCACTGAAAACACAGTCGGGTCAGAGGTCAGAGTTGGTGACACTCATCTGATAAATGAACGCTTGTGGGACAGTGGGAGTTGATTGAATTGATTCTCTTGAATGACCGTACAGCAGTATGTCCTCTGACATGTGATTTCACATCATGTTTCTAATGCTGTATCTGAGTTGTCTTCTGGTGATCTGAACAGACGGCTTGTGTTTCTCCTGCAGTGGCCGGGCTGCATTGGGCCGAGACGTGAGGACGGTGTCGCAGGGAGCCGCTGGTGGACATGCCCGGGGGCCGCAGGGGTCCCAGTAGACAGCAGCTGAGCCGCTGCGCTCTGCCCTCGCTGCAGACACTGGTGGGCGGCGGCCTCAGCAATGGGGCGGGGCTCAGGTGCAGGTGAGGCGCTGTTCCTTCTCGGTTTCGTTTGATTGATGTTCTTCACCATGAAATTAAGTTGATTAGGTTATCGAACCTTGCTGGAGTCCCACTTAGTGCAAATATTAGGGTTAGCAGTCGTATCAAACATTTAAGCATCATAGTCAACACGTTAATACATGCAGTGGGTTTTTAAAGAAAGAAAACAATGATTATGTGGATGACCGTTATACCCCCGGTTTCACAGACAAGACTTAAGCTAGTCCCAGACTAAAATGCATGTTTGAGCTGTTTTAACTGAAAGCAACTTGTACTGACATACCTTAAAATATGTCAGTGCCATTGGCATTGTTTTGTCTCAAGATGCACATCAGTAATGTTTTTTTCTGCAGATGCAATTATTTAGCTAAATCTTGAATGGCGTTATCTATACACTGATGCGCGTCACATGTCAAGATTACCACATGACTGTAATGAACAATTTTATGGCAGCTCTGACATGTGAACGCTGTCACTGTCTGCTTATGCTTCAGTACACATCATTTCAAAGCAGCTTTACAGAAATTCATCATGATAATGTTTATAATGTCATTAAATACATTAATACATTCAGTGATGATATAAATCATGATCAGGATTAGTGTGAACGGCTCCAGTTCGGCTTCTTGGGCCTTTTTTATAAGATCTCACGCACACAGCAGAACATAGACGGAGTTTGATGGAGTCTGTGATGTGAGAAGATGAAAACTTCATAAGATGAATTAGTGATTAGTACACAGTACTGTTCACAGTTAGTACACTCATTAGTTATTAATACAGCCAGATTTCACCTGACCTGCGTTCTGTTTCTTACTGACCGCCGATCTAGATCTGCCTCGTTCTCAATGCTGCTGGAAATGTGCTTTTTACTGTCAGCTGCCAGTCTGTTATATATTAATATTTTAGCCTTTTAGCTGATTATGGCCCGGTTTCACAGACCGGGCTTAGCCTAAACCAGGATTAGGCCTTATTTCAATTAGGATATTTAAGTAGCTTTTATAAACGTTCACCAGAATAAAACATTACTGGTGTGCATCTTGAGACAAAACAATAACACTGACATATTTTAAGATATATCAGTACAAGTTATTTAGGACTAGCTTGAGCCTTCTCTCTGAAACTGGGGGCTAATGACCTAATTTGAGTTATTAATTAGTAACCTAACTTATGTATGTGGCTTCAAGAGTCAACTCAGCTTTATTTCTACAGCACAGATCGTTTCAAAGCAGCTTTACAGTAATAAACAGGAAAATAACAGAATCAATGATGCAAACTTCATCAAATATGAGACATTCTGATTCTGCTGTAAAGCAGCTCTAAAAACACAATACAATTATTATTCAGTTAAAGTTTTGTTCTCATCTGATAGCGTCAGTGCAGTCAAAACTATAATATTAAGTAGGGCTGCACGGTATTTCACACGATACGAAAAATAACATTGAACTTAAACTCGATTTTTAGTGCGATTATGAAATCGCAAAGGCTGCCATTTTTTTCATGCGCAGCTTGTCAATGAAAGGCTCCAAATGCTAATCCATCTGAAAGCACTGCGAGTTTGAGTTGCTTATACTGTACATTTGGAAAAAGCAACACGCGTCAAACAGCTTTCAAGACATGAGAAGCATTTATTAACATCTTGTCCAACAGAAGACAACGTTTAATAACATGTTTTTACTCCAAACTAACAGTTGAGCGTCCTTCTGTGAGATGATGTCTTCTTACACAGAATAAGGCAGTGGTGTGTTTATTAGTCATGTTTAATCAATCAGTTTTTCGATCTTCTGTTTATTCAGCTACAGCGATATGGTGCGTGTTATCTTCTTCTGCAGCAGGGCAAATTTTGAGTTTTTGTGCGAGAGTGCAAAAAGATGGAGAAGCATTTACTACTGATCACAGAGCCATACAGCTCTGACAAGCTGTGCATTAACTAATCGCAGCCTAAGTGTCTTTTTAAACTTAACTAAGCGAGCCAGAGGCGACAGTGGCGAGGAACACAAACTCCATGAGGTGACAGAAACGGAGAAAAAACTTTGGGAGAAACCAGACTCATTTGCTCAGTATTCCTCTGGCCTTAATATGAGTCTTGAGTGTTGACAAAGACGCTCAGACTGTTTTACTGATCCGTATTCTTCAGAAAACTCTCCTCTACCATCGTCCAGCTCCTCGTGGGCTGTAGAAGAGCTGATGTGACCTAACGCGTGACTGAGTGTTTTGAATATCAGACTCCAATCTACTGTTTCCTGATGGAGCGCGAGTGAAGAGACGCACGTACTGCCCTGATGTGTCTGAATCACTGACTGCTGCTTGTTAGCTGTAGCTGGATGAAGAGTGTGTGTGTGTGTGTGTGTGTGTGTGTCGCAGGAACAGCAGTGCAGTGGGTCTGTCAGCTCCGCCCCTCACGGCCCTCATCACTCCAGAACCCGTCCGGCATTCCCGCATTCCCGATCTTCCTCTGGACAGTAACCTGCTGTTTGAGTCACTGCTCTTCCTCTACCTGCTGGTGGCACTCTTCGTTCAGTACATCAACATTTACAGGACGGTGTGGTGGTCTTCATACAACCAGCCAACAGCCTCCACCTCAATGGTACACACAAACACACGAGTGGAAAATAACAGAATAAAGTGATATTCCTGTAAATAAAGTATCAATGGTATTATGACTGTCCTGGACACAAAAGGAGATGTTTAGCAGGATGTTCACGCTGATCTTTAGTGATCAGGAGCCAAAAATATAATCGAAGCACCATGAGAGTATCGTAACAGTCGTCTGTGTGATTATGTTCCTCATCTGCTGATGTCACTTGATGCTTTGTGTGAGAAACAGACTGAAGTGAAGCCGATTATTTCATTGTTACACCGAATTAATGGCTTGTGTGAGGAACAGACCCAAATGAATCATGTGATTTCAGAAGACTTGGAATATATAGCACTTTTATTACAATTCCTGATACCCGATGCTCTCATTGTATGATTCAGAGCAGCGTGAACATTCTGCTAAACATCTTTTATCTTCCACTGAAGAAAGTCATACGAGTGTGTGTAAATGCTTTCATTTCTCACAAGCGCATGGATCATGATCTCTAGCAGTGCTTTCTATATGTGATGATAAAGATGTGAAATAAACTTTTTCTGTGTGAAGAACTACCATCTGATGGACTATCACCTGGCTGTCTTCATCACCGTGATGTTGGCCAGAAGACTGGTGTGGACCATCATCTCAGAGGTGATTCAGTGCGGCTCTTATGAGTGTGTCTGCAGTGATAAACTAAAGAGGCAGTTAACAGTTTCATTTCTGTTGGGAAACCACAGAAGTATATGATATACATTACACTGTTTGTAGCTCAGAGGGAATGTATTTGCATGTGGCTTTCCCACACAGAAAGAAAGAGAGAGAGAGAGAGAGAGAGAGAGAGATAGATAGAGAGAGAGAGAGAGAGAGAGTGAGTGTGTGTGCGCGCATGCGCACGCAGGAGGAAGTTTGAAACTTGTTTTTTGTGGTCTGTTAGTCACATCATGGCATGACATTTGCATGATCATCATTACTGACTGTGTGTGTGGAGTGTGAGAGAGCCTCAGGAAGAGTGTTTCCTCATGAAGATCTTCTGTGGTGTTTCAGGCGTCTCAGGCGTGTCCGTCGTCTCTGCTGCGGTACGTGGCTCTGATTGTGGCCCGTTTGATCCTGCTGACGCTGTGCGGCTGGATCCTGTGCTGGACGCTCGTCAACCTATTCCAGCGATACTCCGTACTCAACCTGCTGTTCCTGGGTTATCCGTGAGTCGACAGGGGAATTCCAGTCTGTTATCATGTTATCCAGTCCCTGTTATCATCATGCTCTGAATGCCACAGCTGAAGACTGCTATTGTTTTCGGCTGACTGTTTTCATTTAAATGACAAATAAGTTTGGAATATCTTGGCCTGCAGTCACGCTGCTCCGTACATGTCAGTGGTTCTGTAAGTCCGTCACACACCTTTCTGTTGTTCAAACATGATCAAATTTGACTCCAATCACATTCAGTCCAGTCTTCACATCACCATTTAGATTTTTGGTATTCAGCAACCTAATGGAGATCAATCATCAATGTGTTTTTGACATGTATGATTGTCACATTGCCCTCATGTGTTTGTTGATGGTTCTACATGCTGGTCAGAAGTTATGAACTCTTGATGATGGTAGATGATGTCTTCATAGCAACCTTTAAGAAAATGAGACCTAATGAATCCACTCCAGTCAATGGTCAAAGAAAACCTTGTAAAACCATTTATCTGGACAATTCAAAGCCATGTAAATAAATTTAGATTAGATTTTGTCTGGCATTCTACTCTTTATGAATGCAATCGCTATCATTTAAAAAAATCCTCATCCAGTAGACACAAATGGCTGTAAAAGTAAAGGCTGTGTGACACTGGTGCTCTTGTATTTGTTGTTGCTGCTTGCAGCTGTATTTCTTTGAGTGTTGTTGTTGTGTAATCTTTGGGTTCTGTGTCTGTGGTTCAGGTTCGGAGTTTATGTGCCGCTGTGCTGCTTCCATCAGGAGGGTCGAGCCCAATCCGTCCCGCCCGACTGCAGTTTCTCCGAACAGGAGGGGTCCGACGGGCCTCTGCCACGGCCCAAAGACTTCCTCACGCTGCTGCGCGAAAACCTGCGTGAGCAGTTCTCTAGCCCCGCCCACAGCCCCGCCCACACCTGTCCGCCGTCCCCGGAGCTGATCCGCAGTGAAGTCCAGGAGCTCAAGACCGACTTCAACCGGCGCATTAAAGAAGTGCTCTTCAACTCGCTCTTCAGTGCTTATTACGTGGCCTTCCTGCCGCTGTGGTTCGTCAAGGTGAGCCGGCGTCAGTCGTCCGGTTAGCTGTTGTTCAGAAACTCATATTTCAGGTTCATTCACCCTGCCGACAGAATGGTGATTGTTCTTGCAGTGGTTAAAACCCTACAAATGTTTCATTACCAGTCCAGATCTTTTAAGTGATATAGTTCACTATTGGAAGGACATTGAATATGTTTCCATCCACCTATTTTTATGTGCATTTTGGGATAACACTGGATGGAAACACCAAGATGCACATAAATTATAAAAAAGTGCATAAGAAGCAAATGCACTCAATTGAATTAAACTACGATGAAAACACATTTACTGAATAAATCCCTCATAAACTCAAGTGACTTTGCCTCAGCAGAGGCTGTGATTGGATAACTGAACTAACCAGCGGACCAATCACATTGCAGCATCTTAAACGTTGGTTTGGTGGTTCTGAAACGTCAAAATCCGTCATCAGAATGATTTGGTTTAATTCCCTCCAGAAGCGTCTCACACGATTGTTCCCGAACACCAGCATCCGAACGCAAGATCACATGACAGCGTTTATTGTGTTTCACCTGACGCTCTGAGACCAACTCATTTATGATGGAGGAAAAAAGAGCCACTTCCATTTTTATTACTGATATTTTGTGCCAGTTTCCCAGAAAGTGATAATTTTGTTCTCTTGAATGGATGGAAACGCTACTTTATTTGGAAATGTTTTATGTGATATTCTAATTTTGTAAGTTAAAGTACATAACAATGTCACAACGAATTATGACACTTTTTGGCTGAACTATGTAGTTGCATAAAGTTCACTTCATGTTTATGTGTGTGTAAAGCTGACTTGGTGCTTTTAAGGGAATGATTGGATCAGATTGGAGCTTGTGGTTTTGACACTTTGCATGCGTGATGTTTTCCAGAGTACGCAGTACTACGACATGCGCTGGTCGTGCGAGCATCTGATCATGGTGTGGATCAATGCATTCGTGATGCTGATGAGTCAGCTGCTGCCGCCCAGTTACTGCGACCTGCTGCACCGCTCCGCCGCACATCTGGGCCGCTGGCAGCGTCTGGAGCACGGCTCCTACAGCAACGCCCCGCAGCACATGTGAGTGTTCAGCACAGATTCTTCAGGTTTTTATAACAACAGTTTATAAATGGAATATAAGCCGTGATGTCAGTGGCGTTCTTCTGTTGTGTTCAGCTGGTCTGACAGCACCATCTGGCCGCAGGGAGTTCTGGTTCGACACAGCCGCTGCCTCTATAAGGCCGTCGGGCCGTATAACGTGGCCTTGCCCTCTGACGTCTCGCACGCCAGGTTTTATGTGAGTGTCTGTCTTTTCTCACCCTTTAACTCAGTATGATGACATGAATGCAATAGTAAATTAATAATTCACTCCAGAATAAATTCTCTGCTGGGTGTCTGTGGGTCATTTAAAACTCTTGATAACCCGTTACTCATCTGCTCATGTGCTGTTAGTGTTTATTCTGTGGAACAAAAGGAGCGTTTTTGAAGAATCTCATTCCAGCTGCTAACAGTGAATTACAGTCTGACGCTTCAGAAGATGGAAATGGTTTGCCTGTTTTTTTCCCCCCCTCAGACCAGTTAAGCACAAACTCTGCGGCCGACTCTAATCATTCACTGGTCGGTCGTGTCAATCTCCAATCAAACAGTGAACTATGGGATAAAACATCTGTTGAGTTGAGTAATGTAGTAGTGTGTTGTACTGATGAAGGGTTTGGCTGTGACTGTCATCACGATTCTAGTGTTAGATCAGGGTTCCTCAGATTCGGCTCTGGAGACTCACTGTCCTGCAGAGTTTAAAGGCCCTGATATACTCGCAGCAAACTTTTCTCATTCTTCTCTTGGGGGTAAAAAGAAGGTTCAATCAAAGCGTTCACCGCGCTCGCCCAGCTAATTAGGTGCTGAGGCCTTTCTCTTTCATACCACAATGCAAAAGGTCTGCACTCTAAAATAGATTTTATTGATTTGAAACGGGAGGATTCAGGGACAAACGTTTCAGCTGGTCTGCCTTCGACACTGTCACTGCCACTGAAACATTTGTCCCTGAATCCTCCTGTTTTAAATCAATAAAATTTATTTTAGAGTGCAGACCTTTTGCATTGTGGTAAAAAAGAAGTTACGCTTTCATAATCAGCGTTTGAATCTCAACAATAGTGACCTAATTATTATGAAATATGTGACCAGCAGTATACTGTTAGTGAACATTTAGATGAATATGTAAATATGTGCTGCACTTTCTTCTCAATAACAAAATAAACACAACAAAAATGAGAAAACAGCAGTTCAGAAAACGCGTAATCATAGTGATGTGGATATGTTCACAGCAGCTCTGTGATTCAGCTCTCCCGTCACGTCACGTTCATTTATACAGCACTTTATACAATCGATTGCTTCAGCGCAGTAACTTTACCGTGTTGAACATGAACAGTGTCAGTGTCTCTTCTAGTTAGAAACAACTTTTTTTGCTAAAAAGCAGCTCTCAGTGTGTTTGTGACCTTGACTGAACAGATCAAAAGTATCGCAGAAGATTCACACCTCAAAGAAGGTGGAGCCTCAGAGCCACACCCACCTATTACATCATCACCACAGACCAATGGTAGTTCAGAAGTGTTTAGCAGCCAGAGTGAAAGTCCGTTTTTCAATTTCACAAGTATATCGGGATCCTAACCCTGATCAAACTCACCTGCCGGGAATTATCTAGTAACTCTGAAGAGCTTGTTCAGGTGTGTTTGATCAGAGCTGGAAATAAACTCTGCAGGGACTGACTTTAGGAGCTGTGGTTTAGAGCAGAGCTTCTCAAACCTGTCCTTGGGACGTCCCAGCACTGCACATCTCCTTCATCAGTCACACTCGATTCAAGTCTTGCTGTCTCAATGAGCTGATGAGTTGAATCAGGTGTGTTTGAGCAGTGTGCAGTGCTGGGACGTCCCAAGGACAGGTTTGAGAAGCTCTGGCACTAGTTGAGTTCAGTGTCGGTGAGAGATCGGTGTTTATCCTGAGCTTCAGTTCCTCCCGCAGAGCTCTGCTGATCATTAATGCTTCTTGTGTTTTCTCTGCTGTAGTTTCTGTTCCATAAGCCACTGCGGATCCTGAACCTGCTCATCGGGATCGAGTCGAGCGTGGTCCTGTATCAGCTGTACTCGCTGCTGCGCTCCGAGCGCTGGAACCACACGCTGTCGCTCGGCCTCATCCTCTTCTGCAACTATTACGTGCTGTTCAAGCTGCTGCGGGACCGGATCGTGCTGGGCAAGGCATACTCATACCCGCCGAGCGCCGGCCTGGCCGTGAAGACGCAGTGATGAGACTGAACTCCTCTTGCTTTTGATACCGTCTATTTTCATGCAACCTTTGTATCTATTTAATAAGATATTTTATTTTGTATACTGTTACACACAACCAGAACACGGGGCATTACGTTTACGGCACAATGTCGTATCCTCTCTCCCCATGAGCTGCGCAGGAGGGAGACGTCAATGTTTTGTAGCCCGCGTCTCGGATGACGTCCAAATTCAGCCAAAGATTGAAAACTAAAAAAACTGGAAGAGCTAATGCTGGCCAATCACGAAGAAGGACTGGACGGGGCGGTCCGGTTCACTGAGTGCTTACGATCATTTCCACTGTTAAGTATTACCTGTTGTGTGTCCACTTTGTTTCAGTCAATCTTTGTAGATAAACTGCATCGACAGGACCGATTTTAAAGCTTGAGCAATCAGCATCCTCATTTCCTTCTCATGTTAACTCTGTGCCAAATCCCAGGGGGCTGTGGGCCATTCGCAGTGGGCGTGGACACGTGAGCTCTGGGCGGAGCCCTGGACTGTCAAGCTTGCAGTATTTTACAAAACCGCTTTTGTTTCAAAGTACTGATGACATCCAGAATAAATGACAAAAACAGCCTGAGTGCTTGTTTATCTCAGATCTGATCGTCATCATCACGAAACTCAAGACATGTCTGGGTCATATTTCACCCCCAAGATCAAAATAAGAAAAGATCAAGAAAATGAAACCTATTTTTAGCAGCTTGAAGATTTTCTTGACAATATGAGAGTATGTTTGGGTTTGTTTCTGATTTGATTGGGAAATTAGCTTAATTTGAAAGTGTGAAAAGCCTTAAAAACGGGCACCGTTTCCATGATTTTCAGGTGAAATATGTTCTCGACAAGTGTTGAGCCTTTTTATGTCTAATCTGAGCAGTTTCTCATACATGAGTGGTGCTATTTTTTTGCAAAAGCTTTTAATGTTTTTATGAATTAGTGCCATAGAATGAATAAATGTCAAAGTGCCGATCAAGAGCAGATATCCACTGATTTACAGTGAGTGTGGATTATCTGCAGTTCCGTCTCTCACCACTAGAGGGAAACAAACGGTTGTAAAGCAGTGTCTCATACAGTAGTTCTCAGACATTAGGTATGCATGACATTCAGACTTCAGTACATTAGAGAAAACGAGAAGAGTCGACAGAATCTGTGGCAGCTGCTTCAGTCTCCTGAGCTCTGATAATTCCTGTAATGGTCACACTATATATCAGCTGTCTTTAACTGTGTACTTTCATAAAAAATAATTGTTAGGTTCAGTGTACTTATTGTGTTGTTGTATTGCAAACACTTGTGCTGCTATTGAGGTGGGATACGGGTAAGGTTAGGACAGGTTAGGTGGTATGGGAAAGTTTAAGGGTGGGATAAATGAATATGCAGAAGTACAATGTAAAAACATACACAATAATTGCATTGTATCAAATGATTAATGCACGTACATAGTAGTTAAAGACACTTGATATAAAGTTGGTCCCCTTTTGTCTTTAAGAGCCTTCAGATAAAAACCAGGCACTCATATAACATTACTTTGCTATGTTTAAATGGGCAACAATGAAGAAAGATTTGTTTGGCACAACCTTCCTTACTTTTGTACAATATGTATTGTTTGGCTAAACAAGTGTCTTAAGTGTTTTAAGCCAAAGAGTTTGTTAGTTAATTATTGTTCTTGTGTATTGCTGGACTGTGCAACTCTCCTGCATGAAATAAGAGTATCTTATGTGCTAATAAAGTGAAAGCGAAGCTGTCGGCGGCTCCTCAGCCTTCTCTACAGTCCACATAGTTTCCCTTGATCCAGTAGCAGATCTGGGCGAACTTGAGGGGAGTGATGCGCACCGCTACGTTGAACTCCTGAGGCGTCCCGCTAAGATCCACCCACTGGTGTCCAGAGAAGATCCCGATGACCTTACGCTCCCAGCGCCGGCGTCGGCGGCTCCACATGCGGGCGTAGACTCCGGATCCGCTGGCACCCGGCTGAGCGTCGCAGCGCTGGTACAGGAGGTCGTAGGTTTCGTCCCCAGCCTCGCAGAAGCGGTAAACCAGCTGACCCGGCCGGTCGTTGTCGAACCCGGAGAACTGCACCCGTTTACCGGGCAGCTGCGTGGCCGTGGGGCTGATGCCCAGCTTCATGTGCCTCCGTTTGTGTGCCTTCTTCAGCTCCAGCAGGGCGTAGTCGTAATCCATGCCAATGTCGTTGGCGGTGCCCTTTATCCAGCCCTTCGGCACGTGTGTGCGCTTCACTCGGATCCACTGGAACTTCATCTTGTCTGGTCTGGTGCCGTTTCTGCCTGATGAATCTTTCTGCTGTGGTTTTAGGAAACCCACTCTCAGCCGCTGGGCTCCTTTCACATAGTTCTTGCCATCGTGGACGCAGTGCGCTGCCGTCAGCACGTGTCGATCGCCCACTAACGTACCCGAGCATCCGGTCGACAGCTTGACGGCTGTGGAGAAGGGGTAGTTCAACAGGAAGTCCTGCCCAACAATACTGAAGCGACTGTCGTGGCCGAAGATCTGACGTTTGGATCTGGAGCGAATGGCAGGCGTCTTGTAGAAGCTGTTGGCATCAAATCCGTAAATGCCCACCGCCGTCTCGGTCAGCTGGCCGCTGGAATGCAGCGTTTCGTAGGACAGGAAGTGCCGCAGGTCCCAGTAGCTGGGCGCAGGCGCTTGCATGTGGCAGTCCGGCCCGCAGGAAGAGGTCAACTCCAGCTGAGCCGGCTGCAGGAAGTGAGGCGGTGGCCGTTCCTCCGTCTGCTGCGGCCAAACCACGGGCACACGCTGGACGGGCCACTGAGGCCGCTGGGATGAGCTGGCTGCACCGCAGAGGAGGAGGGTGAGCAGAGCGGGGCGAAGCACGGACGCCATGAAGACACCTGAGATAGAAGCAGACACGTCTTAACTTCTGGCAGACTACTTAAAAATGAGTGAAACATGTTAAAGAGGACCTATAATGCTTTTTTCCCGTTTTGCTCTTTCAGCATTCATGCCCTCCAGCGGGAGTTCTTCTCTACATCAGTGTCAGTGTTTCTGAACTCACTGAAACGCCTCTGTTGTTGTCTTGAGTTTTCTTCACAATATTCCTAATTTAAATAATTCATATGCAGAATAAAGGGGCGGGGCCTGGTTGAGTTAGTTAGTAGTGTGTTGAAACTGGCGGTTATGGTAAGGGGCGGGACATTTCCCAAACACCAATCAGAGCACACTGTGCTTTTCAGGAGGAGGGGCTTCATAGAGACAGGAACTAAATAGTGTTACTGACAGACTGGATGTGCATACTATCCGCCCTAAGTGGTATTGAAAGTTACTAATGTCACATACTATTTAGGATGGATACTATGCACACAGACGCAGGCAGAGGCTGTGCTCCAATTTCCAATTTCTCTCCATCTCTGTGCGTCATTGAGTGCCCACTACTGGCGGAACTCGTGCATAAGGTTTAAATGAAACGCAAAAGCTTGCGATTGTGAACATAAGGTAGCTACAAGTATTATGTGATTAAATCTCAACATAATTAATATATCATACACTTCAGTTAAGTGTGATCTGCTGTGACAATCAAGTTGAATTGTGGGATATATAGCTGCTTGAAGTGTACATATGAAGTAGACTCGCTCCCTCCCTTTGTCAAAAGCGAGGGTACGAGGGTCTGTCCATATAAACTTCCCTCGTCCACTTCAAGAAGTGTAACACACTTCAAAATGGAGGCAGGAATTCCCCCAAGGGAAAGTGCTTTGGGAAGTTTGTGAGTGCCTGTCTAAAAGTGGAGTGGAACACAGCCTGGGAAGAGAGGAGCTGCAAGAATATGGGGAAAATAATGACCCTACAAGTTCATTTAGACCATCAAAATATGAGGAAAATATTTTAAATTTGAGGGAAGACCAAAACACTAAACATTGGAAAAAAGAAAACACTGACTATAACATTTTGTTGGTTCTCTCTTGTTCTTGCACATATTCATAATTTCTTTGTACAACAGCCTGGCAAAAAAATTATGTAAATAAACAACCGAGTCCAAGTAAAACTACACAATATGACTACAAAATCTTTATTCAAACATGATGAACAGTTGTTAAAGGGTGAGCATGTCAATTTTCATATGACAGACATCGCTTTTGGCTACTACTGTACTGTAATTCTGCAATTAATGGGTTTCAGACCTCCATTACTAAGATCACAAAACAACCATTCTGTGCCAAAGGTCAGAGGTCTAAAACACAGTCTGCTGTTTAACAGGTGAATCGTGTAAAAGCGTTTTAATACTTTCACTGTCAGCTGATGGTGTTAGGCATTTACAGTGATCAGGGCTTCTGGGAATTTATGGAAATATTTCTGAAGGATGAGTGCTTCCATGACAGCAATGAAAACAGTTCGAGACTTCAGCTGTTTTACAGAAGTGAAATTACCATGGTTACTAAACAGATAGCATTCTGAGTACGAGCTTTGTTATAGAGACCCAGAACTCTTCATCACATGGACAAGATTAAAAACCCACAGAATCTCTGATGAGATGAGCGTGATTTACACGAGTTTAGAGTTCGGATCATATGAATAAGTGTGTTTCGCGCTTCTACCTGCAGATATTTAGTTCTACAGCAGATCAAACTCAAATAATGACGCCAAAACTCTCGTTTATAAATCATCATCATGCACAGAGAGAGATGAAGTGATTCTCACCTGTTCGCGCGCGCAGGTGTGTCGGATATAAATGATTCCAGTAAAACAAGATCAGTGTTTCAGGACATGGATGAGAAACTGCTCGTCGACATTTCTCCTCTCATCTGCTGTGCTCGGTTTGCCTGTGTCGTTCTGCTCGGTTCTCCGCTCCGCTACAAGTGAACTTTCGTGGGCGCGTCGCGCTGCGATTCATCCGATCACGTGACCTGAGATAAAAGAGTCTTCAGATCATCTGCGGACATTATGATTCATTCTTCTGCATGTTTGTTTTCGGATCTAGTGCACTGATTCTCCTAGAAACCTAGTAATATCGTTATGTTTCATTGTCTTTTTTTTTTTTAATTGACCTGCGTTAAATATAAATGAACCAAAACATTTTAACAATATTTTATTTTTATTTACATTATATAAAATCTCCTTCAAACTGCGTGAAAAGCTTCCCGAAGCTTCTGTCCAGTTGTTTGATGTCTTAATGTAACTTTATGCTGGTTTACTGCAGTATGAATGTAGAATGATTCGGATCACTTCTGAAATTAGGAGGCAAAACTTGTGTTTTGTTTGAGATTCATTTAATGAACTGGATGTTCATTAAGTTTAGGGGTTCATGGAGCACATTTACCCACCAATGGTTGTTAATTTTTTGCTATATATGTTATGGTTGTCTAGTTTGACCCATTCAGGCAGATTTGCAGACCAGTTGCAAGTATGACGTCACACTGACAGGGTAATTGGCCAATCACAGCAGGCGGAGGCACTTCATTACATTATTAACCTCCATGAGCCTATAGTAGAAAAGAGATGTATAGTCTCCATCTGAAACAGCTTAGATGAGTGCTTTATACATTACTTGTTCTTGTATTTCATAATGCTTTATATTATTTTTGTGCTTTTGATAATATTTTCTTTCTTTTTTACCAGAGAAAAGCCCCCGTATGTCCTCTACAGTGTGCAGACAGCTGTTCAATCGACATGCAGTGGACAGCAAATGCACAATGTGAGATATTGTATCCCATAATGCAGTGCGCTTGACTTGCCCTTCCATTTTCAGTGTAAGTAACAATGTTACTTACTGTTGAATCAACAGTAAGTAACATTAACCCTGATCTCACTGTTTGATCAGAATATGATCATGCAAAACAACCAGAGTAGTGTACTACTGAAGAGTTTATCATTGCATACTACAAACTGTTTCTCGAACTGCTTTATAAACGGAACAGGCCGTGTGCAGCGCTCGTGTTCTCCTCCAGACTCGTGCTCCGCCGGAGGACGCTGACATTAACTGCAGCGCGGTGGTGGGCGACTCCGTCTTCTGATGAAAGACTCGTCTGTCTCAGCGAAGACTTCATGTCTGCAAACGCTTCTGGAATTCTCACTGACCACAGAGACACTCAGACACTGACCTGAGGCCTGCTTTCTCAGTACACAGATCATCTCTGTGTTGTGTCCAGTATCATCGTTTGCAGTTTATAACCTTTATTTAGTCACATTCCAACCACATTTTCACCTACAGAAGATGCTTCATGTGAGGCCAGATATAAGACCATTACAAAATTCTGCTTTTGTTCTCCACAGAAGAAAGAAAGTCTGGAACAACATGAGGGTGAGTGAATGTGGAGAAAATGTTCATTTTGGGTGAAATTGCAATATGTGAGCTGTTTCTTTAAAGCCATTTTTAATGCAATTTTGCAGATTTTTTTCTGAAAACCCTTTTTCTTTATTCAGTCATTGATTATCACTGGTGGAAAGCTGGTGTGAGCGTGAGAATCGCTGGAGTCACGCTGAATCACTGCTCTGGCACAAAAGCCCAAGTGAGGAGGTGAAACATCTGCATTTGAGATGTGAGAGAGTCGTATGGAGTCAATGAGAAAATAGTTAAGACACCTGATGTTTGCCAACTCAATATAAACCGCCTCATAAAGCTGTTTTCCCCACAGATCCATGCCAGAATGAAAAACTACTGTGTATAAACAAAATTCCTCTTCTTGTGTGTGTCAAATAAAGGGGCTGTTAATTTACCATTTGCACTTTTGTGCAAGTTAGAAATAAGAACATCTGTTTTTTGACATTAGAAAGCGTGACATCATTTGTAACGGATCCATGTTTGGAGTTGGAGTTCAGCTGGTGAGGAGTTTCCAGGCCACCGAAACCCCCCGCGCCTCCCACACGAGTCAGTGTTAGTATGACCGTGAACGCTGGGTTGGACACTGAACAACAAGACCTGTCCAAGACAAACTAAAGCATTTGTCACTCATTCAGATGCTCTCCAAGCAAATTCCACAGGGATTTGTGTTTGCCAACAGCGGCGCATGCCAGCCAATGAATACATGAGTGAGACGCTGCAGAAAACGCCCTGTAGTCAATCGAACATTTCAGATTTAGTTTTAGTTAAAGCTTTTGACATAAACACTGTGTTTTATATGGTTAGGAAAAAAATCCTCAATAAGAGTAAAATAAATGAATAAATTAACCCTTAATAAATGTGACCGTAGCTATGTTTCAATCCAAAGCTGTGTTTCAATTTAACTTGTGCAGCAAATTGGAATATCGCATAAAACATTTCAAATAAAGCAGCGTTTCCATCTCATGTGTTCAAGAGAACAAAATTGTCACTTCCTGGGAAATTGGTATAAAATATCAGTAAGAAAAATGGAAGTTGCTGCAATCAGGCTCCTTTTTTCTCTTTTTTCCATGGTAAGACTTTCACCTCCTCACTTGGGATTTTGTGCCAGAGCAGAGATTCAGCGCAACTCCAGCACTGCTCACGATCACACCAGCTTTCCACCAGTGATAATCAAGTCTTTCAACAAGACCTTCAGACTTGTAACCTGAAGGTCGGGGTTCGAGACTCAGTATTGGCAGGAGTGAATGAACAGCGCTTTCTTCCACTCTCATTACCCACAACTCCTCAGTTGAGCAAGACACCGAACCCCAATCACTCCCCTGGTGCCGCAGCAAAAACGGCTGCCCACTGCTCCAGGTGTGTGTTCACGGTGTGTGTGTGTGTGTGTTCAATACTCACTGTCGAGTCAAGTCAAGTCAAGTCACTTTTATTTATATAGCGCTTTTTACAATGCAGATTTTGTCAAAGCAGCTTCACAGTGATAACTGGTATATAATTTTGGCTGCACAGCCGCTCTTAAAGAAAATGGTGTCATTATCCATCTTAAGTAAATTCAGTATTGATTCATTCAGTTGTAAGAATTAATAGTTATTAATTTAGTTGATTTATCTATATCAGCACTGGAGTAAACCGTGATGTCATCATCCAGCTCAGTTCAGTTCGCATACAATGGTGTCAATGCAGGCAGATCAAAGCACTGTTGAATATCAATTGTCAAGTGTCCCCAACTAAGCAAGCCAAAAGCGACAGCGGCAAGGAACCCAAACTCCAACAGGTGACATCAGGTGGCAAATTTGAGAAAAAACCTATGGAGAAACCAGGCTCAGTCGGGGGGCCAGTTCTCCTCTGGCGAACAGTGCTTTGTTACAGTTCAGGCAGCTATCATAAGTCCGATTGGGATCGCAGCAGTCAAAGTATTTATTCCAGTTCCATCCAGTTGAGGATCGTATTCATCACGGCGGCACAGGCGGTTTGTTGAGGAACTGTGCCACTGGCTGTCGTGTCGATGAGGCCTTCACAGTGGAGGATCTAGTTGACTCAATCTCTGCTGACACTTCACTTTCAGCAAAAGAAAATTTGATTTCTAGTCCTTGCATTAGCTCTACTACTACATATATTTATATGGAGATGAGAAATAAAAACCCGCCCTGTACAGCTATGATCAGCTGTTTGGCTGAGCTTTCGATGTTGTTATGGAAAGGCAAAGCTCATCAGTTGGTCCTTGTCAGATGACCTGCGGTGCGCTTGTGGCATTCTGAAAAGTTTAGATGTTTTCATCTCGCCGCAGCATAGGCGCGCTTGGAAAAACGATTAAGTTTAAGTAACTAACACCATCTGCCCAGCGGAGGACATCACCAGCCCCACTTCAAACCCAAAGCCCAGCCAGCCATCACCTCGCTGCACGGATATGACGCCAAAGCCCACCGCAGACGGAGAGAGCGAGTCTGCTGCGATGAAGGAGCCAGACATGAGGATTGAGCCTACCATCGCCCCGGAGCCCCTAAGGGAGTCTGACCAGGTGTGCGGCAATATTCTGCACCACCGCAGGACTGCTAGTGGAGTTAGAGGGAATGGAGGGAGACCCCGCCCACACTCCCACCACTGACCTCAATATATGGTGACTTAGAAGAGGATGCTTACCTTAATCTCCCATCCCTTCTGGTCCCGCACAGCTCGAAGTCTCCTGTGCCTCCACTGGTTCCGTCCAGTTCAGAGTCTCCTGTGTCTCCAGAGATCCCACCAAGCCTCCCTCTCTTGCCTCCTCTTCAACAGTCAGCCAAGGCTCTGCTGGTTCCCTTCAGCTCCTCAGCTTCTCCTATAACGCCACTCTATTGTGTAGATTTGCCTCGGATCTTCAGGTCTCTAGCTTTGCCCAGGCAGGAGGATCCCCCGACTCCGACCTCTGATCCCATCACTCCACCTCGGCCTGTCAACCTGTCGGCTACGCCTTGTCTGCGCCACGAACTAACAAGCCATCTGCTGCACTCTGTCTCTCCACCCCTTTGGCTTCGCCTGGCTCCGCCTTGGTCCTCAGTCACACCAGCTCTGCCTCAGTCCTCTGGCACCCTGGTTCCACCTCGGATGTTCATCGTTGCAGCTCCGCATCAGTCTACAATGCCATCTGTGTCGTTTGTGCCCATCATATCTCTGTCTTCTCCTTGGGCTCCACCTTCATCGGCTGCGTCTCCATCAGTCGTCAGCCAAGTCTCCACCATGGCTTCTCCCCCCCTCGACTCCGCTGCGGGACGTTGTACTGGCTGATCTCTGGGTTCCCACCTCATCACTCCTGCTCCTGGCTCCTTTCGCCGTCATCGTCACCCTGGTTCCTCCCGTCACTTTACGCTCCCTGTTCTTTTCCAGATCCACCACCCTCCCTCCTCTGTCAGACTTGTTACAGTGCGGGGATGGGCTTTCCGGGAGGGGGATGTAATGTCACGTGTAGTCTGTTTTGGTTTTGTTTTCTCTGTGTTCTGTTCTGGTTTGGCCTGCCTGATTTATTAATTAGTTTCCTAGGTTGTTAATTAGTTCCATCTCACCTGTTTCTGTTCTCCTTGATTACGTTAATTATCCCTGTGTGTTTTAGCCCTGAGTTTCATTTTGTTCCGGTATCGTCAGTGTCAGTGTCTTAGTTAATGTGGTTGTGTTTATTTTCCTGCAATCTCCTGAGTTTTCCATTGTGGATTTATTAATTAAAGACACTTTTGTTTTCATCTCTGTTATGCACATCATTACACATGCACATCCTGACAGTTTGTTGTCAGTTCAGTGTAGTTTTTAACTGCATATTTTTTTTAGCCATTCTTCTTACTTTTTTTCAAATTGATCTAAATTAATTTAATTAGTTTAATTGTCCCTTAATGACATTAGTGGACACTTACAGAGTTTTTGAAGTTCTTGATGAAAGTGTTTAAGTGAGTTTTTATGTCAGGGAACATGTATGAATGGCAGAACATCGTCTTGTGGAATAATCCCTCAGATCATATTTATTAGGAGTTTGATATGAAAATCTGTTTGTTTGTTTGTATGAAACAGGAGAAAAACAGAATGTGTCCAACAGTGTCGCATCCAGAGTTCTGATTTATGTCTTTATTTCAAGTTCAAGATTAATATTTAAAACAAAAAGGGAGTGTTCCTCTCCATCTCGCAGGGCTTACAGTTGTTTCGTGTTGCTAATGTCTGTTTTCAGCTGTATGTGGATGGACTGTTTGATAGCATGTGATGATTCATTAGCAGCGTTAAGTCAACCATCACAAGTACTAGTGCCAATAGTGATGTGCTGAAACCTCCCACACTGTTAAAGTTTATTGTGTTGATTGAATGAATCTCAGAATCACGTTTGTTCTTATAGCTGTGGTTTATGAATCCTCTGAGGGGACGGTGTTTTCCTCCCTGATCATGAGGACATCAAATCAAATCTCACATAATCAGATCAAAACACACAACATAGTTGCTGGATTAAAGCTCCTGTGGTGCTCATTGTGAATACTGTTTGATTTGGACTGGTCATCGCTAGAAGTGAAAACGCACATCCAGCAGTAACACACCTGAAAAACATTTTACCATTCAAAGAGAAGTGAACACAAGCCTGTTGGGTGTGGTGATGATTCATCTGAGATCTGGGTAGAACGAGAGAAAACACGAACACAAACTCTCTGATCCAGCGGTCGAGATCAAGCGCTCTGGAGCCTCAGTGTTCAGTCTAATTATCCATGTGTGTAACGACAAGCCTGGAGCCCAGTATCACTGTGAAGACTATATGGGTTGTAAAATGAAAAGTGTCTTTTATTAAGCTGACCTACTTGTGGTTTGCACAGTATCTGGTGTTTTCTGAGCACACTGTGACCTGACCATTAAAGTGACATTTACAAAAAAAAAAAAAAAAAGAGAGATTTTTGCATGTGCACAATAACACTAAATATTAACGTCCCAGAACAAGTCCTTTTAATGTTAATTTTCCTGCTAATCAGTTGTCGGCCATCACTGAATTAAATAAAGACATGAGAGAGTCCATCATCTCAGACGTCATCGCGAATACAACATCACGACGGCAGTGCTGAGTGTTCACTTCCTGTTATTCATGTGTCTCTGTGGGTTTGTTTGAGGTCAGATGCCCGTCTGAATCTAGCGTGGGTTTGTTTTGAAGTACAGAGCGTTCCCGTGCTCCATCCAAGGGAATGTTGGGTGTGGACGGGAGGTTCAGGAGTGAGTCAGAGAAACTGTTCCCTTCCTGATGGGATCCGACTTTTCCTGAGAGATTCCAGCTGCAGTGAGGGAGCACTGCTGATTCATATATCCATCCATTGATTGATTAATTGTGCAGATATTTTGTGTTTCATGAGAGGAAATGCAGATGTTTCACCAAATTTACACAGCTGAGGTGGCATAGAGGTGTCTTTACACACTGGTTAATGCTGCTCAGAGGTGGCATCAATGCATTTACTGCAGCAACTACTGATACTAGAGGCTGAGGTGGATCAGAACTGGCATAATTTAGTCTGGTTTTTATCCAGCATATGTCTTTACACAGAATTTGTGAGAAGGCACTGAGCAGCCTTAAGTTGTCTGTGTAAAGAAGCCTAAAGTGAGATCATTACATGTGTTCATGAACTTATTTTATGCTGCTCAGATGCAAATTGGTCCTGTGCACACCCTGTATTGAACACACACACACACGACACTGTATTCAAGCACAGAGATCAGTAGATTTCTCGTGTAATGTGAGTGTTCTGTTATTAGTTTCTGAACAGAACCGGACTCAACAGCTTGTTAATGTAGAGATGTTGCTCTGTTTTGGACTCTGAAGGTATGTGTCTCAATTCCTTCACAAAGTTTTGACAGCAGTCAGTCTGTGACCCAAAGCGTCCGGATGGGCCTGTGAACAGAGAGCGATTGCAGCCACAGGATCCTGTGTTTTTGTTTCTTCCTGCCACATGAGTCTTCCTGAACTGCCGGGGTTTTCCAGACATTTGCGCTCCTGACGGATTCCCACATTAAACCCTGAGGTAACGTCTTTGTGAAGCCCAGGTTAAGATAACTTTTAACCCTGTGTTACTTAAATTTTCAAAGCTGGGTAACACTTTAGAACACTGTTCCACCATTAATGAATAACTACACAGGAACAAATGAGTAACGCAATATTAACATTCTAGTAACTTCTATTAACTAACAAGAAACTCTGATTAATGAACTAGTAAGTAATAGGTACTTCACTATCAGCTTATCAATAACTAATATTTTTTCATACCTTCAGGAGGACTAAGAACTACTATATACAGGTTCATAATTAATCAGAGTAATGCACAATGTATAATTAATTCTAAAGTGAAGATCATGGTAACCTACTAGTAATGACTCCAGTATTACTAAATCCTTCAGAAGGAATTACTAATTTGTTTGGATCAGTGTTCTAAAGTGAAAAACATGATAACTCTAGCAATGACTGAAGGATTGAGGTTTTTGTCAGGTTAGTTAATAGTAGTTACTAGAATGTTAATATTGCATTACTCATTTGTTCCTGTGTGGTTATTTATTCATTAATGATGGAATAGCATTAGTGTTACTCATTGCTGAATTATGACATTCTGCTCCAGATATAAACTGTGAATCAGTTTAGCAATCATAAACTCTCCACTGCCTTCCTCATAAAACAGCGCGAGGGAAACGGAAGGCTAAAATATTTTTTCCCAACATTATTTTTTCTTTCTCATCCTCATATTTTCTCATACATGTTTCCGTTCGCGCCCCATAGGCTGCATGTGAACTCTTTCTTCCTCTGATTGTTTGTGGGTTGAAGATGGAAGGCTGCGGCATCACGGGGTTCATGTTTCCATCTCAAACGTGTGTAGCTCATGCGGGCCGGTTCAACAAACACAAGCATGAGCACCCTCAATTAATACTGTAATAATATATTGGCAAAAGAGATTTCAGTTGACTTCAGTTCATATTTGTGTTTGCACTGTAGAGAATGTATCTGTGTATCTATCTATTTACGTGTTTTTGCATAGTTGACATAGTTGTTGATTTCTTGAACGCAGTGGCCAATCAGAAGTGTTTAAGTTAGTCAGAATCCACTCACCTCTCAAAACACCAGAGTTTTTATTCAGTGATGAGTAGTGTAATGAATAGAGACTCGCGAAACCTCTCATTATCAAACAAAGTGTAGACATATAAGTAAGTGAGTAAGAGATGTATTGTGCATTGTTGGCAGCTTCACTGAATATAAAGGAACTTTGTGAGATTGTGATGAACTGACAAAGCGACAGCGTTGTAGTGATTATAAAGGGAGCGGTCTTGGCTCGCTTTCGCACTACAGCTTATATAATCCATTTAATAAAACTATTGTTTTTCATGCTGCTAAGAGGACCGACGGCCAATTACATGCTGCAAAGTTTCAGAAGTGACGTATATAACATAAACGCTGAATTCACTCTAAACCGGACAAAATATGGCATGTTAAAATAGTAACGCATTAAAGCATGTAAAGGAAGGCTAATAGATCGATAGAAAAATATTTTTGAAATTCTATTCCAATTATTGGTAAAAGTATAATTCATCTTAAATGTCTCACTGTACACTGCTGTGGTGGAGCCGTTTCTTAGCCTTCATCTGCACTAGAGTATCTTCAGTGATTTGATCCTGAGCTCGTTCATGTTGCCTGTTTTACAGTTAAATCAGTCTCTCCACAGACCGTAACACATGACTTTATTACAATAACTATTAGTTTCATGTGCCATAACACTCAGGAGGTCTGATTTATGAGTGAACGTTTGCCAAGACTTTGTGATGGAGGATTTCACTTTAATGAAGTGGACTGAATTATTTCTTGGATATTGAGAGTTTCGTGTACATTTACCTCGTCTGAACTACAGCATGAATCTGTTTGACACCATGTGCTTTTCCTCTTCTTTCCCTAGTGTGTTTAACCTGTGATTTCTGCTACATGTATGTGTGTTTACTCTGGATCAGAACCACCTGAATGTTTCCTCAAGTTTGGGTCTTTATATGAAAGGTGTGTGAAGACATTTGTGTCCTAAACTGAAGACAGTCAACAGCTGAAATTAACCAGCTTTAACCTAGTCAAGTCAATAATTCATGACCAGTGCTTATTTCTCACTAGAAATAGAGGCATGAGTTGAAATGAATATGAATTAATTTGTTTCAAACACCTGTACAGGATTGTAGGATATCATAGGCACTAAGAACACAATTTTTCATGCTAACATTATATTCAGATGTTCCTGATGAACGATTGGCCTGAAAACGCAGCAAAGCTCAGTCTGTTTTATTCTGTTTGCAGAAACTTGCCTTCTTTTGTCAGTATTTCAGCCTGACAAGCAGCAAATGTTGGCTGTTCCTCAGATCACTGAAATGCACCCAATAGTTTTGAAACATGCTGGAATCCATCAATATGAGGCAAACATGCCAGAAATTTTCCCACCGGAATGATTCTGGATAATATTATTTGCAGAAACACCCACTTGCATGAAAAACAAGGGAAAAAGGAGTGAAGGAGTGAAGGCCACAGCGAGATCAGAAGGTCTGGAGAGGCAGAATCCAGGCTGGTTCATGCTGGTTAGAGCTGGTCTAGTCATTCTGTTCTCAAGCTTCATTCTAAAGATACCAATCTTTCATTTGAAGGCCATGTTTCTAGCATCTGTAAAACCGCATTCTTCCATCTTATAAATATATCTAAACTACGACATATGCTCTCAATGACAAATGCAGAACAGTTAGTTCATGCGTTCATGACCTCAAGGCTAGATTACTGTAACGCTTTACTGGGTGGTTGTTCTGCTCGCCTGATAAATAAACTACAGCTCGTACAAAATGCAGCAGCTCGAGTTTTTACTAGAACTAGGAAGTATGACCATATTAGCCCGGTTCTGTCAACACTGCATTGGCTTCCTGTTAAACATCGTATAGATTGCTAATTACTTACAAAGCACTAAATGGTTTAGCTCCCCAGTACCTGAGCGAGCTCTTAATGCATTATAGTCCTTCACGTCTATTGCAATCTCAGAATTCAGGCCAGCTGATAATACCTAGAATATCAAAATCAACTGCAGGTGGTAGATCCTTCTCCTATTTGGCACCTAAACTCTGGAACAATCTTCCTAGCACTGTTCGGGAAGCAGACACACTCTGTCAGTTTAAATCTAAACTAAAAACGCATCTCTTTAACCTGGCATACACATAACACATTATCAATTTATGTTTTCAAATCCGTTAAAGGATTATTAGGCTGCATAAATTAGGTCAGCCGGAACCAGGAACACTTCCTATAACACCAGATGTACTCGTTACATCAGAAGAAGAATGGCGTCTACGCTAATATTAGTCTCTCTGTTTATCACGAGGTTTACCGTAGTAAGACGGATCCGGGCCGCATCCAGGTGAGATTGAGGACCTGCGCCATGACATGACCACAATGAACCCCTGAAGTGTCAGCAGAGATTGAGTCAACTAGATCATCCACTGTGAAGGCCTCATCGACACGACAGCCAGTGGCACATCTCCTCAACAAACCGCCTGTACCGCCGTGATGAATACAATCCTCAACTGGATTGAACTGGAATAAATACTTTGAATGTTGCGATCCTATCAGACTTATGATAGCAACCTGAATCGTAATAAAGCACTGTTCGCCAGAGGAGAACTGGCCCCCCAATTGAGCCTGGTTTCTCCCAAGGTTATTTCCTCCATTTTAACACCTGATGTCACCTGTTGGATTTTGGGCTCCTTGCCGCTGTTGCCTTTGGCTTATTTAGTTGGGGACACTTGACATTTGATGTTCAACAGTGCTTTGATCTGCCTGCATTGACACCATTTTCTTTAAGAGCTGCTGTGCAGCCAAAATAATGTACCAGTTATCACTGTAAAGCTGCTTTGACACAATCTACATTGTAAAAAGCGCTATATAAATAAAGGTGACTTGACTTGACTTCACCGAGCTGATCTACCGTCACTCCTGCTTCACATGCTGATGACCAGCAAAACACGCCTTGGAGTTTTCAGCAAGAAGGGGTGAAGAGTAACCAGTCCCAAATGTTCCAAATGCTTGTATACGTTAGAATAACAACTCGTAGCAGAAATGAAGCTGTCAGTCTGTTTGGCTGTTTATTATCCTCATGTCTGCAGGGTTAGATCACTGATGACTCAAATCTTATTGTGTGTTTGTGTGTGTGTTTCTCCTCAGCCTCACTGAACTTCATGAGTCACTTTAGTCCCCTGTGGTTCATAATGTCACACTATCATGATGTCAGAGTTTGAATGTAAAGAGACTGTGTGATATGACATCTAACCTCTTGAAGACAAATGTCATTTTATTGTCTGAACTCTTGCTAAAGTCACAAAAGAAGTTATAAAACATGACAGTGAATGAGCTGCATCAGCTGTATGGTCTGTGCCGGTTCTGGTTCTGTTGTGTGTATTCGGACAGATCACAGTAAGACGAATGAAAGCGGACCGTCTCTCTGCATCTGTCCTGCTTCACATGTGAAACTCCTCTGAAGATGCAGCTTTACGAACACCAGACGGTCAAATGCAACATATCAAAAGAATATAATTAAAATGACGTTTTAAAGGCTTGTTTGTCATTGTTATCAGATAGTGGTTTGTACAGTGTTCAGTGCACAAGATCTGTAGTTTTGGTTTGATGGCTTCTTCTGTGATTTGAACATCTGGAATCAGAACCAGACTCTGGCTGAAGTGTTGCTCAATAAATGTGGGATATCAGTTTGATCTGGAGTCTTGGGAAAGTGGAACAGCTGTCCACACGCTCTCGCATTCATGCTACATTTCCATGGTTTGCTCCCAGCAGAGCGTTGAAATGAAAATACCTTTCAGTGAAGAGGCAGAATACTGGGTTTAGTGCTCGAGTTTGACTTTGCTCCATTGGGCATCATTGACTTTCAGCACAGATGAACATGAGACTCCACGAGATTACAACACACTCTCTTGCTACTTGAGTAACACGTGAACTTACAGACTGAATAAATTCTTCTGATATCAGTCATATATATATATATATATATATATAATAAAATGTACACAATTAAAATAACACTAGTAACTTCTAAGGCAGTTCTGGGTGGCACATCTTACCCCATAGGTCTAATTTTATCTTTTCATTTCAAAATAAAATGTTATATATTTTTTTACTTCTCAACATCTAAAAAAAAACCCTTAGATATTCAACATAATATAATCACTATAATCACTATAGATAAATTAACCTCAAAACTGTTTTGAGTGACTAAATCTCACAAATGTTGATATTCAGTTGAAATGACACAATTAAGAAGAGCCTAGCCATTCATTACATTTGAGATTTTGTGCCATCTGTTTCCTTATTTATTAATATACAGTACACTTCATGACAGTACAGTCAGATCAATAATACTGAATATTAAGTCACTGATTAGACCTCGATCAACACAAACCTCAGCAGATGGTATGGGACGGACCTTATAAACACAATCATTTTATAGTAGAATGTCCATCAGATGTATATGATGCCTATCAGAACTTACTAAATTAATCCAGACTTGTACTAAATTTAGTTAACTATGTTTGTGCTGTATAGACCTTTAATATGATTTGTTGGACGTGCGTAATGACAAACATTACAGGGCATAAATATTGAGAAATAACTGATGATCTGTGGAATTTCACATATTTGTACTGCAATGTTTTTCTGTAATAGTACTTTGAAACAACGTACATTTCACAGACCGCTATATTAATAAAACTGACTTAATGTTTCACATTTAGTGGCTCAGACATTATTGTCCATTGATCTGTTGGATTTGCTCTAGTGTGTAAATGACTGATTCACAGCAGGAGTTTGTCACTCTGATGTGGTTTTTGGCTGTCAAACTGAAAGTCGTATGAGACCAGAGTGTGTTTTTGACATCATAACTCCATCTGCTGTTCATTTCTTTTATGCCGCAGTGACAGCTACACACACACGCACGCACACTTTGCATGTAAATTAAGAAACTTAAAGCACGTTTAAAAAAAGGGATATGCTGTACATTCATTGTTTAATAATGAAGAATATTTGAGCTCAAACTAAGAAATAGACATACTACATCATTATATGTTGTTAAAAATGAACTAATGGAGTTTTGTGGCACATGTCATTTATACTGATGAATCACATGCAGAATATAGAATGAACAAAGTACATCTCAATATCATACATATTCAAAATATCTCAGTAACATACATGTTCTACAGATGATGGCGCATTTACACTTCTGCTTGAAACATTTCTGACAAACACAAAATAGCATCTGCATGTTTGCGTCACATTCTTTATCTTCATTGATGTTGAAACTGGAGTGTTGAAATGCTGCTGTGAGCGACTGATGACTTTGATAAAGAATAAAAATGTGTTTCATCTCTATGTAAACGATGCCAAATTGTATAGGATATGTATTGTATAAAGTGCTATAGAAATAAAGGTGATTTGACCTGCATGTGGATGAGGAGGTTCATCTGCGTTCTGTGGATGTTAATTGTAAATTTAATTGGGTGTGAGAGTGCTTATTATATATTTGTTAAACAGATAAATGTAACGCTCACGTACATCATAAAACATTAGACTGGTCGAGCTATTTTCATGTTATTTTGCTCTTTATTATCCGGGCTGAAATTCGAGGTCTACAGCATTAATCGAGACCCAGACACATAATTCGTGTCTCTGAAGATGTTGGTCCGGCCGCAGTTGGAGGTGCTGCGTTTGCATCGGCTGCAGCGCTCACATTGTCCAAGTTGGTCTGTCAGAGTTTGACCACCGAACCTGAAGGAAACACCAAACACATCATTACAATTTCAGAAAATCCTGTGTTGATTCATCATTATTACATCATCACGTGTTTTTTCTCTCATTCTTGTGGTCCATCATCCATCCATCTGACCAATTATCTATTTCTAGTTTCTCGTACCTCCTGATGTTCAGCTCCTCTTGTTCTCGTTGGTGTTTCATGTTGGCGCTGTGCTGCCAGTTCTCCACACATGCGGCCTGCAGCTGTCGCCGCTTCTCATAGTGACAGATTCGCTCTTCTAACATTCTGTAAACAATCGGTCATGACAGTGAAAGACTGTGGTGTGGTTCTGAGTCAGATGCTAATAGCACCATGTATCATGATGAAATGACAAGAACTAACTCTTTTCATGTGTTTGTTTTTCGGAGGCGTGATGCTGCCATTATGGGTTTTGTCACTCACTCTTTGTGGTCTCTCTGCATTATTTCTCTTTCTCTCTTCTGCTCATTCAAGCGTTTCTTCAGCATGTCTCTCCTCCTGCCGTCGGCCGTATTCATCAGTTCTTCAGAGATCTTCTGTGCTCTCCGTCTCTGCTCGGCTAAAGCCGCTGGGTTGGAGTCCATCAGCCCAAATACGGGCTGTGCGTCAGAACCCAGCGTGTGAGGAGCCGTTTCTGAACAGCGGTGTTCACTCTGTGTTATTCTGTCTGTTTGCGTCTGATTTACAAAGATCAGGAGATATATCACAAAATGAGAATGAAACACTCTGGCTGAACATACAGAGTGAAACAGAACTGTCCTGTCACGTCTGGTTTACACTGCATTCAAGGTGTTCGTTTTATCAGTTCATGAACGTGCTGTTTGAGCTACAGGAATACACAAACTCTATAACCAGGACAGTGTTACTGACGCTCAAAGTCTTATTGCACTTCACAGCATGTTTCTGCAGTCAGAATAACATAAAGATTTTACTGGATCTGTTTACTGACATTATTCTTACAGTTACAACTGCCTTCAGTCAGACTGAAAACTGAATCATTACACAGACTATGTAATTACACAATATATGTTCATTCATTATGATGTCAGATGAGTCTGGTTCCTCTCAGAGTTTTCTTTCCTTCTTGATCTAAATATTTTATGTCGTTTTTTTGTCACAGTTGCCTTTGGCAAATTTTCAGTAAAGCTGCTTTGAAACGACTTGGACTGTGATAATGCAATAAACAAATAAATTCTTATTTTTATGGAATATTGCAGTGTTTATTGTAAATGATTTATTGGTCCACATCATTATTGTGTTAAATTCATAATCATATTCAGAATATCTTCTCCTCCCTCTTCTCTTCTCTTCTCTTCTCTTCTCTTCTCTTCTCTTCTCTACATTTGTTCTTGTTTGAGAAGCGTTTCACTCAGATATACGACACAATAGAGAAGAAAAGATCAGCGCAAATTCCCTTTCATAACAACTTTAAGGCCTGTTCTTTATAACAGAAACTCATCTGCTCTCACTCCCTCTACAGATGACAAACAGAAAACAAACTAAAGTCACTCACTTGTTCTTCAAGTGCCTTTCGGTACGTCTTGGCCATCTCGTGTTTCTCATGAAGCTGTTGAGATCGTTTCAATGCCATCCTGATGGAAACATCACATAGAACATTCAGTCACATCTTCTTAAACCAGACACGTTCACACAGTGTTGAGATGAGGAAACGCTCTCACTCTTCAGACATCTGCAGCAGATGCAGTCTGTCCAGTCGCTGTTGTTCCTGCTGCGTCTGCGTCTGTCTGCGTCTGCAGGCCTCCTGCATCAGCTCCTGCATGAAGCGCCTCTGCTGCGGCAGACGGTCTGCGGTACAGGGTCGACCCGCAAAGATGTATGAGCCCTGAAAGCACACGCGTCACATGACCAGAAAGACAGTGAAACACACACAGAACCTCAACAGCGTGTTTCCGACTCACGTGTGATTGGCTGCATGCGGCTGCTTTCCTGCGTCTCTGAGCTTCTGCCACACCCAGATTAAACGCCGCCACCTTCTGACCGTCTGCCCTCTTCTTCTGTCTGTCAGTCTGTAAGTGATGGAAACACACTTGATCACTGGATCATTCAATCATGAGTGTGTCATTTATTCTCATTCATGTTAGAAAGAAATTAAAGAATATAAATGACATGTAATCATGTTCAATGATTTATTGGATTGATTATACAATTTTTGTTTTTTTTTAGTCATAATTTTGTTTGCATGAGCATTTTGCTGCTGTCTTTAAGACATCTGTCATGATAACCTTCACATAGTGTTTTCTGTCAGGTCCAATAGAGTAAGTGTGTGTGTGTGTGTTTATGCACCTCTTCTTTCTGGAAGTACTGTAGATCTTTCTGATGTTGATTAAGCATTAAAACCCGCTCTTGTTCCCGCTCGGCTCTCCGGCTCTCCTCGGACAGGTAGATGGGAATGTTTCTCTGTGCTCGCTGCATGCAGACGTAACACAACTCCTGCGACACACAAAGAAACACTAACACGACTTCAAGAGCTGAAAGAGAACGAGGCAGATGAACAGAGCGGCTCACCTGTCCGGCGCGTCTGTGGTCAGCGCACGTCACATTCAAAGCTGCAGCGCTTCTCTCTGGTGTCCTGATGCTGACAGTGCTACCTGCTGGTCCTGAGACATCCTCATCTCTGCGTTTATGACAGAAAAGATATAACAGATTTGCCTCATCTGTTGGCTGATACAATTAGATAAGAGCGAATCTCTATTACTTTGTAATACATTGATTATTAATAATATAGCTGATTATTATAGTATCACAAGACTTCAACATATGACTGTTAGAAGGCCAAATAAAGTAAACATTATTCATAAAGTCACTCATTCAGTGATGTGGCACATGTTTAATGCATTTGTGCTGTGAGGAGAAACTGACAGTCCAGTTTTGAGTTTCAGCTTTAAAGCTCACGTTTCATTCATTCAAACTGATCGTCACTAAAGAGAACTTTCTCCTGACGGACATCTGAACTCTGCAGCCACACACGGAGTTTGCATGAATGGCGCGTAACATAAAGCCTCTATTCTGAGGTTAGTCATGTGATTTATCTGAGCGTCTCTGTCATCACTCTAAGTAGATGGAAACCTGAAAGAGACCATTTCAGTTTGGAAAGTCAAGTTTTTCCATCCAGTAGGATTTTGAACAGTGTTTTTGTGATGATAAGGAATGTATTTTCTATTTAAATGTGTAATATTATCATATAATTCATCTGAATCTTCATCGTCTTCTGTTGAAATGTACCGGACAGTGTTTGATGGACTCTTGTCCAGCAGGCCGTCTGTGAGGTCAGTCTCAGTCTCTCCGTCTGCCAGCCGACTCTCTGTCGCAGATAAGATAAGAGATTTTGCACAGAACTATCATATTTGTTTGGTTCTCCTGAATTTATTCCACATATCAGCACGAGTTGTCATTACAAACCCCGTCCATCGTCATGGGCAGTGTGACGGGCCGCTGGCGGCTCTTCTTTCAGCGGTTCCTTTGCAGATATGGAGGGCAATGTGAAGCTCGAAGGTCTCTCAGATGCTCCACCGTTACTTGTTTCCAGTCTCTGCAAATATAATAAAAAGTATCATTTCACATATTTTATCAGGTTTAAAGCAAACATATAGAAATCTCAGTCAATGTATCTCACGTTAGCTAAAGCTGCTAAAAGTTTCCCAGTGCCGTCTAGAGCTGAGATAAAGTCACGGTAGAACATCATCTTGACTCGGCTTTGCCGGAATGCGAGAACGCCGATCCCAGGGAAGGGGTGAAGGACAGACTGTCGCGCGCACGCTGCGCGGAGCAGCAGATGGAGCGTCTCGCGCACACATCCCTCCACCGCGTCTCTGTCGTACGGGCTCTGCGCGCTCACGGCCGAGAAGTTGAGCGGCACCACGGGCACATCTGAGGAGACGCGCGTTAGTTCTGCTTCTAATGACTGAACTCAGCAGAGAAGTAGACTCCACACTGTTTCATGTCCTCTGTGCTACACATCACAGATTCTGGACACATCTAGATCAAGGCTATAGGATCTTAAAAAACAAATTCAGCTTCAATTATAGCAAAATGTATATAAATAAACAGCCATAATTATTGTGTTGTTGGTTCTGACCTGTAGCCTGTGGTTTGATCTGTTTGAGCCCGTAAAACTGAGAGAGTTTCTCTGACAGGATGAAAACGGGTCTCTGTATGAGGATATGTTTGTTTCCGAGGTTCAGTTTCTGCTGGCAGAATGTGAAAGTCCCCAGACCGAAGATACAAACCCCCTAAAACACACAGACTGTCATCAGGGCTCCGCACTGAAGACACTATACACGCTTTCAATGAGAAAGTAAGAATCTCTCATAATTCATACCTTTCGCAGGAACATCTGTCTTTCAATAAAACACGACACGCTCGACCAAATATGATCGATATCTGTGAAGAATGAGAATGTGTGTCATTCACTGAGCGATGAAGGAATGAAGCTGCGCTGAACTCTGTAGTTTTATTGTCAGTAGTGTTAGAACGAGTTAGTGTTATAGAATAGGGTTAGTGTTAGTTAGAACGAGTTAGTGTTATAGAATAGGGTTAGTGTTATAGAATAGGGTTAGTGTTAGTTAGAACGAGTTAGTGTTATAGAATAGGGTTAGTTAGAATGTCACTTACCGTCGTCGGAAAGTCTCGAGAGAGTCGACAGATGATTGCGCTCATATTCACACATTGCAATGATTTGAACCATGACAGAAGTGCTGCAGAAATTACTTCAGTTCACACTGACGCTTTATTATTTCAGTATTCAAGCGTTTAACACCCGAAGCTACCGCTAGTAAAGATGTTTCGCTTTGTGCTCTTGATTGTGTCGCAAATCTGTTGCTATAGACGCGTTTCTACAGTGAATATGATACACGATTCTACTGAAATCACCATTCAAACACGCAGAAGGTCCTTCATTCAGCTGCTCTTGCCTTGAAATAGAACTTTTTATTCATCTTCGACTAATAGAAAGATCTTTAAGCAGTTCTCTGATGAACAAAACAACAGGCTGGTTCTGGCTTAGACTGGATGAAAATTTTCCTTTTCCTTCAGCAGGGTACTTACAAATATCAGATTACATTACAAAATATATTTGTTGAAAAAGAATAGTATCTGCCATCTGAAGATATATGCAGATATGCATTTCTGCTTTAAAGTTTTCAGAATAAAAATGGTTTCACAAATAAACATGACAACACAAATAAAATGTCCATTTTTATTTTTATTTATGTTTATTATGAGTTCATCATGTCATATAAAACGTCTTCAGCAAAAGAAAGAATGCCAGGCAATATTTTTTATAAGAAAAAGGTTCTTGTCCAGGTGAAGGTCTTCATGAAAATTAAAACTGAATGTTAAATGAAAGATTATTTTCTTCTCCATGAAATAATGGATCAAACTGTTAAAAACAACACAAACTTGTCACGTCTTCCAGAAGTTTGGATTCTGCATCATTCTCCTCTGGAAGTTTTCATACCTGTGGGGAAACATGATATCGTGTCTGAACTCAAAGACGGCGTCTGCAGCTTCATCTCGACGATCACTCACCATTTGAGGATGGAGCTCGCAGGAACGTACATCTCTGAAGGATTCGGTGTCATCTGAGACTGAGACAGTGCAAAAGAGGAGGTGAAGTTGTACAAGCTCTCCAGCATCTTCTGCGTGAACTGTGGAATGAAGCAACTTTCATCACTCCAGATGAGCAGTTAAAACACGTTCAGCGTCAGTCAGTGACATTACAGACGTCTGCAGCCGCTCGTTTCCATCTGAACACTCAAATCATGTCTGAAGGTCATCAAAACCACATGATCACATCACATTTGTAGTGCAGATGGTAAAACATGATGCGTTCAAGATCAGAGTGAAGCCCCGCCCACTTATCTGTCTATGGAATATTGCACAGAAACACAAAACGAAATATCTGATTGGAAAATTTGGAAAAGCTCAGTTAAAGTTCTTTACAGAACGTCTTTGGTATGACTGATATCAACATGCAGTGAGATTCATGTAAATACCAGATCTTTATTTTAGAAGGACTGGAAAGCTTGTATTGATCAACTGGAAGCCAAGACACGGAACTATAATTTTATAAATGTCATTAATAAATAAGGAATATGATACTTAACTTTAGTGTTATTAGGGCTGCCCCCTAATAGTTGATGAGAACAAGATTTGTTGACCCAATTTTTATTAGTTGGTTGGTCACAGAAAAAAACTCCACAGGAAGTGATGAAGATTAAAGTGACAGCGTTAACATTGCTGGTCTGTGTGTTAATTACAGTATGTCGGGCAGGAAATCCAGATGTCTGTCTATCATTCATCAACCTCAAACATGGATTATCATTTGAAACATGCTAGTAGTCAAGTCACCTTTATTCATATAGTGCTTTTTACAATGCAGATTGTGTCAAAGCAGCTTTACAGTGATAACTGGTGAATAATTTTGTCCAGCTTGAGTAAATTCAGTATTGATTCATTTGGTTGTAAAAATCAATAATTAGTTCAAAGTAGTAGCTAGTAGTACCCGAACTACTCCACTTTACATGGCCACTGGCTCCAACGTTAACCTAGATAAATGAGCGCTATTATCAATCGCATCCGAGTGTTAAGTACCGCGCTTTACTGCTCGACATTTTTAACCTAACACACATTTCTCTCTATAGACAGTCTACTGTACTGCGGAGAAGAGCGTCAGCGTCCGACACTGACTCAGAAAACACTAGTTTATTAAACTGTTAAAAAATGTTCAGACAGTCTCCTTGCTGTTTTTTCTGACACATTCATAATTTCTTTTGCCATGTGATGTGGAAAGCTTTATGCTGTGTTTAAGTGCTAATTAATATTTTAATGGCTAATTTCTATTTAGCATTTCTTTGTAATGAAGAATAATGTTAGCACTGTTACATATAATATTCTTTCTCAGCCCTGAAACATAAACCGTTTTCAGTTATTATCATAAACATGCGACTAGTCGACTAATAGCTTAAATTAACAACTAATAGATGATAAATCTTTTATTTATCTATTTGATTTAACTAGATAAATCTTTGGTCAGGCAGCCCTAGTTTCTACATAATTTATAAATTGTCTTTCAAATATAAAGTTAAAATGCCCATTTTATGCAGAGATCACAAACACTTCCCACAGAGGTACAGGTAGTGATACTTGTCTGTGGAAGTGTGTGATACTGAATCTAAAAATGTTATGGCCCATCCAAACAGATGATTATTTAAAGGGTTCATTCACCCAAAAATGAAATTTCTGTCATTAATTACTCCCCCTCATGTCGTTCCACACCCGTAAGACCTTCGTTCATCTCCAGAACACAAATGAAGATATTTTTGATGAAATCCGAGAGGTTTATGACTCGTCCATCGACAGCAATATAATCAACACTTTCAAGGTCCAGAAAGGAATTAAAGACATCGTTAAAACAGTCATGTGACTGCAGTGGTTCAACCTTAATGTCATAAAGAGACCAGAATACTTTTTGTGCGCAAAAACAAAACAAAAATAACCACTTTATTCAACAATTTGTTCTCTACCCTGTCAGTCTTACATTTAACGATGTTTTTACTACTTCTCTGGACCCTGAATGCGGTAATTTCATTGCTTTCTATGGGGGATAAAAAACTTAATATGTATAATAAATAAAAACAAACAAAAATAATAACACACACAAACAATATTATCTTAATTTGTGTTCTGAAGATGAACGAAGGTCTTACGGTGTAGAACGACATGAGAGTGAGGAATTAATGACAGAAACTTCATTTTTGGGTGAACTAACCCTTTAAACTGAAGAGTCTGCAGATCCATCGATGCTTTACCTGTGTGAAGGAGTCCACGGTGGAAACAGCTGAATTTGACACTGGCGTTTGTTGTGCGAGAAGGTCCAAAGACTCGATCGACACTCCGACCTGAGCGACTGACGGCGCCTGAGGGACGGTCATCATGCCGAACGGATGAGCGCCGCCCTCACCTGAAACACACACACTCTCAGAGTTCTGCAGTCTGGACGGATGGGTTAGTGACCACAGTCACAGCCAGTCTGAAGATTTCACAGGAAACAGATTGGTTAGTCTTTAGACAATGTTTGATATTCTGAGAAGAGGTTAGAACACGTATAGTTTTCATCTGTCGTGTCTCTCAGCACTAAATCTTGTGTTTCTTTTCTTCTGTAACCGTGTTCAAAGTCAGCATGTGTATGTCTAGTGTTTTAAAATCTGTTTTCCAGCCTTTATGCAAGTGGTTTTACACAAATCGCTTACCAGCTTTCAGACCGGAGATCTTGAATATGGCACTGGGCTTGTCGTTGGTTATGAAGCCCAGCAGCTGCCAGACCTGCCCGACCGCAGGGTCCGGGAAAGAGAAGTACACCGCGCCACCCATGCCAGCCGGGAAGGGCACCGTGCCCAGCATGAACACCACCACGTGATTGACATTCTCACAGTCCGGCAGATTAAAGACGAATTTATCAGAGGCGACCTGCTGCGCGTCCGTCTGGACCTGAAACACAGCAGAGGAAGACCACTGCAAAACCACATCAGAACCACATCATATCTGAGCAATTCAACCTCATCTCAACATATGATCTGCATATTAAAAAGCTGCACGTGTAACGAAGAATCATATAAACGTGACCATCAGTAAAATTAGACGCGATACATGCCGCTGATGATGACGTGACTGTTTGCGATTTATGATGTTTCTAGCGTTCAAAAGCAGATGTAAATATCGATCTTCTCACCAGTCTTCCAGCGACTAAACAGCCGAACATCGCCAGATTCACTGCAGAAACACATTCGAGAAAACAGACACGGAGAGAAGCTCTTTATTATCTCATATCATCATCATCTCACATGTTTCTCACTGCTAGAAACTTCCAAAAGCAGCTGACAGACTGTAACCTCTGACCCGGAAACAAAACACAAAAGCGCTTCACTGATTTGACAGTTCAGCGCGGCACGTACATACGTTTCACTTTCAAAACATTAAAAAAAAAAAAAAAAAAAAATCAGAAAGTTTTCACTGCTTTATTACTATAAGTGTAGGACAGTCTTGATATATATTTAAATTTCTTTTTTAAGAAGCAAAAATAACAGATGGGTTTTATTGTACTTACATTTCTGGAATTTGTCAAACATTTTTTAATTAAATTTACAATGTAATATTCTTTCCTTTTGTTAGGGGGGATATTAATAAAAACCAAACAAAACACTTTCGAGACATAAATCTAGTTAAAAATCTCCAACACAAGAGCAAAGCCAAAATAAATGAAAATTTCAGCTAATGTATTACAGAAAGAATAAAAATAAATAAATAAAATACTGGATGAAATCTGTGTAACATTTTGAAGGTTATTTCCTTTATTTACCAACAAATATTTGTTTAAGGACCAAATGTTCTTCCATGATGAACAATAATCAATAGAGTTTGGAGTTACAACATCTTTCTGAAGTGAAGAATTGTGAAAGTTCAGTAAGTTCAGCGGAATTTCCTCAATTCTGTAACTGCAAATCAAGAGAAACTTAAAACCACAAACTGAGAAAACAAAACTGGGTATAAAATTCCACCGTGAATTTGGGTTTAAAAAGAAATGTCTAATCCAATTAATTTTAAAAGTATTATTTAGAGCACAAAAATCAAGAAACCTCAAACCACCTCATCAGTGTTCATTCATATAGATTTCATAATATGTGTTTTCTTTCTCCAAAGATAATGAAATAAAGCAGTATTTTACACATCTGCTCAGAAATATGGAGTGACATGACAGTATAGACTAGTCTCGATTATAAGAGGAGAAATCCTTTAAAAACCAGTGATTCACCTTCTGAAGATATTCAACAGTGCTTTGATCTGCCTGCACTGACACCATTGTATGCGAACTGAACTGAGCTGGATGATGACATCACGGTTTACTCCAGTGCTGATATAGATAAATTAACTAAATTATTAACTATTGATTCTTACAACCGAATGAATCAATACTGAATTTACTTAAGATGGATAATGACATCATTTTCTTTAAGAGCTGCTGTGCAGCCAAAATAATGTACCAGTTATCACTGTGAAGCTGCTTTGACACAATCTGCATTGTTAAAAGCGCTATAGAAACAAAGGTGACTTGACTTGACTTGAAGAACACCATCAGAATTTAACAACTTTTGAAAGAAAAATCCCCAAATACGTCTTTCACTGGGATAATAGCCTTATGTTTTAACCGACAGTCTTTAATAGTTCACTTAGCAACACTTTACAATAAGGTTCATTAGTTAAACATTAATGTATGAACTAACATGAAATAACCATGAGCAATACATTTGTTACTGTATTTACTGATCTTTGTTAACCTTAGTTAATGAAAATACAGTTGTTCATTGTTTGTTCATGTTAGTTCACAGTGCATTAATCTTAACAAGATTTTAATAATGTATCAGTAAATGTTGAAATTAACGTTTAACAAATATTAATAAATGCTGTAGAAGTGCAGCTCGTTATCAGTTCATGTTAACTAATGACCCTTATTGTAAAGTGTTACTGTTCACATTTATGGATGTTTAACCGAAGGCCAGCAGCTGACTGATGAAGATCTGTCAGGAACAGTAATAATTATTAATATCCCTGCCAGCAACAGACAAACATTTTAAGTGGCTTGATTTAACTTAAATATTAATAAGCTGAAATTGAGAACAAAACAGAAAGAGGAAACACTTTTCAACACAGAGAACAACAGATGTGCAGAACCGGAAGAATAATTCACTCCTGCTTTTCCTTTCAGTGTACAAGTCAAATAAAGCCTGATAAACATAACTTGACGATGCTTTTTGCTCTAAAACATAAATTACACACACCCATAACGACAAATTTGAAGCAGTTCATTTTTCAAAAGGTGCATTTTTAATAAATAACTAGATAAGACAGTTTGTGGTGTGTGTGTAGTTTACATTATAGAACAAAACATCAAAGTATCGTCAGGTTATGTTTATCAGGCTTTATTCGACTCAAACTGGAAAACCCCACAAGAAAAACATTACTGCAGCGCTCTATAATAAAACAATAAAATATAAAAAGATAAACAAGGTGCAACTTATCACACGTTTTATATGCGTGTTATATGCACATGTTCAACATAAATCAATTACAACAGCTTTAACATAAACCATGACAATAAAAATGTTATCATCATACTAGGGTTTTACATTCAAAGCATAATAAATATAATAAAGCATAAAATACAGCAGCTTCGAATGCCATGTTATCATTCATCTTCCTCAAATAATTACTTGCTCACATAAAGTTACTTATTATAGACCCCCTAGTTAACCAGTTTACTTTCTTTTTATTATTATTATTGCATTAGAGTCATGCAGTCATTCTAAGAGGATCCATTTAGATTTTGACTATCTTTTTAAACCACTAATAGTAACTGTAAATTATATAATTGTAAATTTCAGTGGTTTATTGTTCAATGAGATCGAAATATCCCCCTTTTAATTCCAGAAATCTGGTGAAACTAGTGAATTCTTCTTCACTGCTGATCACCATCAGTGTCGGCTTTAATGGAACAACTTCACAAAAACTCAATTGAGACTGAAGAACAGAGAAGGAAATAGGTTAGAAAAATAGATTTTATTAAAGTCAGACAAGAAAACGGCAAAGAGAAAAGCAAAAGATGAAAGCAAAGTCAAGATAAAAACAAAAAGCAGTGACAGAACCTGATGATCAATCATTCATCAATCATCAGTGGATCAGCGCAGACGGTCCCAGCGCCAGATGGAGGCGTCGTCACACACGGCAATCAGAATACTGCTGTCACGACTGAAGCTCGTCTGTCTGATGGCCGACGTGCATTTAGGGAGGGTTAGTGTCGTACACCTGCAGAGACACAACACACACATCAACACACACGCACGAATACACGCACATCAACACACACACACACACACAGAGCTACAGATGCCTGTCAGAAGGCCTGTTCTCTTACTTTGCTTTATGAGGATCTTCCACTTCCAGGTCCCAAACGTACAGCTTCCCGACTTGATTTCCCAGAGCAAGCATCTGAGAAGGTGAAGACACACACTCTTCATTCAGTTCTTCTTGAAACACCAATTACTGACACTGGGCCTCATTCATGAAACTCTCGTAAATATATGAGTAAATTTGGAGTAATTTGTGCGTAAAAAGGGACCTTCCCGAAAACTCTCCTCTGGATTCAAAAACGCTTCGTAAACATCGGATTTGATAGTTAAACGTGTGTATGTTAATTATAATAATTCGTAAACAGGCCGTGCGTGCACACATTCACAATTAGCATAATCCCACATATGAATTACATCTACACAAATTATGTGTCCAGGAACGCTGTGGAATCTTCTGGACTCCTTCTCAGGTTTGGCTCCAGTATATTGCATAAATGCAAAAGAGACTAATAGGCCATATGCTTACCAATAAATATTCAATCAATGTGTGTCTGCCAAAGAGTTTTTATCTAGATGAAAAATTGACTAGTGCTCTTCTGAAAACGGCCAGCTGGTGGCGCTTGAGCACTTTGGAGGCACAGCGTTTTTTCCAGCCGAGACACTTTGGTTGCTGTGATTTGGAATATCCACAGTAGTTACGTGTTACTAGTATCTCATTTTGAAGAATATTACTGAATATAAAAATGCAGTAACCAGCAAACTTCTTCATTGTTGTTCAGTCATTGTACAGGTAAGATGATTGGTTGGTGTGGTACTTGTCCTGCTTCTCCTCCACCGTGATTGGACAGTTGGGTAAAAAGTGACAGTGACGAGCGCTGCATTTTAACCACAGTTGAGTTTAAAAAAATTAAAAAGAGACAGGACAAACAAATTCATGAAATATTAGTATGGTCCATAGTGTCACCAGTTTGCCTAAAAACACACAACGCTCAAATATTTTGTGCACCATTCACATGTGGTAGGGAGCAGGTGTAAATTTCTTTCGTACCAACTAAAATTTACGTCAGAGTATGGCTTTACGAATGATTTACACAAAAATTCGCTCTGCTCGTGTTTCATGAATGAGGACCCTTGTCTGTCATTAGCTTGCTCTCTTGTCAGTAACCTACAGTTCACAGTTCACTTAATAGCAAGCAGAACCTTATACCTTCTGCCAGAAGTCCATAGAGAAGCGCATGTACCAAATGTCACACTGACTGTAATCAAAGCGGCCAAGAATCGTCACATTAGACTCGTTCGGTTTGATTTGGTCAATATCGTCTTCCATTTTCCCAGGTTTCCAACACACAATTGCGTTTTCACATGACTGCGAAACATGACCAAACAAGAGAAATAATAAAGATGAGTAAACAAACTGAAATGTGTGTAGCTGATGTTGTGCGACAGGTGAAAGTACCTTAGAGAGGATCAAGTCACCGAGCCAGCGGACGCAGTCCACGTAGTTCCTGTGGATGTCCCGCGTGGAGAAGTCTGGGAAGTGAATCTTCTGAGACACAAAAGGCCTGAAAACGTATGTAGAAAAGACTAAATCCACATGCTGAAGCACTTAGAGCACTGACCAGTCAGCATCAGCGGTTGGTAAGTGCACTAGATAGTAAGGACTCACCGGTTGGTTTTGCTGGGGTTGTACTCGTATGAGCCGCGAATGGCTTTCTGCATCCGCTCAGAGTCGATCCTCCACAGTTTCAATGAGTGATCCATCCCACACGACATGATCTTCTCACCAAGCAGGTCAAAATCCTACAATCACAAAGACACTTTCATCTACCGGACTTCACAGTTTACTAATAAGCTTTTCATCAGTGTGGGAAAGCCTGCATCAGAAGATGTGCGATTATTATAATTAGATACAAACATTACAGCGATGTTTAATATGGACGAGCTTAATCTCACCGCGCTCAAGACCTCATCGCGATGGCCCTCCACGCCTCCAAAGATGGCCACCAGGGTGTCTGTCTGGATGTTCCAGAGGCGCAGCGCGTGATCTGAACACACACACACACACACACACACACACAATGAAACACTGAGCGCTGAACACACCGCATCTGTACAATCTGAGGTCATTACCTTTACTGACTGACAGCAGGAGGTTCGGATCCCTCGGGTGAAATTTGAGTTCGTTGATTGCGTTACCATGGCCGACATAATGCTGCGGACAAAAAGAAGAAATCAGTGTGAATACGAACACAGAAGCACACAACTGCTTCCACCAATGAGAATTCAGCATGGATTGACATCCATTCGCACTCACTTTGACACACTGCATGGTGATGTGGTTGATAATGCGGATGATGCCACGTGACCCGGCCACGGCCAGCAGTGGGTGACTTGTGCTAGTGTCGAAGGTCCAAGCGCAGGTGTAGAAGTTTTCATCTGCCTAAACAGTGCAAGAGTCAAGAGAATAACAAACGACAGCGGCCGGCAACTGCTCTGAACGACAATCAGAAGACAAGCATTTATGAAAGGATACATCAGCATCGACATACGACTGCAGCAGACGAATCTCTCCCTGAGAATGACACTCGTATAAAGTCACCTGCAGGAACAAGACACAGCCGACATGAGAGAATCAGCAGAGATGAGTGTGTGTGTCAGTGTGTGTGTGTTTGTGTGTGTGTGTGTGTGTGTTCAGTGAATAGCGAGTGACAGACTTCCACTCACCCGGTTGCTGCCGACCGTCGCGAACACCAGCGGATCTCCTTCTTTACTGTGCCAGTTGAACTGCACTCCGAACAGCGGCTGCCCATGATCCTCCTGCACACGTCACATTTCACTGTCAAGGGTGCCGCACAAGTACACACTACAGAAACACCACAGGCTTTCTTACCCTCAGACTGTTGACACACTTGAAGGAATATTTGCATTTCTTGGACTTCCACTTGCCTTTGCCCCAGCTCTTCCTGCCCGGGGCATTGGCCGTGTTGGTCGGTGTGTCTGGACGCTCCAGGTTGGTGCCGCTTTCAACGCTGACGGCGTCATCCTGGGAAAACAGAAACATTAGATTGGAAAAGGATGAATGAACACACCTTGAGAAAACATGCAAGTGAATCAATCTGAGCAGAACTTCATAAATAAACATGTAATACAGACACACATGCAGGTCAGAATCAAACATATTCATATTCACAGACAGACACACACACAGACACAGACACACACACAGACACAGACACAGACACACACACACACACACAGACACACACACACACACACACACACACACACACACACACACACACACACACACACACACACACAGCAGGCTTTAAGTTATTATTATTATGGGTATTAATAGTGAGACTGACTGGGTTTATCATCATCATCATCATCATCATATAAACACATGAAACTTCACTAACTGAAGCCAGTCAGATTATACTCGTGTTATTCTTGACAGTCACACAATCATGTGTGTCTAATAACATCACAACACTGAGCACATTAAATCATGCTGATAAACGAAGGAGATTCTTGCGCTAATGAGAAACACGCGATAACAGACAAAGAGAAACTTCAGTCACGAGCAGCAGCACAAACACACATATTAAACACATTCATTAAACGTACATTATCGTCTCCAGACAGATCGGGGTTGCTGTTTTCATCGCTGCTTAATTTCTGTTTTTTGTTATGCGGCATCTCGTTTCCCGCCTCGGCATGAGATTCAGACATCTTCCTCCTCATCTTCCTCCAGCAATGCCACACTGCCGGAAAGCGAAGCGCGCGCGCTCGTGCCACACCGCCGCGAAACAGCACGACAGCTGCAGTAACACTGAGCGACGGCAGAGGGAGACATTTCACACTCATTTACACTCATCCCTCGAGCTCAGTCAGACCTGCAGATGTTCAGAACTAGATCACTCAGCAGAGAAACAGAGCTTAACAGCAAAGTTTGATGCAAACCTTTTAATGGCTTATAAGTGCGATAATAATTCACAGTGTATAGAGAGGATTTCAACATTTCACGTTATTTAAATGTGTTTGAACCAACTCAGACTATAATAACTGGATGGACATAAGTTTAAAATTAATTGAGATTTAACTTTAATGAAGACTCTCATATGGACGTTTATAGGTTATTAAAGTTTAATGTAGGTTCAGATCTGAAATTTTAACTGCAGTTAACCCTAACCCTAACCTGCTTCACCAACAGGAATCACTGAATCAGGTATTATTTCCTACATGTGATTATTCAGATCATCCCGATCTTTCTGAACACTGGGAATCTGTTCATGTCATCCGAGTGTGTCTTCATCTATTAAACACTCATTGTGATTCTGTCAAGTAAGAAATGTTCCTGGATCAACATTCCTGTCCGAAATTGTAGGCCTAACCCTAACCCTACCCATAACTTCTCTCTGAAATCAGAGGGAAATGCTGGTGAAAACACAGATGTAAAAGCACTAAACCGTGGCTGAAAGCTTAAATGTGAAAAAAACTGTTAACATGTCCCTCAAATCTGATGGGTTAATTTTAATGTTGATCCAGGAACATGTTGTACTTTGTGAAATCAGGTTCAGCATATTGAACAAACACAGAGTTTATGAAGCAGATTGTAGAAGAATCTGCTGAAGAATGAGAGAGAGAACGAGAAATGAAGAAAGAAAGTGTTTGTAACACCACTGACACGCTGAGACATGCCGATTTACGCAATCTTCAGAGGATCTTGATCTGTTTGTCCATTAAAACCGCAGTTTCATTTTCCCAGATGTTTCTGTAGCACTCGTATAGTTTGGTGAGAAAGGAAACAGTGGGACTTTTCTTTTGGAGTGGTCATTATATTGATTTGTTGATTAGAATCACACATTATTCACTGATAGACGCCATGATGAGTGTTCAACAGGCTTTTCTCTGCTTCTCTGACAACAGCCTGAACGGCTCCATGTGACTGAAAGCTATTAAAGTATTATAAACTTTAACAGTATGACTGTAAAGCTGCCGTAACTCATGCTCATGATCAGGGTGTGAACGACACTGAAGTGTGCTTGAATGATCACCTTCACTTTCAAAACAATGGTCATTTGAGTTTATATTGCAGTGTTGTGTACTGTCATCCACTTAATCTCTGACTAACCCACAACAGTGGAGATTCCACAGCCACTGCCGGGTCAAAGGTCACTAACAGAGGACTAATGCGTTTATACTGAACATATAATATTTCTTCCTTTCATCTTAGAAAGAGTACTGAAGTTTTCAACATGACTGAAACATCAGAATAAACCATCAGCTGAATTATGAACTGTGTTTGTGACATCATTATTTAACAAATCCAATGTTTGGTTCTTTGTGTATGTCACTGAATATCAAATGATCTATAAAAAGACATCAGTTGAGGCTGATGACACGCAAGTGCTGGGAATCGGACTCGGACAGGAAGTACAAGCACCTGCAGGAGGAAGTGGGAGTTCCCAGTGTGTCAGTGGAGCTGCTGCTGTTCTCAGTTCAGTCTGATCTGTGTATCAGTGGAACAAATAACCTAAACAATAACAAATATTGAAATCTAAAAATGATGTTTTAATATGAGTGTGATTGGAGGAGCCTGATGTGAATTCAGTAGAGAGTATAAGAATTCTGTTAATGATGTTGATTATTATCTCCTTTAATCTACAGTAAAGCTGAACATTGTGGGAAAGTCGCTCATGTAGTGAAGGATGTAAACAGAGTATGAAAACCTCAAGGCTTTTGTTTAATGATCTCCAGCAGTTTAGACTCTGACTAGCTTCAATAAATTAGGTTGTTTTAATGTGGAGCCTCTTTCAGACGCAGCTTATTATTTAAGATTCACTGAAGAAGAAAACAAGAATGATACTCAGACTAATTCCGGCAGGGGCTTTTATTTAATGTACAACATAAAAATACCACAAAAAAGATCCCAATAATGTGGAAATATTAAGTTCTTAATTAAGATCTGACTGCATGAATTCCTCTAGGCAGGAGCACGTCGATCAGACTAGACTTACCTGTTTATCTTGATCACACTGAAATTACACCCAACAGTCACACAGGGCTCTCGTCTCAGACAGCGCACAAATACTAAGTTGAGATCTCTTCGTGCCTTCCTGTGCTTGAACAGACAATTGAAAACTACTGTTAGGCCTGCCTGAAAAGGCTTTTTTTTGTATCTGGTTTTATTTGTATCTTTGTTGAATTGTATTTATTTGTGCTGTTGCTTGTATTTTGATTATTTGTTAGGGTTAGGGTCATATTTTATTACTGACTGTTTACTTGTCTTTAAAAAAGTAGGCTATTAAAATGATCTTAATTTAATTTAATTATCACCTTAATTTAAGATAGTAGTTTTAGATTTGGTATCGAAATTGGAATAGAGGATTGTGAATTTTCACTAGTATCCAAAATACTGGTGTCATACCTGCCTGATTGTTTCATGACTGGTAAAAAATAGTTTTGGCCAGTAATTTCAAGTCACCGGCCGTTGACAGGTGTGGCAAAAAGTTAGTTTTAGGCCCTGGACACACCTGAGTGTGAGACGCATGAAGTTTTAGATCTTAAGGATTTATAATTCATTATCTGCTTTGAATGCCACATTAATACATTTCGACAGTGAAGATGGAACCTCATGTTTGTCTCCAATACTAGTTTTAGCATTGTATGCTAATGTCTTGAGTTTGATTTGTACATGTACGGTAGTTAATAATGTCTTATTAACAGTGAGTTTGATTTTTTGACCGTTGCTGTAACCAGCATGAACATTCAGAAAAGTTAAAGAGCAATCTGTCATTCAGTGGTTGAAACTTAATTTGGGGTTTAACAGTCTTTAAAATCACAGAGACTGCTGTTAACCACGACAGCTTCCCATTCCCAGAAGATGACCTTGATTTGAGTAATCTTTGTCAGATTTTTTTGTAACCTCCTTCACATCATACTAGATATTAATTATTAAATAAAGATTTAAATGAAATCTTGTTGAGTATGAGGGGATTTCTGATGAGAATCACTGTGTCAGGTTATTGAAACTTGAGGTTTACTGAACAATGAGAATATTGTGGTTTCACGTTTCTAAAAGATTATTTATATACACAAGAAATGTGAAAGTAGCATAAATGCAGAAGTTGAGGTTATAACTGAGGATGATTGACAGGCGTTTGTCGCTTCATTTGACTAGAACAGTTTCAAAAAGTCCTCTAGTTTCACCAGACTCTCCGCGCTCAGAATATGAGGAAACCTTCCTTCCATCTCTTATACAATGACATATTTATTGTGTTTCCCTCTTGTAAAAATAAAACTTACATAAGTGTAGGATTCACCTGGGATATACTTTTCAAATCTATTTTCAGTGTCTTCCCTGTGTCTATTGTATGTAAATGAATGTGGAATTTTGTCATTGTGGTGAATTTATAGACATTTAAAGGTCAAAGTTTCGCAGCAGATGAACACGGCTGTGACGAACACTTTAACAGGTAGTTACTGTGTCAGTAAAGCGTCATTGGTACGATGAATAAAGACTATTACTATTACTGGTACTATTACTGCCTTTTTCTGGTATATTACATGAACTCCTGTAAGTCGTGTTGAGGTGTATGCTTGTTTTGAACAGATCTTCAGTGGGATCATTTCCTGGTCTGGATCAGTTTTCTGCTCTTTTGTTCTGAAATGTGTTTAGAGTTCTGCTTTAGTCTCTCTGGTGAAAACTGAAACGCTGGTGAGAACAGAGAATGCTAACAAGGAAATTTTATTTAAGACTGAATTACAGTTGACAATTCAATATCAAGTGACCTGCAGAGAAACACAAACCCACTCCTGCCATAATATATACAGAACACAAAACCATCACCTCATGAACATGAACATCAGCAAAATCATACAGATAAAGTCAATATGAGCTGTTAAAATCTCTGTTTTCATAAAGAATCACCTTTAACCCTATTTTAGACCAGGTTTTACTGTTGATTCTGAGAATAACAGTTACAAATGAAACTGAATAATCTAAATATTAATCCAGGATAATTAGAGGACGTCTAGAGAATCACATGATCTCACAAAAAAGTTAATTATCAATGGAAGAAAGTCCTAAAAATGACATGCTGAAAACACGCCTTAAGTTAACAATCAGGGACGTTCTGGTCCAACTGGTTTAAAGTTACTGATTACCATCTTCAGTAAAGACCGTTGAAAATGTTTAACACTCGAACCTTCTGACTAAACACACATGAGAGTAATAATAATACGGATATAGTTACAATGTTTGAAGATTATAGTTTACAACCCTTTACACACCAGAGCCAAATGCAACACTTCAGATCTGCTACTGAACAACAGAAGAAGATTCACTGTTCAATCCAGTCACTGAATCTGAACGAACACGCTTCACTTCCTTTCTCTTTAATGTTGTGTCTTCTGTTTATTATTATTACTTTTGGAATAATTTATCCTGACCCTCCTCATTACACTGGATTCTTCTTCTATTGTCAGGCAGATTCTCTGAACTGTTGCTCTCACTTTCCTGTGCCGTCTACTACTCAGTAGTGAACAATGATAAAACTGTTTCATAGAAACAACCGACATCTGCCTGAAGTGGCAAATGAATCTGTACAGACCGGACTGCCTGACTGACAGCGATTCCTAAGGGAAGAACGGGACGGTCGCTCAGGAGCGGGGCAGCACTCCTTTACCTTTCAGGATCCGACGCACCTGTGGATAGGACAGAGGAAGAAAACGGGTCAGTGGAAAGTTCTATGGCATCGGTGAGTCACGCGGCCTGAGGCTCTTTTGACTGAACCGCTCAGACCGGTTTCATGAACGTTGAGTTCTCTCGTTTAACACTACATGACTCTTCAGAAGCAGGTTAATCTGGAGGGTTTTCTGACCTGGTCTCCCAGCGGACCCTCGGGCACCAGCTGGGCCGGCTGCTCGTTTTCCAAGTTCTTGGCGCTGGGATCGGCTCCTCGTCTCAGCAGTAACCGAACCACGTCCACCTGAGCCTGCCGACCCTGCAGCGCGCTGGCCATGTGCAGCACCGTGTTCCCATTGAACGCCTGTCGATGACATCACACAGCGAGCGGTCACATGATGCCCTAGCGCCGCGGGGGTGAACGCGCGCCAGACAACACTCTTCACTTACCTTAGCGTTTATGACAGAGAAGTAGCTGGGCTGATCCAGAAACAGGCGCAGCAGCTCAATGTTGGCCTCTTCGGCAGCCATGTGCAGAGCGGTGCGGCCACTCTTGCGGTCCTGTTTGAAACACGGAGAAAATGCGTGAGCCGGGAACATCAGACACAACGGCACCTAAAGCGGCTGCAGAACCACCTTCACCTTAGTTTCCAGTGAAGCGCCCATGAGCAGCAGAGTGGCGATACACTCGGAGAGCAGCTTCCTCTTCTGCAGCAGAGCCGGACTCTGAGCGGAGGGGGGCGTCCCGCCACACAGCAGCTCCTGCACCACGGCATTATGGGACAGGACTGCCACGTGCAAAGGTGTGAGGCCTACCAACACAAGAGCCATGTTTAATGTGCTGTAGATTAATTTATTAAAATACCAGGACAGATGAAGCTCAGGTTGACTGACCATCATAGTTGACCACCTCCACATTGACCTGTCGCCCACTCGTCACCATGGATTTCTGGATGGCCTGAAGGGAAACAGTGAGTTAGGTACTTACGCAATTCACAAGAAAGCTCAAAAGAGTAAACAGATCTCAACACGAAGGGAGGTGTTCTGAACGGCAAACGACTGCAGCGATGTTTGCGTGCCACGACCTGTCGGCAGTTAATGGCTGACAGAAACGCAGGCATGTTGTTTTCTACTCTTATCAAAGAGGGCTGTGTTGTACGGCCGGTCGAGGGAAATTTTTCTCTGCGTTGCGTGCCGTTTTTTTGAGGAAATGCACAGTCAAGCATGTCATGAGGAAGTCAGTGAGCGCCTGGTTAAATAAACACAGCGCATCAAGATGGAATTATAGACAAGGACTGTTGATAGATGATGAGATAATGAGGAAAAACAGCGGCTGACTGACGCATGCGCAGGCTAACAAGGAAATATTGTGTTGTACAAATTCTTCACGGTTGTAGGGTTAGGTGGGGCCAGGATGGCTGACTATGTATTCAACAACTGACTAGTCAATTAGCGAGTTCGACTTGTGAAGGCGCATATATCTATTTCAATTTAGAGCATTTAAGTGTGCTAATAGTGTGCCAACGGTTAGCATTGTAAAACTATGATAAGTTTCTTCTCTTAACTCATCTGATGTAAAGCCTCAAAGCAGCGCTTCTGTACAGATTCAATCACCGTTGGACGTCAGATTAGTGTTGTCAAAAGTCTCAGTGGCCAATCAGAGGTGTTTACGAATCTGCTCAAGAGCACTCTGTCACATTTGTACAAATTTGACACTTTGAGTGTTGTTGAGCGGATTCGTAAACACCTGATTGGCCATTGTGTTGACACGCCCATCAGATATGTCAGTGATTGGCTACAATGATCGACGCACAGGAGCGTTTGAAAGCAGGTGTCTATCAGCGGACTGTCCGCTGCTTTTTAAACGCTCCTGTGCGTCGATCATTGTAGCCAATCACTGACATATCTAATGGGCGTGTCAACACAATGGCCAATCAGAGGTGTTTACGAATCCTCTCAACAGCGCGTCACATTTTTAAAATTAAAAGTACCTAAGTTGGTACTTTTGACAATACTACTTCAGATCTCCCGCAGTGAATCATGTTGTCCTGCTGATGTCTTCTTTAGAATAAAAGAATATTATAAATATGATAATCTAGTGGTTGAGGTTCATTCAATCATAGTGTGAACAGAAAGAGTTTGATTCGGTTTGATGACCGACATTGACTCGTAACATTAGTGCCAAATCAATATGCACTCGGCTAACAAACAGTAGTATGGATTTACATCCAGGCAAAGGCAGTAACAGGAAGTACCTGCAGTGTAGAGGTGTGTCCCTTCTCAGCACACACGTGTAACGGGGATCGGCCCCAGCAGTCCATGGTGTTGATTTCAGCTCCGAGCGAAAGCAGGTCTTGTGCAATCAGGTGCTGATCTGCAGCAACACTGACCTGGAATGCACTCTAATTGGAGGAAGCACGAGATCAGGTGAGTAATGGCATATAATCACGGCTTTAATAACAGGATGTGTGCACAGGTATGATCATGTCATTGTTCAGAATTTAGCAAGCTTTCACAGATAATCCCATTGGTCAAATGGGAGTGATTTTTCTTTACCTGGTGGTTGTGTTCTTTCATGTCCAGCATGTCAATGGTGGCCATTTTTCTGGCGAGCACATACGCCAGCGCTCTTCTGCCCTGAGCCACTGCGATGTGCAAGAACCTGCGAATCAGTCAACAGTCACTCCTAGGCTCTTTGCCACACTCCTCTAAACACAACAGCCTATGATTCTCTATTACCAGCTGAGATATGCTGTTAGCGGAGGTCTGGACCATGTGCACATTAGTAAAGGCTGTGGTTACTCACGTGTCTCCGTCCCCGTCTCTGGTGGTGAACTCCACAGAGCTCAAAGCAGCCAGTTTCTCCTCCTCCTGCTGGATCTGCCACTGGAAGAAGGACACTGGGGCGTCTGCGGTCACATGGAGAGAGCCCAGCGCCGGGATGGAGGGCGTGTAAGTGCCCTGCGCGGGCAACAGCAGACGGCAGTCGGTGTACATGCGACTCTCAGCTTCAGTGTACAGGCCCAGAAGAGACTCTTGACCCTGAGCTGGACGACACACTGGCGCTGGACATCCTCTCACGGTCACAGACTCAATGGACAGGACCTCACCGAAGTCCTCCAGCATCTCACTTTCATAAAACATGTTCTCATCTTGGGCACATAGAGACTAGGAGAGACCGGAAAACATAGAACAAGGGTTATGGACAGTTATTGAAAAGGATTATGAAGCTCCCTGTGAATCTAAACAGGAAACTCAATGTCAAAGCACAGTACAATAGTAACAAACATAACGGTTAGTTCCCATCCTCTCGGTTTTGATTCCCTCTGCCAGGAGTAACAGGTATAAACCTTCATTGGTCATAGATTAGATTAGGGTTCAATTCTCACTATTAACTACAAATTTTACCTCTCTAAACTCCTTATTACTGCTTATTAATAGTTAGTAGGTATTGGGTTGGATTAAGGGGTGTAGAATATGGTAATGTAGAATAAGGCATTAATATGTGCTTTATAAGTACTAATAAACAGCCAATATCCTAGTAATACACATGCTACTAGTTAATAGTGAGAATTGGACCCTAAACTAAAATGTTACCCATTCATTCATTCCCACTGCTATTTCTCTGTTAAATCCGGGCATGGGGAAGCAGGTAGTTGTTTGGGCCTGTTGTTTTCTTGTGTAGATTTGTATGTTATTTTTAATGTATTGTAAATTGTCTTTTTGTATGCTGGTCTTGCTTCAAAACCAACTGCCCTTCAAACAAACAAATAAATACATAAAGATAACTTGATGAGGGGTGATTGTAAGGGTTCATCACAACACAAGACCAGCTGGTCAATAGTCCGTCTCTTGCTTCGGATTTGAGATGTTTAGAAACTCATTTAACTAAAACTTATATAAAACTATCTATACTGTACGCTATGATTCTTATTAAACTGTATAACATAGAAGAAAAAACACACATTAGAATCACAGAACGATGTCACATGATCCAGTGAGAGACACTATATAAAACTGAGCATTAAAACACACCAGGGCAGTTCCGTCTGTGGCTCGCAGTCGTTTCACAGGAGAGTGAGACAGATTCTCTGCTTCCCTCTTCCTCTGCAGCAAATGGGTTGTAGCTATAATGAAACAGAAAATTATTTTCCAGTCATTTTTGACAAACAACTTCTTGATACAATTTCAACACATAACAGCATACATTGATGTAGTTACCTGGACATTCACTCTCAATTTGATATTGCTGAACCTGTGAAGAAGCAAATAATTATGTTAATTTATAATACAATACGAAATACAGCACTGTGGATTTATTAAACCCATCATAAATATGTACCTGTATCTCATGTTGACGTTTCTGCATGATCAGCTCTTTGACGGTGTTCTTCACGCGCACACCTTGATACCGACTCAGTTTCCGCGCGCTCAGATCTTCTACTTACAAGAAAAAGACTAGAATTAAACATTACTTAATTTAATCAGTTTAATTACTGTCCTCTGAAACCCGATGAAAATGATTTTCCTCTGAATATCATACATTGTGTGGCTTTTGACAGTCAATCTGCATAAAAGAACTAGTTTGACTAACTAGCAGTAAGTCAAGTGATAATCAGTTATACTTTTCGGATTCAAATGAGAAAAATGTACATGTAAATGACTTTTAAAATAAGTTATGATCAGTCTTGGAAAAAAGACATTAAATAATTAACTTGTCTAAGCAGTTTAACGTTACGCTATAAGTTTTATTCACCAACACATTGATTTCCTGACTCTCATACAGTTGTGCTTAATTCAAATGTAACTGAATTATGCGTTATTAATTATAAATATTACAAGATGATTCATTATTTCCTACCGTTGAAGCAGTTTCGCGGACTACCCGCATCGCTCCAGCTCTGATCCGAATCAGAGTGTGGAGATCCGGCCGACAGATTCGGTTCTGTGGGAGAAGAACAACCGTAGAATGACCACAGGTTGACCGGACTCGTCATAACATCGGTGTCCCGGTCCAGAAGACACGAGAATTCCTCAGAAACTCTGTCAATTATCATTTTCTCTTGCTGTGATGCGCGTATGAGAGTTTGATCTGAATGACGCGACGCAACATTGACTGAAGAACTTATTAGCGAGTGACGAGCGCCGTGACGTCAGGACACGCCTTCATTCAGGATTACACGCACCAGCATTCAAAATAATTTATGTAATTAAAATATAATTAAAACAACATGAGAGATTCGGTTCTTGTTTTCAGATGCGAGCCTATGTAAATCTGACCAGAAGATCTTCATACCTGTTATTGATTAGCGCCATCGAGATCTGAGGTGTTAAAAATGTACTGCAGCCCCTCAGAGAAACCAGATAATCCACATCTACAACTCAAGACAGTGTAAATGAACGAATAAGGGTAGGCTATGACAAAATGTGAAGAAACACAGCACAATCGCGCAAATGGAAGAACAAGTTATTAATGTTAAATTAGTCAGAAGAAGAAACTCGGTGATGATACAGAACCTGTAGTCACGGTTAATGAGCTCCATCTAGTGTTAGTCCAGCAGCTGATCAGGGTTCCTCAAGTCCAGTCCTGGAGGGCCTCGAACCCTGATCAAACTCACCTACCTGTGATTGTCCAGTGATCCTGAAGACTTGCTTAGCTGGCTCAGGTGTGTTTGATCAGGGCTGAACTCTGCAGGGCAAGATCTGAGGAACTCTGGTATCAATATTGTTGCAGTCCAGAGTATTCCAGACTGTGCAGAAAACAATTAGGTATACTTTACAGATAACAGTTATACACAATAATAAATATACAAAAGATACAGATTGCAAATATAATACACAAAATACACAATTATATACATAATCCAATTACAGATGTACAGTGGGTTAGTAAGTAGATGGTTATTGTGTTAAAGTGCACTGCATGCTGCATTAGAGTCCAGTTTGGGTGAAATTGTGGTGACGGAGTGTGAAGTGCAGTGAATGGCAGAGACAGAGTTTTAAAGGTGTATCAGTTCTGGGTGTTCAGCAGAAGCGGTCCTTCAGTCGGCCGCAGAGAGAGTCACTGATGATCCTCCAGGCTTTCCTACACTCACCACCTGGTGCAGATGTCCTGGAGGGAGAGAAGCCCACGTGAAAGGCAGTTCACACTAACCTCTGCAGAGATTTACATGTGCCAGCGGTGATGTTTCTGTACAGGCAGTGATGCAGAAGGTCAGGACGTTCTCCTCTGAGCAGGTGTAGAATTCAGGCACCTGATGATAAAGAGACACAGACACTGTGGGACACAGGAGTGGGATAAGAACGCAGCACTGAGGAGCACCAGTGTTGAGGGTCTGCGGGGTGATTCTGTTGCCCATTCTGATGTCTGCCTGACAGGAAGTCCAGGATCCATCCAGCTGCACAGAGATCCGTTCAGGCCAAGAGCTTCACGACGAGGTTAGCAGGCACTATAGTACTGAATACTGAGCCAAAGTCCACAAACGGTGTTCTCACACAAGTGCTCTTGTTGTCCAGGTGGCAGAGCTGTGTTTAGGGTGAAAGCAGTGACATCATCAGTGCAGCGGATGCCATGGTATGAGAACTGTAGTGGATCAAGTGAGGCAGGCAACAGAGTCTCTGATCAGCTTCTCAAAACACTTACTGAAGACACCATCAGAGCAACAGCAGTCATTCAGGCTTGTAATTTGAGCTGATTTTGGTATGAGCAGAATGATGAAAACACAGAGGAAGGGATTGAAGATGTCTGTGAAAACACACACTCTGAGAACACAGCCTGGAACGCCATCCAGATCCGCAGCCATGCGGATATTCACCCTTCAGAAGGATCGGGTTACATCAACTAGTAATCATCGAGCTTGTCCTGTAGAGGCGGCAATGTTCAGTTTTTTCCTCTAATGTCTGTGATGTTATTAATCAATGTTAATAATCAAAATGAGATCAAAACCACATTTAGATTTTAGTGCAGGACAAAAACATGTTTTCTTTCTAACCCTTTTGATGGAAATGACCACAATGGCGAAGGAAAGTAAAACTTTATTTACAAAAATGTTTTGTTAAATATCTGACATAGAAAAAAGAATAAAAATGTGAAATAAATTAACACTTGCTGCAGCACATACTGTAAATATCCAGATGCACACATTCAAATATTTATTTATAAGTTCAAACTATCAAATCAATTCACATTTATTCCACATACCTACATGCTCCTCTACAGTTCAGGGCTTTTTAATAAGGAAACAAGTCTACTGGTAAGTGCACTGAAAGACCTCGGGATGTAAAGTACGTCAACGACTCTTAAAGCTGTATACTGATATTCCAACAGTGTAAATGTATGTACACTGTTAGAAAGGCAGCAGTGGCCAGTCATATAAAGTCACTGTTGAGTTAAACACACAACCCTGTTCAATCAGAGTGTCTGACCACTGACAACATTAATGTGATATGGAGATCAAAGGCTACGTGTCAACATGTCTATTAAAGTCAAGTGATGATTTCCAAGAAAAGCCAACCTCTGTCCACAAGGGCAGCGGGTCACATCAGTCTGACGGAGCATGTGATGTCCTGTAATGCCTCAGGTCAGGACAAGAGCTCTTGTTTTCCCTGAGGAGGGAGATCAGATAGATCTTGTGGGGTTCCTGTTTGATCTCCTGCTCTTTCCTCCTCCTCCTCCAGTTGCTGTACGGATGACAGGTACTGCTCCAACAGGCTGCCGTCCTGACCGTCTCCAGCGGCCGTCACTGTCTCCGGTGATCCGGCAGTGACGCTGCTGCTCCGGCTGGCGTCCAGCACTGCCTGTCGCTCTCCAGGGGAGTGAAATCCAGACTCCGGGATGGAGATCTCAGTGCGGAGAGGAGCTGCAGCAGGAACGCTGGGATTTAATGCAGAGCTGTGTGCTGCACTGAGCCGCTCGTTCACAGACGACTGCCACTCCAGCACGGCCTGAAGCTTTTTGATAAACACAGTCACAGAAGCCAAGATGGTCAACTTTACCAGTCAGAAATATTTATTATCAGACATAAAGTGTACTTTGCCCTAAAAAACAAAAACTTTTTATCCCTCTGACTAGGGATGGACGATATACCGTTAGACATTATTAACTGGTAGAAATTTGTCAACTGGTAGAGATTTTGGACTATCGTCTGTATGATATATTGTTTTAGTATCAACGTCCCTAATATTTCCCCATCTTGAAGGTTTAATGCAGGGGTGGGGAACGTTGATCCTGGAGGGCCATTGTCCTGCAGAGTTTAGCTCCAACCCTGAAAAAAAAAAAAACACTCACCTGCCTGCAACTTTAGTAATCCTGAAGACCTCAATCAGCTGTGTGTTTAATTAAGGGGTTGGAGCTAAACTCTGCAGGACAATGGCCCTCCAGGATCAACGTTCCCCACCCCTGGTTTAATGTAAGCAACAGACGAATGAGCATGAATGATGTCTGGTCTCTAATGTCTGTCAGAGCAAACGCCTCTTAAGTATTCTTGTGTTTGTACAGTGCAGGAGCTTTTCTCAAGATCATGTAAACTCAGATGATCACAAAATAAGCCCAACAGGGTCATTTGACTTTAATTAGGACTGTATATGATGACTTATCACACAACATGAGATACTGTTTTGAGTTTAAATTGTTACTATTTTACTTGTAGCCAGATTAAAGCTAAAAGAAAAACAGTCCTTTCTAACCATCAATTCCAGAAATAAGACAAACACATATTAATAACAATAAATTGATATTTTCTAGTTAGCTAATATATTTAGCTTTAACATAATACTAATCCTCCATTTTAAGTTCTCACTCTCTTATCTCTAACCCGGTCATGTTGGGCAAATGTCAAATGTCACCAAAAATCAATTCTGATACTTCACACATACTGGCAAGACTCTTTTCGTCACCCATCATTTATTCCCCAGCTGAGATACATGAGTAGTATTCATCTGGTAGTCATCGTCATACTGACCTGCTTCCACAGGAACTTCACGGCTTCTTCCTGCACACGTCTCTGCAGTCGGTCTTCTTCTTGTTGCTTCTTGTTCCTCTCCAGTTCTGCGGTCAGGTGGACGATGTGATCCTGCATCCTGCGCAGACGGATCTCGGCACGCACTTCTTTGGCTTGTGGGTGGCAGTGGCGTGTGCAGTGACCCCTCCACCAAGACTGGATCCTTACAGCTGCGTCATGTGGTTCACACAGTCTCACTTTACACTGCGGCACAGCAGCTTTCTGCATCCCCGTCCACTCACAATTCTCCACAGAACCATTCTGTAACACGGCATCACCGTTCAACACATGCTGCTGCCCGTCTGCTGCTCCATCCGTGTGACAGAGCTGGTCCAAACGATCTGAACCATGTGTCCGAGAGGTGAGGACAGCAGATGTGGGAGGAGCCAGAGAATCATCAAACTCCTCTTCGCCACTGTCAGGAGTTGAAGCAGGATGAACAGCAGGGTTAAAGGGCAAAAAGGCAGATTCAGAGGACAGCAGACTCCCATGAAGCTTCTCCTCATCAGTCTGCACATCCTCCACAATCATCCTGTCCTGAGCAGCGGGTGGAAGCCGGACAGCAGCGACCGTGGGTGAAGACACAGCACCCATCCACGCATTTACCTGAACTCCTGGATCCAGATCTACAATCATAATGGAGAAGAATCACTACAGGAGAAAATGACACTAAAGACACTGAAGGACAGATTCACTAAGAATGAACTGCGGCCGCTAAAGCCCAGTTTCCCTGCATATCTAGTGCCTGATTCACTAAAAGAATTATGTAGATCAGTCAAGAACACAAGCACAGGCACTGATATCAACCTGCAAATGACAGATATTTGACTCCTTTAACTGAAACATTCTTGTTTGAAAAAATACTGCTGTTGTTAAAAAAAGTGCACTCTTTTATATATGACAAGGACTGCATTCATGTAACACCAGGTTTCATTTGCTGGACAATTTTTTTTTTATAAAAAACAAACAAATTATCATCTATAATGATCCTTGCACATTTATACATGTCAATTATACACTGCAAAGCTGGCACTTATTCTGGCCTTTATGTGGCGTTTTGTCTTCACACTGAATTTTGAGAAGGAACAGAACATTAGCATGGCTGTGTGAAGACTGAGCCCACTAAACTAGGATGCAGGTGGGTGGTGAATAAGACAGATATTTGCAGATATTTGCCGACACACCACATTCAAAAACGGTTAGCCTGTGACTGATCTGACCTTTCTGAGCGATGACATCATCACCATCATCGTCATCTATGCTCTTGTGGTCACGCGACTGCTGCACGTCTAGATGTGTGGGCCGAGATGGACTCTGGGACCAGCAGAGACGCGTTTGCTGCAGCTGTCTCTGATGCTGTCTGCAGACACCCAGACAAACACACACACACACACACACACACACACACTGAAGATCAGGTTTGCTGTGGATTAAATGCTTTGTTTTGGATGCTACCTTTGCTTGTTGAGGATTCTCTCAAGTTTAGCGTCCTCTGCAGACTGTAAGGCAGTTGTGGCGGTCAGGGGACACGTGGATGCCAAATACTGGACCAGCTGCGCATGCTGCCCGGGACGAAATGCACGGCCTTTACCTTGACTGTACAGCCACTCTCCTTTCAGTCTGGTAACAAGGAATGTTGTCATTAGTAACGGAGATGCATCTTAAAAGGTCAGTTCATCCATAAATGAAAATTCTGTCATCATTTACTCTCCCTCATGTTGTTCCAAACCTGTAAGACTTTCGTTCCTCTTTGGAACACAGATTTAGATCTTTTTAATGAAATCTGAGAGATGTCTGTTCCTCTATTGAAAGTCTATGCAACTACCACTTTGACACTTCAAAAAATTCATACAGAGATCATAAAACTAATCCATATTAATCGAGCGGTTTAGACCAAATTTTCTGAAGAGATGCAATCACATTATATGATGAACAGATTGAATTGATCCTTTTATTCACATATAAACATTCAACATGTTGTACACTACTTGAAATGTTTGATATCTGTTTAGGCCAGTGGTTTTCAGTCCTGGTCCTGACGCTCCACCGTGTTTCTCTCTTATCTGATGCACTGAGGGGCCGTTTACACAACACTGTTTTAAACTAAAAACTGAAAACTGTTTATTTTGGTTGTTCATTTACACGACAATGGCAAAACAACGTTTTTAGTCGTTTTCACGGATCCTTGTGAACAGGGATCGTTCTGACATACATAAAAAACGCAAAGGAATAACTTTTCTATTTTTAGTACATTGTTGTCATGTAAACGTACCCTTAGTTCAGTTCAGTTCATGAAGCTCTTTCCTTACAAGCTGATGATCCGAATCAGGTGTATTAAATAAGTGAGACATACAAAATGTGCCAAGCGATGGAGCAGCAGGACCAGGACTGCAAACCTGGTTTAGAGGTTGATGAAATTCCCTTCGTTATGGATGCTAGATGGTCTGCAATTTAATGCAAAATAATGTGTGACGGAAGGGTCTGTACAAAATGGTGTGTAGTGCAACAGTAAAAGACAGACTCAAACACAGACTGTAACTCTTATAGTGAAAAATCACCCAACTCACCCCTCTTTTTGTGAAATGACGTATCCATCCAGCACCTTCAAATGGAGACACCAGCTCACCACATACGGGCGATAATCACAGCCGGGTAGAGAGGGCGTGGCCATGACACATGGGTTACTCATGATGGACAGCTGCTCCAGGTGGTGTAACGGGGATAAATACGACACCTGGAATTGAGATACACAAAGAAATTGAGAAGGTGCTCACTGCAGAGCAAATGGGTGGAACTAACGTCCAGCAAGGATGAGCGAATGTACAACCACACCCTAATCCTACCCTACCCACAACAATATCTCTATCCAGCTGGCCATCATAGACTCTGCAGTGAGTACCACTTGAAGAAATTGAGGGCCATCATGGTTTTCCCACCATTCCATCACTGTTTTTCGTGCTGTGATTGACGTGTTTTTAAGATGTTGCGTTAAAAATACAAACTTAAACATCTGGTATTGTGTTATGTATTGAACATTGTTATTCTAAATTAAAATTAAATATACCATCTAGCTGGCTAACATTGATGAGTTTTTGTTTAAACTGCAAGACTAACTGCATCGGTTAAAGTGAGTTAGGGTGATGTAATGTTTTTTTCTCGTATGACAGTTTTCCAGCAAACATGCATGTATGAATGTAAAGCTGTCCTGTGAAGTTTTATTTTCTAATACTCTATTTAATGACATAAAATATAACTTTTTTCTGGTGCATTTATTACAATACATTATTAAAATAACTGATCATTTTTGACTGATCAAAATCCTATTTGCTGAGCTCAGACACACCGTGCTCTCCATAAGTGTGATTTTATGCAGAAAACATGAAGGTGGTACTTCAAAAACATAAAGGTAGAAGCTTAAATGGCAATGATGCTTGCAAAAATACATTATTATGAGATTTATTTATGGATCAAGACCATAAATGTGTACAGTTTTTAATAATCACATTAAATTAAGGCTGCAAGAAATGGAATGTGTGATCACAAATGTAGGGCGGGGCTTGATTTTGTCTGTGAGGAATTGATTGGATGGTTGTGGTTTGCTGTTGGTGGATCTCATGTGAGTGACAGGTTGCCCCATCCTCATCATCAGAGAAGAGAAGAGGGAGAAGATATTCTGATTCAAGATTATGAATTTAACACAATAATGATGTGCACGGATAAATCATTTGTAAACTGCAATATTCCAAAGAAAGAAAAAAAGAATTGTCCATTTTGATTTCATGGTGACTTTAACTTGTGAAAAGGACTGACATACTAATGACAAATGCATAGCAGAAATGAAGCAAAACAATAAATAAACAAACAATAAAACAAAAACAAGAATGTTGAGGTTTGTATCGTCTACCTCGGCGAGGTCTCTGATCTCGTTCTCTGCGAGCGACAGGACGCTGAGGTTCGGCGGCAGGTGGGCAGGAACAGTCCGGAGAGTCGTGATGTTGTTTCCATGCAGAAGAAGAGTCTGAAAAGGGTGAGACGAGTCTTAAAGATCACGATCAGTTTTATAAAATATTCCTCTTTTCAAGAGAGACATGAGATCCATCTCTCAAAGGCACACGGCAAATACCTTTAGCGCCGAGAGCTTTGTGAGGTCTCCTATGTGAGAAATATTATTGTCTGACAGATCAAGATGTTGAAGGGAAACACAGTTGTGAAGCTGCTCTATGACCTGGACAAACACAGACAGATGTGACATTGGTTCTGATGAGGCCAGGAAGAATCAGCCTCCTTTTCAATCAATTACATGGTAGTCTGAAAAGTACCTTAATGTTGTTTCCAGCTAGATTGAGCCATTCAAGGTGAACCAGGTCCTTCAGCCCCTCAATATATCCGATACTGTTGTTTGGGAGGTTCAGAATTCGTAAGTTAGTCAGCTTTGAGACGCCCATCATGCGCACCAGCCGGTTCGAGGCCACAGACAGCTGTGAACAGACAGCAGGTGACACAGACTCATCTGAACTAATGACTGGTGTCAGTTTAATGTAAAAAACAACACACCTGCTGAAGAACTTCATTACGCTCCAGGTGCTCCAGCTTAATGATGTGGTTCTGGTCCAGAATAAGAATGTGCGAGTCTCCTCGACAGAAAACCTTCGAATCCAGTTTGTGGAGACCCTGATTTGAAAGGTCTAATAAACCAGGACCTTAATAATAGAACAAAACACTGAAACTCTATTCATGGACTAGAGATATCTGCCCTAACAACACACTTTCAATGATGTAAATTAATTATTCCAAAGCCAAAAGAAAAGTCAAATAAAATCTACAGAGGTTTATTAATATAATTTATATGGATTAAAGAAGAAACTGAAATCTGAAGTTGATATTGACAGCAATAATCGACAAAAAAAAACTCGACATCCAGTACAAATAAATCAAATAAAGCCCATCCTATCAGATGTGTTATAAACAGCAGATACGCAGATGAAATCCTGTCAGTGTAATAACAGCAGGGTTCAGATTTCTGCACAATTATGACAAAAACTGATCAGACGTCAAGTTCGTCACGAGCGCCAGACGCTGCATGTTAAACATGATGTACCGCGTGTACAATAGCATTACAGTGTCTGTCTGCAGTTAAAATACTGCAGTATATATCCATCTAATAAATCGAACTGATTCATCGTTTTTTATTTCGCATACCTTCGTAATTTGACATTTGCTCCACCGGATCGGCGATGATCGCCTCGTCAGTCGCCGCCATACTTCCCGCTTGAGTCACCGCCAGGCAACCGATCGTCTATTTGATTGGATAAATGAATCTCGAAACAATAATAATTTTGGATATTTTTATAAGATAGCTAGTTATATTTATATGTCAAATGTATGTTTTTTTTGAAAAAGTACTTTACATTTGTGAAATAAGCTCCTTTATAAACCGCTTACCCACAATTCCTTTTCCTTTTCCCTGTCTGAAACGCCGCCATGAAGTGAGTGTCATCTGTGTTCATCCATAAACATCTTAAATGTTATCGTGAAAAATCGCATTAAAAAGTGTTTACAGGTTAATAGTAAATATGATGAATTTGTAATAACTCTTATTTCTGACGTGTAGGGTCGAGCTGTGCAGTTTTAGTGGATATAAAATCTATCCCGGTCATGGCCGGCGCTACGCCAGGATCGATGGAAAGGTAAAACACAAATTATACGAGAACTTTATTTCACGCTTTGATTTTATTAAGTGTTGATCGATGAGTGACTTACAGCATCTTGTGATGCGAAAATGTTAATGTCTGGCAGTTCATGTGTGTTCAGTTTGGTTATTTAGCCTAGCACTGGCCTGTTAGCTCGCCAGGTAAATGATCGGGCTGTAGCTTAACTGTGTGTGTGTGTGTGTGTGTGTGTAAGAGAGAGCTGAATTTAACTGGCTTCAAGATTGAAAATCAAAATAATAGATGGTTCTCAATGCTGTGCAAAACATTGTTACAAATTGTCTCAGATCAGATGATACCTGACTAAACTGAATAGGTGACGTCAGTCTCGTATTATAGTAATGTGATGTTAATGTAATCGCTCTTTTCTGCAGGTTTTCCAGTTCCTGAATGCTAAATGTGAGTCTGCGTTCCTGTCCAAGAGGAACCCCAGACAGATCAACTGGACCGTTCTGTACCGGCGCAAACACAAAAAGGGCCAGTCTGTGAGTTTGACACCTTCAGCTCTCCGTATTTGTTTGACTGTACTGCTTTTAAAGGCAAAGTTACGCTTTAGATTGAACCAGGAAAATGTGCTTCTTGTTAGTACAATTAATTAGATGCTCATTAGATGTCACCTTATTCTGTCCACCAACCAGCCAGACACATGCACAGGATTGTGGGATATCATGGCTAAGCAGGAGACATCTATGAGCCCTCACAAACCTCTCATTAGACTGATGTGACCGGAATTAAATTGGGATGTGTCTTCATTCCTAACCCTGAAGGCAGTGGTTTTTCAGCCACTGGTGTGTGTGTGTGTGTGTGTAATGCATGCTGAGTGACTGAGTGGAAGTTGATCTTGGTTTTTTTTAATTTTTTATTTATTTTTTTTGGCTCCGTTAGGAAGAGGTGTCAAAGAAGCGCACGCGGCGCGCTGTGAAGTTCCAGCGGGCGATTACCGGCGCGTCTCTGGCTGAGATCCTGGCCAAGAGGAACCAGAAGCCTGAAGTGCGTAAAGCGCAGAGAGAGCAAGCCATCAGGTCAGAGCCTCGACTAACAGGCTGTCAATTTGTCCATCACATTTTCATTAAAGTTAAAATGTGTTTTTGTGGCCATGTCTTAATCTAAACTGCAGTTTTGTATAGTTCATCATTGTTCTTACAAATTTGCACTGTACAATAATCACAATTCTTATCACAATTTTCAAATAATTTTAGTCCAGAAGTTCTTGATTAATTTGTTCAGGTGTGTTAGGACTAAACTCTCTGAGAACAGGGCTGGATTTGAAGAACCCTGACATACAATATTATAGTTCTTTATTAAATAAAGGTTTTTCATTGCAATGAACTAAGTGCTCCAAATTGACCTTAAAGATGATTTAAATGTAAGTTGATTTTGTTACAACACTCTTGCAGACATTGTTTCATTGTGTGGTTATGCATGTATCTATAAAAGTGTTAAAAGTTTTTCACTCTAGACTTCTAAAGCTTCAACAACTTTTAGGAAAACACTTAAAACTGGCTTTTCTCACGCAGGTGTTTGACTGGTTTACACATTCAGACAGGTGCAACCCAAACCAATGTTTCCCTTCTAACTATATTCTTGATCTGATCTTTCAGGGCTGCCAAGGAGGCCAAGAAGGCAAAGCAGGCAACTAAGAAGCCGTCCGCCCAGAGCACCAAGGTTGGATATGGTTTTAATCTCCAGTCTATGAGCTGCACTCTTCATTACCTGCTATAATGTGCAGATGAATCGTTGTTGATGTAGAATGATTGTTTTGCCCCTTAAGGCGTTGCAGTGTGACTGATTCTGTCGCTTCTGTGTCATAAGGTGGCATAGAGCAGAAGGACTATGTCTACACCTAGTACCCTTTTATTAATGGGTGCTCAGTGTCATTTAGTCCTACACATTATTGCAATCTGTATTAGTAATTGTAAATCCTCTTGTTTGAATGTCCCTTGTATCATCAGTAACACGTTTGTTGTTTTTAGGCCCCTGCTAAAGCTGCACCAAAACAGAAGATTGCCAAGCCCATGAAGGTCAGCGCCCCTCGCGTCGGTGGCAAGCGTTAAGCTCATGTTTTGGTGTTTTGTGTGTTAATAAAAGTTTCACAATCAATCTTTAGTGTCCTTGAATTATTGGTGTTCAGTGATAGTGATATCAACTTTACATAATATTGTTTATACTTTGCATTTGATTGTAAAATGTTTGAATTGGCGCTAGTTTTTCTGATTATATTTTGCTAAACTGTCATATTACTAACCTGTTTCAGTCTTTGCATTAAAGTGAGTGTGTTCTTCAGTTCATAAAAATTTCACATTATATTTGATGCAGTTGGTTTTTGATGAATAAATCAAGCAGCAGAATTGAACTCCTTATCCGGTGCAGCTCATGATTAAACCCTTCATCAGAATAACTGACACCATGTTGAATTTGAGGTTTGAGAACCTGGGCCCATATGTATAAAGCCGCTCGGAGTAAAATTTTAGTCTGAACTGTGTCAAAATTCTAAGAATGACATGTTTTTACTCTTATTCTTAGACTTAGGAACCTTTATGAATCATACTTATTGTGAAGTGTGGAGACTAGGTCTTGGCTCCTAAATTATTTAGGAGAGCTGGAGAGATGTCAACCTAGTTAAGAGTAACAAGATGGCAGCAAAGAAGAGGACACGTGCTTTCCAATGAAGATATGCTGTATTGGAGTTCTATTATATGGAGTTGATAAAATGATATAAACTTGATTGTCAATTCTTTTTGTAACTGACCTAGTAATAACTTTATATTTAAAAAATATTACTTAATATATTTAATATTTTTATGAAATCAATCCAAACAAACATTGCGCCGCCTCCAAAACCCACTCTCCAATACTAACCGCCCTGCCAGATCACTGCTGTCATACGAGGCGAATGCACTATCAATGGCGATAAACACCTCGTTCTGTAGCGGGCGTCAATGTGCTGTAGTTTATCTGCAAAACTCTTACTATCTGGCCACTGTTTCACACATAATGCGAGTGGATGTCTGTTTATCACAGCTGACGCGCAACAAAATGCTTCACGAAAAATAAAGCACAGTAGAAGAACGAATGACAAGGAAGCACAAAAAATGAACATACAGTACACAAGAGTAAATACAAACAAGAGTTTCTTGTTAATCGCAAACAATTTTGCTTAAAACAATAAAATATGAGGAAAATATTTTTATGTTTATATTATTTAAATGTTTTAAAATATGACTGACTACAGCATAATCAGTTTTTAATATTTAATTGGTTCTCTCTTGTTTTTGCATGTGTTCATAATTTCTTTGCATGACAGCCTGGCCAATAATAATTTCAAAATAATTTGAAATTTCATTTCATTATCACACCTGAAACAATTGACTGCAAGCACAGCTACACGATATGCTTACATCTTTTGACACATTTTTTAAAAATATTTGAATTAAGGTTGATGTCAATTTTCATATGGCTGGACATCACATTTGGCCACTACTCTGGCATTTCATTGACTTTCCAACTGACAGTCAAACCATGCGGCAAAAGCAAGCCACTTTCATGTTGACAGTGGGCTTCCCTGGAGGTGTTGGAGCCGTTGATGGAACTCGTGTTCACATCATCGCTCCAGTTGTAAATGAAGAGACACATATCAATAGAAAAAGATTCCACACCATCAGTACTCATTTGTGATAATTTTGCATAATGCAAAGCTATTTTAAAAAATAAATTCAAATATTAAAACGTTTCAGTGTCTTTTTAAATATATTTTTTTAAATTCACATTAAATGCTTGGTGTGCTGCTGTGACTTCACCCTTGCAGGCTCACTATTGGCTGATTCAGAGGATGAGGGCGGCCATTTTGAGTTGACATCATTGTAGTTCTTAATTCTCAACACTTAAGTGAGCGCTTAAGAATCAGTCTTAGACTTTACTAAAAGTTGCTTTTAGCTTCTTTATAAGAGTCTCCTACTCTTAGAAAAGTTCTACTTTTTACTAACAATTTTTTGACACTTAAGTCAAAACTTAAGACTATTCTTAAGAGCATTTCTGAAAAGTTTTATATATACCAGCCCAGGTCTGGAAATGTATGGAAAAAGAAATGGAGTATGGAAAAATATTTGCATTTCCAGACTATTGCCCCTATTTATTTTTCTAATTGAAAATTAAGAATTTAACAAAAATAAATTTATTATACAAGAAGTGTTTTTTTCATGGCAGCTATTTAGTGATTCTTTAGTGATTGTCAAACATGACTGAAAGAATTTAAGGTGCACTTTTGCATTTTGGGTTTCTTCTCATGATATTTTTTGCACTGTATTACAGAGCCTCTAAAAGGACCTTTGCAAAAAAAAATAAAAATAAAAAAAATAAATTCCAGACTTTCGTGTGCACAGGACAATGCACACTGAGCCACCTAATGCGCCATGAAAGAAACATTATCAGCAAGATGGTAGAAAACTGTACATTCTTGCTATTGTGTGACAATATTGGAATAGGTAGTACTTCAAAGTTAATACTGAATCAAAACTAGTTAGCACATCATTTGTAATTAGAAGGGTTTAATGACAATATCTGGTTATGATTACACTTAAAAAAGTTAGATGTATGAGATGATACAATCATATACCATTAATCGTACCAAGCATATATGTAAGATGTTACCTGAGAGATAGAAAGAGAAGGCAAAGAAAGAGTTCCCTTAAGAAAAGGACCCAGAGGAAAAGAAGAGCCAGAGAATAAAAGAGCAGAGAAGAAGAAGACAGCCAAGAGAAACAGTTCAATCCTCTTTTATCCCTTCCTTGACCATGTGACTGAAACCCAAAATTAGATATTCAAACGGACTAATCAGATCAAAACTCCCCCCCACTGTACTAAAGGTGTGACAATTAGCAGACCCCCGATGTACACACATCTTGGTCTACAGGCCTTGATTAATATCAACACCTCTTTGTCTTTAGGAATTCCAAATGGCCCTTGTTGTAAGAAATAGCAGGGGTTGAAACAGCAAATTATTATTAATAGATTATGTTCAATCTTACAAGATGAACTTAAGTTTAACTGAAACTGGGCTGGGATTTCTATTTCCCAGCATACTTTGCCCATGGTACACACACAAGGGAGAGTAAATACTAAAATTAAGTGTTATATGTTTTTTTTTTGCAAGATTAATGTTAAGTGGTGGATTTAGTAGTGATTAATGTTTTATGGTAATTTAGAAGAGTTTCTGTTAATGTGGGTTTTTGGAGACTTGCCATCATGGTGAGAAGTGGTGCATGTGGCTTGGTTTGAGAGCAAGCATGTTAAATGCTTTATCCTGCTGTACTCATTCAGCAAGTGTTATATCATGCTATTGTTAGCAATTTAGCATTTTCTGAATTAGCTTGTTATAGCTAGCTACGTTTACACTAATAAAAATGTTTACATTGAGGTTATGTAATTTAAGGTTAAATATATGAATTAATGTACTCAAACATTTCAAGTTAAGAACAATTAAAATGTATGAGTACAAAATAAAAATCTGCCAGTTATGCTTACTTAAACTTTGAATTTCTTAACTTAAAAAATTAAGGCAACTGATTGCCTTAAATTTGAGTTTTGCAAACTTATTCAGGTTTACAGTGTAGATTCCTCTTTATTCCTCTTTGTATTACACCTGTGGTGTTTTAGTCCTATTTTATATTGACTGGCCTTCCAGCCAGTGTAACTAAGACACTTGTCGCACTACATTTCCCATAATCCTCCCTGGCCATCACCTGCACACATTCACACCTGTTTACCATCAACCTTATCAGTTTCTTAATATAAGCAAGAGCCAAACACTCATTCATTGCCTGGTCTCATTGCTATTAGGACTGTTATATTGTCTTTGCCCAAGTACTGCTTACCTACATTGTTTCATACAGAAGGACTTGCCCATCTACTCATCTTGGATATTTACCTGTGTACTGCCTGTCTTCAGCCTGTCCTTCAGTCACACCAGCCAACACCTGCAAAACATAAAGACTCTTTCTCATTCAGTTAAGTTCTATGAATTACCTACTCACCTGCTTGTATCTCAGCTGTCTTGAACTGCTTATAAGTAAAGACTGTCTTTTGCACTCTTCTGTTATTGTGACAACTACAAACTTTGACAACCCTAATGTTCTTTTTTTTTATTTGTACTTAAATGCTCTATAAGTAATTTGCTTTGTATAACACCATACTAATAAAATTGATTTGACTGTTTTTGCAGCTTTTACATTTATGCCTTCACCTCTTGTTCCCCTTCAAGACTTGTTTGTGTTTGTCTTAATGCCCATTTGCATTTATGCATTAGTTCCTTTATTCCAATTTTTGTCTGACTGTCCTCTTGCTTTTTTTTCTTCCTTTTCCGTTTCAGCCTTAACCTTTCCTGTTTGTTTTTATGCTTTAATGTCACTTATATTTATCCACCTTTCATTTGTACTCCTTGAATAGTTTGTGATTTATGCTGTTTTATGGCCCTGTTCCCATAGACTTGATGATTCTATGCCTCTTCCTATTTTTATTGTAAATCTGTTATTGTAATTTGTATTGTACTGTATAATGTAACTGAATACCATGACCGGATTACCCTCCAACCCAAACAGGAATTTATTGAACAGATGGAATGCACTGAAACAGGCGGGTAATAGTCAAGTCAGAGTTACTGATGACTGAGTAATTAATAACCATCTCATCCCAAGCAAACTGTTAAAAGGGAAGGACTATGACTGGTGAGTGGAGGACACTGGAGAGCACATACTACTTGGATAGTTGGAACAGGTGAGTGGTGGAGCTGGGGAACAGGTGGGGAGAAATCTGTAGGTAATGGGAGATTCTTACTAGCAAAACACTGGAGGAATACGAGGAGAGATCCAGAGTATAACTGGGAATCGACAGATCACTCCAGGCCAGTAGAGTGGGTTAGTAGATCAGGGCTGGCTGAACAACTGCATCAACAAGCTGTTCAAGTTTTCAGCCAAGCATGTTACAGGGTTTACTAATGCTCTTTACATTTCAGCTCTGCTTGTTTGTGTCTAAGACTTTGAAGAAAGTCCGTCTTCAATCTTGATTCTAGTTAGTGTGGATGTATGCTTTTGTGTAATATGCTGTTAAACCTGTCTGCATGCTTCATATTTGTGCCCCTTTTTATTTAAGCTTATGTGTTTTTTGTCCCTTGCATTTATTATCCCTATTTTAATCTATTCTGTTTGCTGTGACCATGATCTCTTTTTTTTTTTTTTTTTTTTTCCCCCCAGTTTTATGCAGTTTCATTTGTCCCTCTTTTTTTTTTTTTTTTTTTTTTTTTTTTTTTTTCAATATAAACTTTTTGTGTTTTCCTCTTGTATTATGCAGCTTGTCTTTACATTTTTGGTTTTATAGTTCTGTCTATTTAAGCCATTCTTGCATAATTTTTTTTTTTTTTTTTTTTTTTTTACCACTTTGTATTCCAATTTTTATGTTTTTTATAGTATTTATGCTGTTTTGCCCAGTTTAAGCTCTTTTTGTACCCTATTGTACTGATGCTTTTAATATTTTACATTTTTGCACTCTCTGCTGCTTTAATTTGTTTCGTTTATTTAAGCCTTTGCCTCTTATATTCGCGATTCTAAACCTTTGTGCTCTCTTTCATGATCTGTATGCTTTTTTCCCTTCTTTTTTCCCCTAAGTTATCCTTTTAATTGAACCTTTTTACTTTTATTTGTACCTGTGCCATTATGCCTTTATCTATTTGTACTGTTTACAATTCCAATGTCTTCAGCATCTTTAAAGCACTACTTATGCATTATTATTATTATTATTTTTAATTTAAAGCTGTTTATTTCTGTTTAAATGTCATGTGAAAATGACTTGACAATTTTTAATTTTTGTATTCATGGCTTTGCCTCTTATACCCTTTAAGTAATTGTTTTTTTTTTTTTTTTTTTTCTGACTGTGCTTTTGGTGTGTACACTTTAATTACTGTTTTAATGATTTTGCCATTTGCATTATACCTTTTTATTTTTTTTTCTAGCATTACCTGCTATTTTGCTATTGTATGGCCCTTCCTAATTTTTATTGTATTTATTGTGTTGTGTAAACTGACTTTTTTTTTTTTCTGCCTATAGTATTATATACACCTTTCTATTTTATAGTAAAGGTTTGTATGAAATTTGTTTACGCTTTTGTCTTTATGCACTTGGGTTATGGTCCCACAAACAAAGCCGTTATGTTTCTTTATTTTTGTCTGTACCCTCTTATTTTATATACCTTGTATTATATCTGGGTTAAGGTTAGGGTTAACCCTAACCCCATATGCTCATTTTATATGCTCAGCCAGTAAACTGGTTCCCCAACAGTTTTATGGTGGAAAATTTTGCCCTCCTTCAATGCAGCCTCAACCAATGTAAAGTCTACTACTATAGAAACAGAACAGCAGGTTACTGCAGGTTAATA